>JAUMHL010000029.1:16776832-16799728 GCA_032362345.1 Sandelia bainsii
TGTTATGAAATCTGCTTTTCTTTCACAAACATGGTAATTTCTATGTGTGTCCAAACTTTTGACTGGTAGTGTATATAGCACACTTTAATGTAAATTAATTATATGTCATGTATGTGAGATACATATACAATGATACATGCATTTATATTTAGCGGGAAACAAATAGCACACAGCACACAACCAGTTTTCACTCTTATACACAAACACCCTACTACCTTCCTTTTTTTATTTACCTCTTCTTTTAAAATGGGCCATTCCCTGCTGTAAAACTGAAAGACACAACTGAAAAGCAGAACTGAAAAACAGAACTGAAAAAGAAATGAACATCACCACTCTTCCAGCTGTTGCCATCTTAAGAAACACAGAGTCAGGCAGTCAGGCCACAGAGAGGTCACAATCGTAAAAAACAAAACACCTGCACTCAGTATTGAATACATGAATATTAAAACAGTAACAGAATGAGAAATGACTATATAATGAAATATAACAGAAAAACACATGCAACCATGCAAGAGGATATCTTGCCTAGGAAATCCAAATGTCTAAAATGGCAATGGAAATGAAGATCGTGCTAGGCTCACATGATATGGAATGGTGGAGGAGATGGGAAAGACTCCTTTCTACCACTTGCAAGTCTAAAACCTAATTTTATGTAATTACAATCATGTGGGGGTTTAAGATACTGTGGTTTGATAACATATCGCTATTTGAACTTTGTAATACTCTAACAGCACCTGATTTTGTACACATTCTAGCAAACCCTCACCCATTCCTATTATTTGTAAAAAAAAAAAAATGTATGTCTTCAGTTGCATTTGATACTTTGCTGAAGATAACGATGTGCTGTTGGTCTGCATGTGCATGTTTCTCATTGAGGATGATCAATTGGCATTTATGCAAGAGTGGACTGATTCTGCATATGTGACGTCAGTCATTCTCCAATCAGGCCTTCATTGATGATCTTCAGCTCCTGCTACTCTACAGTGTATCAATGCAGAGGACAGTTATCAATCAGCTGAAAATGTTCAGCACTGACTCAGTGGCTTCAGTCAAGGCTGCAGTTCCATTACTTTGATGTGACTGCAGCCTTGACCCTGGCATTAAAGCCATCTGTCCCTCCACTGACACCTGGAGAACACGAGCTCAACATGGCCACATGTCCTCTACTGTCACATCTTCACCTCCCTCTCTGTCACCAGGGTGCATAGGCTGCTCGCCATCTGTTTCCAGTTTCTTTAACAACTGTATTCACAAGTGTGTGTTCTTTATATTTGCCTTGTAAATACTCGAGCATTCTTCATCACATTTTTGGAAAATAAAACTATAACTATTTCACAGATGTTTGTGATTTGTCCTGTTTTTTGCTTTGCAAGTTTTCTATATCTCTGCTTGTTGCAGCAGGAGCGACACAGAAGTCTGACAAGAAATTACAAGGATAACACTCCAAGTTTACAAAATAAAGACTATTATCGAACATAGTAAAGTTTTTTATTGCACTACAGTATAAAAATGTTAATTATGTTATGAAAATATTAGCTTTCCAGTTAATACAGTTATTTTCCAAGAATAAGTATGAAGGCTTCGGTGTCACAAATATGCTACATAAGTGCATGTTTGCACATGCATTTTCATATTTTAATTCGGCATTTTTACAAGTATCTGTAAAGAACATTTCAAAATGAGTAGTGTTTAAGTACAATTTATTGCTGCAATATTTATTACTATCCTTTTATGGGATGTATGTATTAACCTAAGCCATATACAGTACATCCTAAGTAAAGTCAAATGAGTAAAATACTGTAAATACATACCAAGTAGAATGATTCACAAAGTACAAAAATATTTCTATAATACAATGTTTATGAATACACTCACTTAAGATAATAAAAAAAATTACAAATTCTCCAAATACTTCATTTTGCATATTTTGCAGAAAATAATCCCTCCAAGGTTGATAAAGCTATTGCATAATGAAAGAACAACATAAATATTGTTGAATGGGACAATAGCTATTTTTGTCTTTCAAGTGAATGTGCTACAGATGCCAGCACTGGTTTAAAACATCACTGTGACACTGCAAGGTGCGTAACCTTGACTTGTGATGACAAGGTGGACAGCTGAGCAAATTTGGGATTAGAGGTTTTTTTTTTGCAGACTAGCATCCCTTAATGCTGACCGATGACAGAAACACTTATGAGTTATTGCATTATTTGCTTAAATCTCACACAGGTCATAGCGTAAATGTCCATTACTGAATAAATCATACGTCATGAAAAAACAGACATACATAAAACTATATTTAAACAATCTCAGGAATAATCTGTCTCTCTGGGGGGATTAGTTCAGCTTCTGTAATCCTCATCATGGGACCCTCAGATGAACAGATGGCAGATAAGACAAAATCACTGCACTAATTCTCATCTACTGACAAAAAAAAAGTAACTAAAAAGAGCTATATTGGAGCTTAATGAACCGCAGTGTATTGTCAAAATGATGCTTTAAATAAAAAGATTGTAGTGTATTTATTAGAAATGTACATTAAAAAATACAGACTTGCTATTTCACACTAAATAATAATATTGGTTTGAATTTCCATAGGAATAAATTACATTTTATTTTTCTTCCATTTAAATAATCCAAGTTAATTAACAGGCTATTTAATGTTACCATGTGTTGTATTAAGTTACATTTGTTTCCTCATACAACACTGTCATTTACATATACTATATGAGTCTTGCAAAATAATCAGCTCTGCTCCATGAATAATGTATCAACAAATGTGTATTCTTTGACTTTATTAACGCAAACACACAGTCAGTATTGATCTGTTGATTCGTTGACTCGTTCTTTGGATTGCAAGAAAAACTGAATTGACAAAAACCCTGATGTATATGTATGTCATACAATATGTAAACCACTAACAAACCACCAATTATAATAATCAAGAAAATATATATTGTTTGATTTATAGATAGAAACATACAAGCATAGATAGAGGACTGTACTAAGGGAAAAAATAACCAAAGTATGTAAAAGTTTATACTGTATGTGTGTAGCATCCATTTTGGAAAACAAATATAAATTGACATTTAAATGATTTTTGTGATTTTCACAGTTTTTTGGTTGAACCATAGGCAATCTATATACATTTCCAAAAAAAAGACTCTCAGACTGGCTCTGATGGCCTTTCCATCCCAAAAAATATTAGCACATGCATCATCTGAAAACAAAGTTCAATAATCATGACAGATATACACATGCAAATAGCATTCATTAGTTTAGACTTATAATAGTTAACAATAGTTAACACAAGATCTGTTCTTCTTAGGTTATATCTCTGCTCTCAGTTCATAGTTTGCAGCCAAGTTGTCTAGCACACAACATTATCCAACATCATCCTTTATAATGCATTCAAGTGACACTTCCTGGCGTAGACCATAAACCCAACACCACTTGAAAGCATGGCTAATGGCTTGTGTAAGTCTTAGGGCAGATTCACACAGTGATTTATCAACTGGAATAAGAAGCATGACCCACAACATGCAGGGTTAAGGTAAGGCATCCCTGTATGTTGTTTATTGGTAGTGCAGAAGTAACTTCAGAGGTCAGGGCTGAACATAAAGTCCAGTGCTTGTCTCTCTGCTGTAGCCACATTTGGATGCCAGAGGTCCACACTCAAAATGACTCGAGGTCCAGCATCTGGAGGCCCTGTAACAGTAAATACAGATACATTTTTAGGTAAAATGTATTATTCATATGTTAGGAGCAACTATTTAAAAAAATTTAACTTAATTAAAAAAAAAAAAAAACTCCAATCGAAAGACAATACTGTTTATTCTGAGATTATGTATTTCATTTTTTTAAATGAGAGCTAAAATAAAAAATAAATGAAATTAGCATTTGTTTCAAAATTCATTTTACTCATTAGCTGAATCGTTTTTAGGTTTCACCCAGAAAAATGATATACAGTCATGAAAATTCTTTTTTCAAACTTGTTTCTGATTGTCTGACCCTTGTGGGAAATGGTGTGAAGGAACGAATCATCAACCAGGAGGCAGTGTCCCTCTGACCAGCACTGCGGCTCCCCTCCCACCACCAGCTCACACATGGGTGGAGTCTGCAGACCTGCAAAAGTTAAGTCTTTTTTAAACTTAAGTTACAAAATGTTATGTTTTCCCTCAGCTAAAAAGGCCATGCACTCCAGTGTCCGGTGTTTAAAGCAGAAAGGATTAAAGCCAGACAGATCATAGTACAAAATGGGCTACAGGGAAATGAACCTCAACCCTGACCCACAAAGTACATTCTTATGCAATAGTTTTGTATTTTTTTATGCTGTTTTTCTTTTTCGTAGTAACATAATCAGAACAGCAGCAGTGGCTCATTGTAATCTGAATCTTACAATACGTCTGTATCCTCTCACTCAACTTGTTTACATTTGCTTATGCATTCATAACAATTTGCAAAACTTTAACAATTTTCTTCAGTTATTGATAATACATTATATATTGTATATTTATGTACTGAAGTCTAATAGGGGTTCAAGGCTGTTGTACCTTGATTGTCTGAATGCCAGTTCTGAAAGGAACTGGCATTTGTCTCAGGAATTCCTACAGCCAAAGCTCGTGTATGGAGAATTATCACCTTTAAAGTCAGTCAGTATTGAATTATTACCAAGTTAGAATAAAGTATAAAATTTTAGTCCATATTATAAATTCCATTATGCTGTGCAGATTTGCATAAATGGAGATAAATCATGTTTTACTCACCAAGATGACAACGGAGGCGTGTATTGGTGGGCCCGTATGAACTCCCCAGTGTAGCTCCAGGTCCCAACAGCCAAAATCCTGCAGATCCTAGTGAGTTGCTGCTTATAAATGTACGTAGAGAGAGAAGTGTCCGGTAGGTGCATGGACACGAGCGACAGTTTCCTGCCACACAGATACCTGCATTGTACAAGGGAAACACTGCCTGGCCCTGAAAGAGATAATGACTAACAATGAATATAACAAGTATATGGTTGAACGAGACTCAAAAACTCATACGTTCACCACACAAATACTAAAATACTGTTAAAATTATAATTATTTTTTTCTTTCAACATAATGTTACTGCATATTTGACTGGTCATAATGTGCCAGCTTCTTTGCACAGCACTATGCATAATGGCCAATAATTATTTTTTAGAAAGTTTTTCTGGCACTACATGCTTTTCTTAGTCACCCTGAAAGAGTTCATTGTGTACCTTTGGTCCCACACAGGTCCAGCCTTGTTTTGAATCAATGCCCAGCTTGTAAACAGCCTTGAATTCATCTAAAATTACAGGGTGATTGGCTTCTAAAACCTCAATATCATGTCGATGAGCATCACGTGGGAAGAAAGGAACACTTGGGACATCTGGCAGGAAGAAGAGATGAGGCTTCTGTATAGCAGAGTGATCATTTAGTTTGACCTAATGTGAGAATAATGAGAAATCAATGATTAATCCTTAACAATGTTTTCCCCCACATTCTTTAACAAAAAAAAGTTCCAAGTTAAGATAAGATGACTACTTTAACACAACATAATGTAGTTATGCATGCTATGAAAACAAATTTTGGTATACAATAAGTTCCATGTAATGCATTATTGATACACAAGATTTGCTGCCAATAACAAGTAGCAGCTAATGTCCTGCATAGAAAAATCTTGTACCTGTTCACGGAGGCCCTTATGAATGCGGCCCATGCCCACCCAACTGTAGCGTTTGGCATACTCTTGCAGTGCTGCGTAGAGTTTCTTGGCTTCTGCAGATGCCTGGGCTGGGAACAAGGCATGACTCAGCACAGGGGTGAGGTAGCCCTGTCCCTGCTCCTCATCCTCCTCTGTTTCCATGGAAATAAAGGGAGTAATTTGATCACTCCGTGACAACTTGGACCGCGCACTACACTTTGTTCCAGCACAGATACCGCCACGGGACATCATGGACCGCCTTGAACCTGACTTGAGTTTTCCAGCATGTGTGTGGCCTGGAATTGGAAGGTCGGAGCCCATTCGATAACAGTGCCACAGGAACAGGAGCAGAAACGTCCACAGAAGGCCACTCAGTGATTGGACACCGAGCTCAACATATGGAGACAAGGGCAGTGTGTTCATTGACCAGTGCATCCTTAAAAAATGGGAGACACTAAAATACTGAAATAGAAACAGATTGAGAGATTATGGTAATACACGTAAGTGTAGCAAAGTACTGTAAAATATTTCAGTAAAATGAGAGTACTTTTTTCTGAATTATATAACAAAAGCAACAGTAATAAGTGGTATATTCTAAAACTCTAACACATTTCTGGCTTGTCAAAGTCTTGCACATCATAATAAGGGGAAGAGAGGCTCGGTTGGTAAACATGCATAGCCTAAATGGGAACAATTGACTGCCCTGGTTTCAAACCATCTACTTATTTTAACTTTAATCCTCTTCAGGGTCACAGAGGAGCTGAAGACTATCCTACCATGCACCAACTGCAAATTAGTGAAACATTCAAGGCAGGCTGCCGGTCCATCACACAGCCACTGTTTAGTTAACTCCAAGATTGACACTGTGTTATATAAGTCCTGATTTTGGACCCACTGCTCCCTCAGTAAACTAGCTGCGGATGTTGCTTAAGATTTCACAGCAATTATTTGAAGTCATACTAAGATTTTCCATTCAACCTTGGCCACTGAGTTAAAAAATGTGGGTTTCTTTCTTTAAGTTTCTTTATTTCTTTATCTAAACTGTTGTTTTCCTTAGCTCTAGCAAGCTAGAGTGAAACAATTGTTTTTGTTGCATATCTACTTGTATCAAGTACCAAACTTTCTTATTTTTGTTTTCCTTGCCATCTTTTGTCTAATTGTGGTTTGTGCCTTTATATATTTACTTAATGTAATTTGAGGTGATAGCCTTAAAATCATAAACTAAATCCCATTTACATGTAGTTTGCGCGTTGTTTCTGTTTCAACTTCCTGAGGCAGGTTATCGAGTACATAGACTGATGTTTTTACTGTTACACGCAAGCAATAAACATAAGTGTGTTCACGTCTGTGTGGAGATGTGCGGGATGTGTTTTAGGTGGGAGGGCTCTTTCCTAATAGGCTTATTCCAACGGATTCGTTTCGTAGTTGCGTGAATTACATGCCAAGTGATGACACTACCCACTAGAAACATCTATAGGCTATTGCATGGCTTGGCATCACGAAGGTGTGAAGGCGTTCCATAAATTATTGACTTCATTCTGCATTCATTTTGTTTTTTACTCTGCATCAGCCCCCGCAGCTCGTCTGGCTCGTGTTTGTCATATTCGCATTCCTTGTTAGCGCACAAAAACACCCATTAACTGGAAACCACCGCGCAAAATGTTCGTCATGCAGACCATGTGGCACATGCAGGCCTATAAATGAGGAGACATTCACTATTTACCCACTGCCTGCCGCATCGCACATCTGTCTGATTACCTTGATATACGGTGTGTCGGACACACTTCAGCACCGTGTCGGTGGACAGCTCCTACAGCGCCCACAGACCAAATCTGCCGCGCTCTGCTGCAGTTACCGCATGCGCCCGCTAGAGCGCGCCTGAAGCTTCAACACAAATGCCCTCACATCATTGCCGAATGCGTCAACCACACTGTAACCAGCCAGGGGCATCTCACCAGCACAATCCGCGCCGTGTTCTCGGGGCCTAAAGCAACAGGACACAGTCCAAGATAAAGACCGCAGGACGCAGCCTGGGAGACAAAGGTAAGCGCACCTTTCAGTGTGACTGAGCTGGCTGTCGGTCTCACGGTAATGATGAGTGAAACCAAAAATCGTCCTCCGCACAAAGAGGGCCGGAGCAGGTGCGAGTGATGCTGCTTCGAATAGCCCCATAATTTTGTCACACACCAGGCTGGCGTTTTCACCGAGGAAACGCCTTGAAAAACAACGAAGGTGCCGCCAGACACTTCACCATTAACAGGTTGATAACACAACAGGGTTTAGAGTCTACCTGCGGTGAGGGTAGGGTCCTTTGCTCATTTTTAGAATAGCGCATTTTCGGGCACGTTGTTGCAGATTTGGAGGAGAACATGCAGACGGAAAGCTTAAATATTTAACCTTATATCGTGCGTGTATTTCTTTTTGTCCAGATGTGTAAAAAATAAACCTTTGTTAAATTCTTATTTACGCTGCTGTGTTGTCTAAACTGAATTGATAATTTCTCTGTTGGTGGAGCAGAGCTTTTACAGTATCACATCCCAATGATCCACTAATCCGAGTCATCCTGGCCTGTGTGATGTAAACATATGCTCAGTACCTGAATTGCGAGAGAATTAGTAATGATATGACTAATATTTTGTAATTCATTACCACTCAAGTTAGCATGGATTATTTCTTTGGCTGCGGCAGTAAGCTGCTAATATAAGCAACTACAATAAAGCACAATTTTACAAATACAATCTTCACTTTACATGACTGCATAATGGTTTGCTAATCAACATGCTCACTTTAACCTTCTCAGGTCATTCAGTTTCATCCAAAGCTATGGGGTTCACACGCCTTGCTGTGTTGCTGTCTGTCACCATGATCCACCTTGTTTCAGGTAACTGTATGTGTGTGTGTGTGTGTGTGTGTTTATGTTTTCTAATGCATGCACATTAATGCCACCAAAGTCACGGACTAATGCAAACTTTGTTAATATCAAACCTATTTAGCAAATCCATATTTTCTGAGCATCTTACCTGCCCATGTCCCCCTGATTAGGTTTTTTTATTTGTTTTTGCAAATAACAAAGTCTGACTATTTCAGGTATGAGCTTTATGAATCCTGAGCCTGATACACCACCAACATCAAGCCCAGACTCTTACCCTCTGGGTGACCTGATCCATGCTGCCCTGCAGAGTAAGGAATACTTAGGGCAGGCTTCTGCAGCCACAGGTACACTAAAACAGATTAATTAATGTAGCTATGCAGGTGATTGTTCATTGGAAATCACCCACATTGAATTTAACTTTTGTACTGTGCAGGTACTACCACCAACCCAACACAGGCTGTGCCTGAACTTGGGCAGACTGAGTCAACTGCGACAGCCATATCACCAGGGCTACTCACCACAGCTTTTAGCTCCTCTTCAGCAGCCAGCAAGACGGGCTCGAGGAATACCATGTCCTCACTTCCCATAGAGGAGGAGACAACCACAACGCTGATCACCACAACCACCATAACTACAATGCATATGCCAGGTACCTGCATGCCACCAGTTGGCCTCCCTTGCTTCTTAATTGGTCTTAAAAAAATGTTTTTGATGAAGTCATGTGAAACATATGCTTGAACTAATAATTAAGATTTTCACGTGTGGCTTTAGAGCTGTTCAAACTGCTGTCATGCCAGAAGCCACAACAAATTCCTACTCAATCACTTTGGTTATGTTACACAACTTAAGTGATTTTTCTACTCTGCCTCTCTTTGAAGAAAGAATAACAAGGATATTGTCACAGGTAACATAAAACAATCATAAATAAATAAAATATTAATGATGAAACATGCTACTGTACCATGTAAAGAACAGATGCATATAGTATATACTTTACATTAACACTGTGAAGTAACTAGTTTTTACTGATGTTTAAGCTATCTATGGAGTCAAGATAGCTACTGATTTATAATGTAAAGTAAAATTTGGTAACATGGTCAGTATTAATATATATTATACGGTATTTAACCTTGTTTGTTCAGCTCACTGCTAACATGTTTAGTTGTTTGGTAGCTACATCTGAAAATGCAGGCATGTTAACACATGTTTACAACCAATAATAGTAATTACAAATTACATGTTTTACTTCTGCATTTCAGGATTTAAGTTTAAAACCCTTTACAAATTAGCGAGGCACAAAATAATTATACACAGACTAGCAATTAAGATGATGAAATGTACTACTGCCTTCCTGCTTGATTCTGTGAGATGACTATGGCCAGATGTATCAGTAACATACATGCATTTTTCACTCATGTCTTCAGTGTGGGACTGCACACACTGAATTAAAAAACAGGTGACCTTTAAAAAGGTTTTGGAAATCAGCGAGATATGAAACATAGTATTTTGCACACGAGGTGTGTGCACTGTCATGACTTTGTTCACATTGACTCAAAAAGCTCTGCAGAAGAATCTGTACAATACAGTTTAAATTTATGTTTGTTGTTTAGTTGTTATCATTATAGTAAACAAATAAAAACAATCACTGAACATGAAAACAGTGTATTGACAGAACCACGTGATCCTATTCATTTCAATACAAGCACTGTCATTGTCTTAATAGCATAAGAACAGGAGTATTAATTTGACAAATTAGTATGAGTCAATCAACGATGCTATCGTGACCAGAATATTAATAGAGGTTTGTGAAGAGCACGAAACGACAGTATTTCCTTTGGTTCAGATGCCTGTGCTCTCACTGGCGGTGAATGAGAGCCTCTCATTCTCAGCTACAAATGAAAATTAATAATATGTGATTTTGCAAGAGGGAGGTCAGCTGGTGAACACTAGATGCAAAAATAGAAAAGTCACTCGAGATGCATAATCAGTGTGTGTGTGTGTGTGTGTGTGTGTATGTCACCCGCTTCCACTTGGGTTTTACTATGTCTTTTTTCATCTCTCTGCTGAAAAGCAATACAATGTCTCAAACGTGGCCACTAGTCACAGCAACACAGTCGCACTTTAACGGAATAGTTAGATGCTTTTTTGCTCTCATGTCTAATCGGAGAGGATTGATGCCACTTCCTTGTCTAAATAAGTATAAAGCCAACAAACTGATGGTTAGCTTAGCTTAGCATAACAACTGGAAACAGGAGGAAATAACAAGCTTTTCTCTGTCGGAAGGTTAATTAATGCTTCTACAATTCTGAGGTGCAAAAACAACTAATTGTGTTTTGAGAGGGTAGCTAACAACTACTGTTTCTAGTCCCAAATGTACTTTACTGTATTGACAGTGGTGTGAATCTTTTCATCCACCTTTAGGCAAGAATCCAAATAAGCATATTTCCCAAAATGCCATACTATTAGTTGAACTTTGTTTGAAGAAAACTGTAAAATGTTCATTGTTTGTTATTGATCATGTTCTCATGATCTCTGTCATGAAAGAATTCCGTGACGACACACATCTGCCGTGCATAAATCAGATCCATAGGTGCTTGAGATGCTGCTTCAAGTGACCTAATTTGCCTGCAGGCTTAGTGGACACTGTTAACTGAATTGCTTTATGATGCTCTAAGTGAAAGGTGCTGGGTTGCTTTCCTCTTATTAGAGAGCATGTCTTCTGGTCATTGTTAGCCAAACTGAATGTAAAACTATCTGTGCTTTTTATATTACAAGACGTGGACAATAGTTTAACTCATTGAAACACAGCAGTAGTTTCAGTCAGACATGTGGTCAGTTTTCTGCCTGCTGGTATAGAGTTCTTACGTTACACCAGGAGATTTCCCTGCAGCTCAGCAATATTTCTTTTATCTATTTTGTATTTTTCTATACCAAATAGACTTGCTTATACTGTAAGAGTTCAACAGCACAAGAGAATCTTATGTTCTTATGTATGTGTTTTTTTTACTACTGTTGGGTAGGGTGTACAACGAACTAGACCATACAGTTAATGCTCTTCATTTAGAAGCAGGTTTGTGACAGAGGTACGTGTGGCCCCTTTAATTTGAAAGAAGACTCCCATGAAACTGTTTATTTCCAGCAGGTTTATAAAATAACTGCCTTTCTTTTTTAATTATTACTGATACCTTTCTTCTTAATTAGCAAGTTCACACTGTGTAAATCAGCAGGAGGCATCTAGACAGTCTCAGGTCACATAGTTCAATATAATATCTTAAGACACTGTCTCTCCACATCACTGAATGTTTTCAGCTGCACCTGATCCCACCAATCTTCATCCAAAAAACTGTGATTCATAAAAAGCCTTTGAATGTGGAAATATCAGTTTGGAAAAAGCTATAAATGCTCTCTCATCACTCAGAAACGGCAAGAAGCACTTGAGCAAAGTACTTATTCTACATTAATGTGAGTCATGCTGTTGCTATAAAAACCTACAGGATATACATTTGTTTGCTAAAGATTTCCAGTATGAAATTTATTTTAGAAGCATTAGGTTCTCAGCTGTTTATCTTTGTCTTCTCCTACCTTTTCCCTCTCTTCACAGTGCAATGCAATGCAACATTGTCAGTAATGGAGGATGTTGTTGAGTCACCAGATCCTGCATCGTCATCATCATCTTTTGCCCCTCTGGAGTGCACCTACAGCATTACTGTGTATGCTGGTTATGGTGTGGAAATTCAGGTAAGGGGCATTATGAGTTCATAATGAGCTCAGTTTTTTCCACTGTAACATAGTTAAAAGTCAAATTTGATGTTGTTTTTGAACTGAAATAATAGACTTGTACTGTGACACTGAAAGAAATGTACACAGTACAAAAAGAGACTTGATTTACATGGATTACTTGATTTTCAGTCTAAGGCCTAAATCCTCTTCTCCCTCAAGGTGAGGAAGGTCAATCTGTCTAAGGAAGAGTCTCTGACGATTATGGGCTATGGAGGTGCAGGACCCAAGCTGTTGGCCAACGAGACCCTGATGAGACAGGGTCAGGTGATTCGCAGTACAACCAATCAGGTGTACATTCACTATCGCAGCCTCCGACAGACCAACCATGGCATGTTCAACCTCCACTATCAAGGTAAATTAACCCTTCAGGTTTCATAATTCAGATTGTTATGTTACGGTTTAAGAACCAAGGAACAAACAGGCCAATGAGTTTCTGTAATGATTTAAACTGATTTCTTACCTTTATTGATCTATCTGTGTGTTAAATAGAGGAGGAGTTTAGTTTAGTTTTAGTTGGAGTCTAATAGAGGAGTTTGACTTACTGTATCTATGTTTCCTTTTATAATTCAAGTGTTAATCAGGGGAAGCAATAATAACTGCACACTGAAAAGCATCATAAGGGAGGCCAGCATGAGAACAGCTTAATGCTAGCTATGATTGACAGTTGTCAGTACACACAGTGCATCACCACTTGTTGCGGGCTGTGTAGCCCCATCAGAATCCATCTTCTGGAGAGAAAAGTATAGATGAATAACACGTCTCATTAGGAATCAAGAAAGGAACGAAGACCTGGAAGTTCTCTGTTGCTTTTCAGTTTGATGTTGATTTAAGTATCAACAACAAACTGATAGAATTAGAAAGGTGAAAGAAAGCTGAATGAACAGAAATGATTGCACATGAAAGTTATGAATGAAATGAGAATTTTATCTCAGCTGTTGATCTTCCATTAAAAAAACATTTCTGTCTTATGAAAAAAAACACAGCCTTTCTGCTGTCCTGCCCATTCCCTCTGTCTCCTGACGGCGGTGGCGTGACGGTGACAGACATCCATCCCGGAGGTCAGGCACACTTCCACTGTGATCCAGGTTTCCAGGTTCGTGGCCATGAGGTGGCTACATGTATCAACACAACACAGCCACACTGGAGCACACCTGAGCCGCAATGTGTCGGTCAGTAAGCTGATTTAGATGCAAAAGCTATACTGAATACTCTCTAGTAGGTGGTGAATTCTGGAAAATAATATACAAGTTGTCATTTTTCTTTAGCTGTGTCTTGCGGAGGGTGGATTCGTAATGCAACAGTGGGTCGGATACTGTCCCCTCCTCCTCCATCTGTCAGCAATCACAGTAATGGAAATAACCTGAGCTGCCATTGGTTAATAGAAGCCAAAGAGGGACACAGGCTCCACCTACACTTTGAGAGGATTGCACTGGATGAAGATGATGATAAGTAAGTTTGTGTTTCCACTTGTTTCTCTATAAAATGTACATAGAGTTTTAAATATTTTGGATGAGAGAAGAAAACTTAGAACCATAAAACCATATTTCAAAATCTCAATTAAGTTTGTACTCTTTGCACAAACTGATTCTCCACTTATTGATTTAACTCCGGTTTGGGAAAATCAGCCTTGCCTTCATGTCTTCCTCTTTTCACCTATTGTTAGATTGTTACAACATAAAGTATTAATCCAGTTCAAAGATGCCCATTGGTACAGCTAACATAGTCACAACAGAGAGACAAAACATTTTCAACCTTGATGCAGTAGAGAAAGTGATACCCTTATTTTTTAATCTGTATATACTTCTTTTTCTAAAGGCCCTGGCTATTACAGTACCTTTAATGTACCACAACCCTCCCCAAAGACTCAGTTAGTCACTCAGTAATAATGAAATGATAGGAACACATTATAATTACCGGTTATTACCATCATTGAAAATTACACAAAGAGTTCATCTCAAAATGGAAATTTAAAACATTCATTGAACTATCACAAAAGAAAATATGTTTAATTTAATTCAATTAAATTAAGTTTATATAGTGCCAAATCAAAACAAAAGTCATCTCAATATTGTTCTCTATTGCACAAAAGAAAGAAAAAGAAAAAAAGTGCATTTTATACATCACAAAAAACGGTTTTCAATGGCAACTGGACTTGTTTTAGTTCCTTGACTACGTTTCACCCTTCCATTCCAGAGGGCTTTTTCAAGTCATTTTCAAGTTTTATACATCAGTTACATGTTGATGTTGATGTGGCTTTAACCTGGTTGATTATTTGATGCTGATTATCTCCCGCTATTCTCGTGTTTACCTTAAGGCGTCTCTTTGATTTGTTCCTTTTAGGTTAATTGTGCGCAGTGGAAACAGTTCCCTGTCTCCACCGCTCTTTGACTCAGACATGGATGATGTCCCAGAACGTGGGTTGCTTAGTGAGAGCTCCACACTGTACCTGGAGCTCACAGCGGATTCTTCCTCCATCCCTCTGCTTCTGGCACTGCGATACGAGGGTGAGCACAGAGACTTTGGATACTCAGCCTGCATCCTTTTTCCTTTTTCAGCAAAATAAAAAAGCAGTATCAGACATCTTTCTGACCTCGTTATTGTATAATGTTCAATACCTGGGTCAGTATTTGCCTGAAAACAAATTGAATGTGATTTATTATACCAGAACCCACCAATTATATGAATTCAAAAGCCTCAGAGGTGATGGGTCATTTGTTATGAGTTATTTTAATCTCAATGAAGCTTTTTGAGGTTGACTTTTATCATCTTGATAGGTCAAAGATAATTTAGTTAGATAAGTAAGATAATTGATATATGTAGAAGTGAGGTTTAAAAGGCTGCAGCGCTCTTGAAAATCAAAGCTTTCTTCTCATTAGTTTGTTATTGGGTTTAAGAGCGTAATAATGAGCCACATAAGTGCTTACAGTCTGCCCACGCTTCAGAGGGGTTTATTTTAGGCTTTGAAGATGCTAACTGCTTAAACTTTTAGCACATGACACCTAGACTTTTTTGGGGTTTTGAGATTCTCTGTCATTCCAAGTGAAAAGCCACACAGTTCCATCTTCACGCTTAAGCTGTGACTGCTTAATTTTGTCAAGCAGGAGAACTAAATAACTAAATCCTAAATATAAAAAAAATCTAGGGAATAGGGAAATACACCATCCATTGACACTGTGTATGTGATTTTTTTTCTGTTGCTTTTTTTTCTCAAGCTTTTGATGACGAACACTGCTGGGAGCCCTACATACCCCATGGAAATTTCAGCAGCAGTGACATCACATATCAACTGGGTACCACTGTTACCTTCACCTGCTCTCCAGGCTTTGTCATGGAACAGGGCTCGGGGACAATTGAGTGTGTCGATCCCAGCAATCCCCACTGGAATGACAGCGAACCTGTATGCAAAGGTACATTTCAGGATTGAGTTTTGGTTTATTTCCACCCTTATACCGGCAGTTTATGAAATTAAATTGTCCTTGTTCTTCCTCGTGTCTCGCTCTACTTCATTTTGTAACTACACCTATACTCTGTCTGCTACTATTTCATATTTTTACAATGTATTTGCATGAAGAGAGAAAGTAAGTTCATTAAAAATTAAACTGTATTGTCTTGAGAAGGCATCAAGATATTGTAGCATGAAGGCTACAGACACGCTGACTGTGTCATCTGCTGCTCTGCTGGCATGCTGTGAAAGCTAAGAGCAGCACAGAGACTGTGGTAGTTAAAACTGGTAGAGACTTTGCACGGGGTCATGGAACAGATGAAAATACAGGTGCTATCGTTTCAACCAAGCGTTTAAGTGACAAAAGGAAATTCTGAAAGCCATATGCCGTGTGATATTTTTGCTTTTGCAGAAAAGCACAAGTGGCTCATACACAGTGAATGGTAGGGAGGTGGATGTCAATGACTTGAGTGCTCTGCATGGAGAAAAAGTCAGAGGTTTTATGGTCATCATCAGAGTCTTGAGCATCCACATATGGAGGAGGGCTGTCTCTCTCAGAGTGCAAACTGTTTAACTGCTTACAAAATAAGGGAACAAGAGCTTGTGTCTGTGATTGGTAATATTTTATACATCTCACGCATTTAGAATTGCTCTCAAAAAAGTTGCTCTCTAAGCTGTTCCCAGTGATGAGCCACCGTATTCCTATCCTGCTCATATGATCACATGTTTCTATGAGCAGTCCTGGATTCAGTCCATAACCGAGGTTAGCTATGTGTCTGTGTGCCTTCACAGCTTCATGCCTCAGTTTAAATAGGAAGCAGGTACCAAGTCCTGGCATCGTATGTACAGTCAGGCATATTCTCTAAACATAATCAAATTAAATGTGTTGTCACAGGCAAAATTTGTGGGTTTGCACTTAAATAGAAGCAACGCATTTGGCTGCCATCGCAACAATTTGCAGCCAGAGTTGTGATCACCCTACTGACACACTTTCCTTGTTGTTTGAATTGTGTATTTGTGCAGTCCACAAATTGCTGTTTGTTTTACAGTAATGAGGTAAAAGTGTTAACATGATCCTTCTACACATTCATTAATTTATCTGCCTTAGAATACAGATATGTGTACTTAAGTTTTAAGTAAACAGTTGCTTATGTTATGATAATATGCATGTCCCGTTTTGAACATCTCCTACATTAAGTGCTCTCTGCACATCACATCTACTTGACCATTCTCCTTTTTTATACCATCTTTATTTGTTTTCTCTCATCCATTAATAATTAATTGCTTCTCCAGTTGCTTATTTTTTTGCAGCTACTATTGTTATTTCATAGCAGCTTTTATCATTTTCTCTTTGTCCCAGTCCACATCCTCACCTCGTTTTCTCTCCTCTCTTCTGCTTTGTAAGCTCTGTGTGGAGGAGAGCTGACCAATCCTTCGGGGACCATCCTGTCTCCTGACTGGCCCCAGAGCTACTCAAAAGGGCAAGACTGTGTATGGCAGATCCATGGAAATGAGGAGAAACGCATTGAACTGGATGTCCAAATGTGAGTATGGCTCATTTTTGTTACTGGCAATTAAAAAGAAGGCTTCTACATCACAGATGTTGCTTCCAATTTTCCAATATTTCTGTGGAGCTCAAATCTCACTAACCCCAAGAGGAACTGTACCTGTAGGCGGATAGTTATTTCAAACATGGTCGTAATGAACCTGGATACCAACACAGCCAGTGATTCAACCTTGTACACAGCACCCGGAAATTTAGGTCTACAGTATGAAAACTGTAGCTAGTTGCATTAAGAGTAACATAGCAATTAAATGAAAAAGATATATAATGTTCCAGTTTTACATAATCTTCTGCTTCTGCTTCTGCCTTTCCCCTCTCTGTACTGTGTACTGACGAATAAAAGGCGTCATGTGGGTGGACTGACTGCCTTTAAAAGCCAGAATCTCCTTAAAGTGCAATCTCATTTCTTTTCCTTTTTTATTCTTATCTTTCCTTCTTAAAGCTTAAATATCCGCCACACTGATGTGTTGACCATTTTTGATGGACATGATCTCATGTCTCATGTGATTGGACAATACCTGGGGTCCAGAGAGCGTTTCCAGGTTGTGTCAGGGGGGTCAGAGGTCACCATTCAGTTTCAGAGTGATCCAGATGATTCCAGTTTTATCCTAAGTCAGGGATTCCTCATTCATTATCGTGGTAAGTAGACTCCTTAATTTAACTGATTTTATGACTCCAAGTGCACCCACCTTTTGCATTTAAAATATAGTCCCTACAGTAAACAGGATTAATTGAGGTCCACTAATGAAGACAAGATCATGAACAACCTTTCACTTTCACTGATTTTCTCTCTTTCTGCGTCATGCAGAGGTCGAACCAAATGACACCTGCCCTTCACTCCCTCAAATTGAGTTTGGCTGGATCAGCTCATCCCACTCCTCCCCTGTGAGAGGCAGTGTGCTGACCTATCAGTGCCAACCAGGATATGACATCAGTGGCTCTGACATTATCACCTGCCAGTGGGACCTGTCCTGGAGCAGCAGTCCACCAACTTGTGTTAAAGGTAACACAAATATTTGGAATATACTCAAAAGATCCTTACACTGCACAGAGACCTTTTTCAAGGTGTGTGTAGCTAGTTAGCTTAACTTAATACAAAGACTGAAAACAGGGGGAAACAACTAGATATCCAGGGTCTCTACCAAGCAGGCAAGACATAAAAACCTCCTGTAAAGCTGCAAGCTCCACCAGCTGGCTCCAAGTACATATTTACCATTCAGACATGTGAGTGGAATCAGTCTTTTTATCTAACTCTCAGCAAGAAAGCAAAACAAAAGACAATTTCCTAAAATATCAAACTTTTCCCTAAACTAAAGGATCAATCTAATCACTGTCATACTTGTTCAACCTTGTTCTGCTCAGTCCAACAGTGTCCTGATCCAGGAGAGGTGGTAAACGGAGCACGCTCTGTGCGTCCTGAAGCAGGTTTTGCAGTTGGAACAGTGGTCCGTTTCTCCTGTAACCAGGGTTACCAACTGGAAGGTCCCAGCCAAATCTCTTGCCATGGTCGAGACACTGGCACCCCCAAATGGAGTGACCGCAGCCCAAAGTGTGTCTGTAAGTATCTTCCTTGTGCCCTGCGGGAGTAATGCTTACTGCTGCACACATCGAAATGAACTGAAACAGCATGTGTGTTTCTGTGTGTACTGAACAGTAAAATATGACCCGTGTCCAAACCCTGGTGTCCCTGACAATGGTTACCAAACCTTGTACAAGCACAGCTACCAAGCAGGAGAGACTTTGCGTTTCTTCTGTTACGAGGGCTATGAACTCATTGGTGAGGTCATTATTAGCTGTGTTCCTGGTCATCCCTCTCAGTGGAATAGCCCACCGCCCTTTTGCAAAGGTAAAGGTTGTCATTTTTATATACTGCCCTGGAGTTTCTTTGATCAGGAAAAAGGCATTCCTCTGCATTTCATTAGTTTTATATCTGTGTTTCTCAGTTAGTATTGTGTATTGTGCTCTTGCCTGCCAATATTCTATTAATGGATTATACATCAATTTAACAAGCTGTTGAGATTTTAAAGAGGCATTTAAAATGTCCAGGTGAAATGAAAAATCATTGATTATATTTCTCTGTCTTGTATCTTCTATTCACACAGTGGCATATGAGGAGCTCTTGGACGATCACAAGTTAGAAGGTGATGTCTTTATACTTCTCCCATCTATCATGTGCATAAAGTCAAAGGTTCCTTGGACAACATATTTTAAACTATTACATCTGAAATGTTAA
The DNA here is from genome assembly GCA_032362345.1 of Sandelia bainsii. Lineage (NCBI taxonomy): Eukaryota > Metazoa > Chordata > Actinopteri > Anabantiformes > Anabantidae > Sandelia > Sandelia bainsii. The sequence continues at coordinate 16,796,433 of JAUMHL010000029.1, forward strand.
GTCTTTACTTTGGCACCATCCAGTGGTGATATTAAGTAAATTATACAGATTTTTTTCACTTACACACCTGGGGGATACAACACTTGTTGCATTACAATGCACTAAACAAAATATATAGTGCACATGCAAAGAAATACAAAATAGGCCGTGTAGGCAATGTTAGTCAATTAAAACACACACATTTAATACCAAAGGTATATTTTTCTGATGATTTTTTTTGGCTTTTTTACAGTGTCCCAGTCATTCGAGCCATCCCATCAGATCCTGAGTGAGAACATTGCTTTGGCAATAATTCTGCCAATCATCCTGGTCATCCTTCTGATTGGAGGAATTTACATGTACTATACAAAGTAAGTACGCAAAGTGACATTGAGTCACTAATTAATTTACACAAATTCATCCAATCTCTGTGATGTAGTGTTTGCTTGTGTTCACATCAGTCCACAATAATGAATAAACTGGATTTCCTCACCAACAGTATATGCAGACTAGAATGGAAGCCGCTCTTTTGGAAGTCTCTTTCTCACACGCACTCTTACAGTCCAATCACAGTGGAGTCCGATTTCAACAACCCTCTTTATGAGGCAGGAGTAAGTAGAATGTTTTTTCACTTTGAACCTATATTCTGTTGTTTGTCTTTTCATTATAAATATTTTGTCATTTCAGAGTCTTAACTGATTTTTCACTGATTGATTTCTTACTTTGACCACAGGATACACGGGAGTACGAAGTATCTATTTAAAGGAGAAAGCATCTTGGTGAGAATAAAAAAAAACACAGATTAAATTCTATCGGAAGACAAATTTGTTAGTATTATAAGGCCACACTGTCCCTTTATTGTTCATTTTTATTATTACTCCATTTTACTATCAGTGTATCTCTGGTTTCTATTATTGTGCAAGTGTTATATTTTGATTTGTTGCACTGGTGGTGGTCTGCCAAACATGGGTCCTACTTCACGGTCCAGCTTTCTGTATAATTAGGACTGGTGCCTTATGAAGGGTAAGAAACTGTCAACAGAGAAAAGTGTGGGAGAATTAAGAATAGGACAGGGGGTAAAAGGACAATGGGGAATTTATTTATTTACAAGGCCACACTTGGCAATACTTTCTTTGTAACAATCAGAAGTTACAGTCATGAGCATATAATACATACTGAATGTTTTACTTTTAAAGTGGCTCATGTTGCATTTTACAGAGTCTTGCAGTAAATGTGAAGAATACTTTAATTTCTATCACAAGATAAAGTTTGAGATCAACGGTCATATTCTTTTCCTAACTTTGTCTCTGTGTAAAACATACAAACAAATTGAATGTAAATATCTGACTGAATATTGATTGAGGTTGATATATATGCTTAATTATATATAAGCCTCATACAGTACATACACTTATACATGTGGGCGGGAGGGTATATATTTTCATTATATAAATGTATATATAATGAAAATTCAGTGCCAAAATATAATGTTAAATAATTTAATGTCTCTAAGTGTTTCATCTGTTGTTGCAATAGTGTTTACAAAGGCAGTGTTTATTTATTCTTTGCTGTTTCTGGAGTGCATCGCCACCCAGTGTCACATGACATATAAGAAAAGGTGAGGACATGAATGTCATTATGCTTAGAGCATGCATTGATTGTAAATTATATTGCTTCTGGTCAATCTTGCCATTATCATTATAGTTATTGACAGTTATCATTGTTATACGATTTGATGTTGTATGCACTATGCTGATGAAAAATTACAAACTTGGCTGCTTGCTGTGATGCATTATGTATTTATTTACAAATGATTAAACGGTGAATGTAGTCTCGTTCACTGTGCCAAATGAAGGATCTTGGAGACTGTTGCTTTGTAGACTTAATTCTTCTCTTATCATCAGTAGCATTCCTTTGCTTCATATATGAATACACTCTTTTGAAGGCAGTGAATTATTTGCTGAACTGGAAATAAAGTCTCTGTTGAATGGTGTCAAATGTAGAATTGAGTTTTATTTTTAAGTAAAACAAGGTTTTTCTTCTATGTGTGTATAAATATATATGTACTCACACTTATGTTCTCACACTTATGTTCTTGTTCTTGTAAAATTTGAAGAGAAATTCGTTTGTTTAATAGCTAAAGACTCACAAATCGTACAAGACCCTCTTTATTCTTCACCCCTATTTTAGTGGGTCAGTTGGTCTGATAAGTGGGACACCGAACTAAAATGTATTTTTAAGGAAAGACAACACATAAAGTTTTTTTTATTATTATTTAATGTCTACTTTAACTAGAAAAACTGTTGTAAAAGTGCATTAACTGGTCAACCATGGTCTGTGATTGCTGAACACCTAATTTGTGAAGCCTACTGCAGGTGGCTACTGACATGTTCACCATTGGAGAATTTGAAACTAAAGTACTATGCAAAATATATAGATTAGAAAATATGCATATTTATTTATATTTAAAAAGTTAGTGAAACCAAACATCATGCTTTGGTAAGTAAGTATTAATGTAATTACATAGGCCCAAGTTTTTCCAGAATTTATGGCATTGTCTAAATGTTTGTATGATCAAAGTTTCTGTATTTTGTAAGATAGTGTTTAGAGGGGTAACATGACACTTGCTTAACTTTGTGAGTAACAAAGAGATTTCCTGGAGGAAGCCAGACCTTTTCCAGACAAATCGTTTACAAATCTGTTCCAGGAAGAAGTTACATTAGGTACAGCAATAACTTCTGACTGAAAAAGTGAATTTCCAAAAGTAGAAAAACAAGTATTGCCAATGAGGATACAAGGATCTTTATTGTTCATTGTCATTTCATCACAATCACATTAATATTTTTTCAGTTCCCAGGGGTTTTGGTGAGACAACCCATGTAAAACATGACCACCAGGCAACATAACCTATTGGTATTTTTTGGAAACTTTATTTTACTTACTGTCAGACAACGTGGTGGTTACGTTATCTGTTTTGTAATTTATTCATGTCTCTCTATGACCAACTAAGGACCAATTAACAATGTCATCATTTTGTTGTGAGACGGTTATTTATTTACATTGCCCACCTTGAACCAGGCTCAAGGTGGGCGGTCATCTGCCTGGACCGGTTGGGCTGAGTGGACCAGGGCCAGTAGCTGCACAATGGATATCATACAGCTCCAAGCCAGGGATTCCTGCAGAGAGGTACAGAGAGAGGGGGACAAAGAGGAAGAAGCAGTGCTACAGGAGAGAGAAGACACACAGTTAATGGCATGCAGTGTTGGCATATGAGCGCTAACTATAAGCTTTATGAAAAAGGAAGGTCTTTAGCCTAG
>JAUMHL010000029.1:16801354-16831719 GCA_032362345.1 Sandelia bainsii
GTTAATTGGGGTTGTTTGTTTTCACACAAAGAGAAGAAACATACTGTATGTATAGAGGACAACTCAACTTAATAATTGACTTAGCATAATATTTCACACAGTGGGCCATTCTTACAGTACACACAAAGCTCCACTGATATTAACTTCCCACATTTTCAAATGTATCTTCCTTCAACTTTTAGCAGTTTAACTATTTCATGCTGGATGTTGTACCATGTGTACCACATATAGAACAAATAAGCACAACAGTTATTTGCCCTGATCTGTATAACAACAGGAAAGTAGTTCAGATTACAATATAGCCTGCTTTAGTGTCAAGGGTTTTATACATTATTTAACTAGAAAGTTTTCAATTTAGAGACAACTGAGATAGACTTTACTAAAGAACTATTCTTCATTCTAGTCCAAACTTGTGCTATATGCAAGCCACAATGTTCTTCTGCATTACAGTCAGGAGGTGACTCGACAGCCCCATGTCTGCTGAGGCTTCAGTTGGCAGTCATGCTGCCAACTCTGCCCAGTCTGCTGTTTCCCAGCCTCTCTGCCACAACACTGATGAGCACAGAAATCGGGGTCTGCTGGGGAGCAAGTACATCAAATTAAATGTGGGTGGCTCGCTGCATTATACAACTGTCCAGACGTTAAGCAAGGAAGACAGTCTGTTGCGAAGCATCTGCAATGGAGGAACCGAGGTTACTATAGACTCAGAAGGTGAGTGGATGTGTCTGTCTAATGAACATTATCCTTTTTACTGGGTCCAAGTTGTTACTGTTTTATGTTTTCAGTAGTGCCAATAATATAAAAAAAAATGACTTGTTACTTTGAGTGTGGAGTGAGAGTACTTATGCAATCTTAAAAACATGTTTACATGTACATTACTGATAAATATGTAATATACTCATATGCTCTGTTTGGACTATCAACATTGAAAGTATCTTATTAATAAGAATTTTTTAGGGGGGCAAACTACATAACTAGTATCCTGGCTCCTCTTACCTTTGATCTTTTTATCATACATTATATTTCATTCAGATTAAGTTATTTTTACATTGGAGGATAATTCTATCAACTGTTTCTAAACTCAGACATCGAGTCTCACACTTGTGTTGTGGTCCAGTTTTGTTCTGTAAGAAATGAAGATGTTTAACCCTCACACACTACAGGATTGACTGCACTGTATTACCAAAATACATTTCAAGCATTTAAACTCTAAATCATAAATAATAATGTCCAATAAGATCAGTTGTCAAGTGATGTGATAAAGGTTTGACATTATGTATGTGCCAGCACCAGTGAGCACCCCACTGGTGCTTTCTTACCTTTGCTATCTTATTGTGATGAGATCACGGATTCCTGAGAGTCCTGAAAGTATTTTTAAATGACCAAACTGCCTTTAAAAGTGTCCAGGCAAGAATCATGTTGACTTATAAAGAGCAACAGTTTCCACATTAATTAAGGGTGCTCAGAGTTTGTTAGCATCCAAAGCACACATTGGGGATAACTGGTCTACCACGAAAAGTAACAAAGATTACTGAAGAATGCAGATAACTGAAAATAATGTTTCCTGCTGTGCCAGGGTGGGTTGTTTTGGATCGGTGTGGCCGACATTTTGGGCTGGTTTTGAACTTCCTGCGAGATGGTTCAGTACCACTTCCAGAGGATCACAGAGAACTGGATGAAGTTCTGAAGGAGGCCCAGTACTATAGGGTCCAAGGACTCATCCAGCATTGCCTCAGTGCAATGCAGGTAAATAGCATGCCATGCATGAAATGTTCTTTGAGTGAATAATCACCATCAAAAATGTATCATTGTCTTAATATTAGAATGTCTAAATAAAAACAATCCCTCGAAACAGGTAAAGTATGTCAATTATCAATTACATTACAACCAAAAAATAAATAAATAAATAAATTGTCTAGCACTTAATAATTCCTAGCATGTTTTTCTTCTTGACAAGTTTGGGTCTTATCAGGGCTCTTAGTTTGTAGTAACTCACAATTTACAGAACCCAAATGGTAATTGCTTGTGTCTTCTCCTTGTAAGTCGCTTTGGATAAAAGCATCTGCCAAGTAAAGTAAAAGTAAAGTCTTAGTCATTTATTAGATGTAACATATTACATTTACTTGTTACACATTCATCAATACAAAGTGCTTTTCTTTTCTTTCTTTGCTTTACTTCCAGGCATTAGCTATTGTTCAGACCAAATAAGAAGCTTACTCAACTCACTTTGGGCGCAGATGTTAACATTAGATAAACAAAATTATCATTTTTATCCAGTTAATTTGTTCTTTGATACTTTATGAAAATATGTTGTCTGCATGTGTATTTTAACGCTTTCCCTTTGTTTAACTCCAGAAACAAAAAGATGTCTTTGAGACCGTGTGCCACATCCCCATGATCACCTCAACCAAAGAAGAACAGAAGATGATTGCTACTTGTAGAAAGGTAAATCACATTGTATCTAAATGGACCACTGACAAATCATAATGAGCCAATAGAATAGTATTAAATAAATAGTAATAAATAAAAATAGTAGTCTGTCAGTATCTATCAAATCAGTATCTTTTTAAACTGTTAACCGTTTCATTAACTCTTCTAGAACTGAGAATTTTTTATTGTCTTTGTATGTACACACAACTGGTAAATGTAAACTTTTCCACTTATAAATTTACAGAACTTACATTTATCCTTGTTTCTTGTCTCTACAGCCAGTAGTGAAATTGCAGAACAACAGAGGAAACAACAAATACTCCTACACCAGGTAAAAATGAATGTTAACTGTTAATCTTTCCTGAATATGAATGAACAAAAAACTATTTGACATGCCTCATGCTTCCACAACAATCCTATCAGTGGTTCATGTGTTTACTTGACCTTCACTTTGTAGCATAATCTTTTGGATTTAGAGTGCACAGTGCTTATAAACCTTTTCAGTTGTTTATGGCTTACTCTGTGCCTCTGCCTATGACCAGCAACTCTGATGACAACCTGCTGAAGAACATTGAGCTGTTTGACAAACTTGTGCTGCGATTTAATGGCCGGGTCCTGTTTGTCAAAGATGTGCTTGGAGATGAGATCTGCTGTTGGTCTTTCTATGGTGAAGGTCGCAAGATTGCTGAAGTGTGCTGCACCTCCATCGTCTATGCTACAGAGAAGAAGCAAACCAAAGTAAGCATCACATCATGTGCATATTAAGCTTAGCTTAGGAGACTTGAAACACAGGCAAACCTAGCTCTGACCAGCACAAAATTCACCCACACGCGTCTGTAATGATCATCCATAGCACAAATGTATCCATTAACACATACTATCTAAGTCGGAGCCAGTATAGATCATAGATACATACATGTAGATGCCGCCTAACCCGTTTTTGTCCCTTGGCGCCATGTTGGATCAGGTAGTGCATGCATGCATGTGTATAGAGTCGGACTGTTTGTCCAAAATCAAACAGATCACATTATCATAACATCATCATACTTTGGTGAATTTACAACTGATTTTCTGGCAGCTGGTTTTGTTACAAATGCCAGAATTGTATTTATGATCCAGGATAATTGGTTAAATTAAAAATATTGGTTTTTATACCAAAACACGAATCATTTTAGACTGTAATGTTAATATATCTGTAATATAATATTTGCAATGAACTCCCCTATATATATTTAACACTACGTATACCAACACTTGTAAGCAGTGTATCAATCTTCTCATCTCTATGCCAGAAGTACCCCTTTAAACTATTAAGAGCATTGCTCTTAACGGTAGAGTAGGTTACTTTGTTGTGAATCATTTTACTTAATATAGTAAAACAGTGAGCAGGAGTTTAAATTATAACAAAATCTTTAAGTGAGGGGATTAAGATTGTGCCAACAATAACAAAATCACAACTTAACTCTTGTTATTCACAATAATTTTGACTAAGAACAGAGACGGTTTAAGTCATTTCAGTGTTTCCCCTACCATTATATTATTTTATAATTTATATATTATAATTTTCCTCCGCTTTCTGTATCACGCACGGCGGAGTTCTGCCCTGATGCACGCACACGTGTTTGTGTCTGTGTCCGTCACCCTGCCCCCCCAAAGTTGGAAACCTAGGGGAAACACTGCATTTACTGTAGCCTCACTTCTGTGAGCAACTAATCTTATCAGATGATGTAACAAGTAGTTTCCTCATAGCAGAGCTTATTATATTGAAATCTTTCATTAAGGTTTAGCCACACTTCAAGTCTCCTCTGTCATCATCCGTTTGATTGTGTGCTCAAGCTACAAAGCAAATGCTACTGAACTGGTCTAATCTGAACTGAACTGAAAATTTATAGTGAGCTGCCCCCACCAAACTTGACTTAACTTTTTTTTTTTAGGTTGAGTTTCCCGAGGCTCGAATCTTTGAGGAAACCCTTAACATCCTCATTTATGAGAATAGCAGAGCATCTGGTCCAGGAGGCTTACACCTTCTAGATTCAAAAGGCTCAGGTTCGTCGCTGGGAGCTGGCCAATCAGAGGAAGAGGGAGCAGTGGGAGGGGACAGGCGAGTAAGACGGATCCACGTAAGGAGGCATATAATGCATGACGAAAGAGGACACGGCCAGCAGACTGTGTACAAGGATTAATAATGTGAAAACATAAGGCATGGGAGAGTGACTTGATGTATGTTACTTTTTTGTTGAATGCTTGCAGAATGAAAGAGATGTTCTGAATCATAGCAATAGCTTGGTAGTTAGTTACTTCATTAAATGTTTTTAGATGTCACTGCAGAAATATAGGGGTTAATGACTGATGATTTGTAACTGAAATAAGAGTTGTTCGAAATAGAAAAAATGCTTCTGTTTACAAGAACTGTGTATATTAGTTAAATAGGAAATGTGCAAAATGACCTGGGATATGAAACTGGTGTAAATTACATTTATTTTTCAAATGAAAAGGAATCTGCTGCACGTTACTGAATGGCCCTAAAATGGGCACCACCCCAGAGTTGGATTTTAGTCCTACAGCAGACAGCCTGCTACCACAGGTGTTGATGATATGCACTTGCAGCATCTTCTGCGCTTGACCTGTAGGAAACACTGTGTCAGTCAGTTTGCTGAGGTTGTGAAACACCTGTCGCCTTTTCTTAAGTTGGACAGAGATGCTGCATGACAGTGATGAAAAGAGGATGGTGGAGTTTAGCTTAGGTATATTAACACTGGAAGAAAACTGAGTAGACATTTTAATGATGTGGTCCACGAATGATAGTGTTGAGCAGCTCCTTTATCTTTATTTAAATTATTTCTGCTGTTGCTTCAAGATGTTTTTTATTAATTAATTTATGAACCTAATTTATTGTTTGGTATTTAACTTTTGTATAGTATGCAATCTTTGTGTTAACTAGTGCTCAAGTGAGGTCCAAGTTTCAGGAATGATACAATGCACTATACAGCACACACTTTTTGAATTTCCTCCTGTAAATGACTAAATTGTGAACTTACATTTTAGTTTTATGTTTAAGAAGAACCGTGACCATTTCTTTGATATTGAATTTTACTCTGAGCCATGATTTTCCACTTATGCTTTATGTCTTATACCAAACCACTGAAATTTGCTTAAATTAATACCATACAATGATGATAAAGGCAATTAATACTGGGTTGTATTTTCAGTTCCCTCAGGGAGAGAATAAGTATTTCTTTCTAATATTCACCCGTGTGTTGTGTAAACCTAATACTGGGAAAAAAATTAAATCGGAGCAATATGTATCTCAGACCTTTATAAAGTCACTTTGGAATACTTTAAAATATGCACTAATATAATTTCCGTCCAGTAGTGGTCATGGGAATGTTCTGAATAAATTACTTGAGAAACTCGAGTATACTTCTTGGTCTTTTTTTTCACTTCTTTCCTAAGCTTTTAAACACCTTACAGAAAATAAATTGTTATACACAGAACATTTATTACCATGCTTACATAATATCCTCCAAATCCTATCATTCAGCTGATTATTAGAATGTAATTAAACATGTGCACCTATTTACCTCTGCACTATGTAATGTGCTATTGACATACACTATATAGTCTAATGTCTGAAAATGACAAGGCAGGTTAAATTCTTTACAAATGAAATCGAATTTTTAATGTGTGAATTTTGTGAGTTCATGGAAAATGTAAAACTACAAAGGAAAATTATTTAGAAAAAAACAGTTTCCCAATAAAATCATTAGATTTATAATAATGTCTTAGCCCTTAAAATATTGACATTTTAATACAAAGTTTAAAATAGTCTTTACAGTGATGAAATTTACAAGTAAAATATGACCAAAACTTGGCAGTAAAAAAAATATATATATAAGAGATAATTGAGAAAATCTATTGCTTTTTTGTTTGTTTTTTACAATAAAAAACAAGTACACAAACACAAAATGGCAATTCATTTAATTTTGTTAGTATCTTTGCAAGTTTTTTAAAACTGTTGTTTTTAAACCATATCGAGTCTCACCACCCAAACTGAAGGTGATGAAGGAACTAGTAGAAGACATGCTGAAGGAAGATGTTATAGAACCCTACTCCAGTTTGTGTTTAGCTCCAACATAGGAGGCTACCATTGTCTTCAATGTACGGTTCACTCGCTCTTTTGCTTCTTTCTTTTATTATGTCCATGTGAAGTACTTTGGTCAACAGGATGTTGTTTTTAAAGTGCTATATAAATAAATTTGATTTGATTTGTTTTTTATTGTTTGTAAGACCAAGGGAATTCAGCAGCGAGATTCAGTCAAGGAAGGAAAGAGGGTTGGCAGCCTAAAATCTTCTGTTCAAGAAACATGAATTTCCCCAATAAAATACTTAGTCCAGACATTTGCTATTGAGGTTGTCATGCTGTTTCACCAAAATATGACTCTTAATAAGGTGAAGTAATTCAGCAAGAATGTCTTTAATTACAGAGATGCATTTATTAAAGGTAATTGGAAGAAATATAAAGAGTTATTAGACCAGTATTTAGCTTGTTCATCAAAAACCCGACAAAATGTTCACAATATTTCTCTGGAAATAGCTTTATTAGATTTTATTATGAAGGTATTATCACAACCCAGCATAATGGGGGCGTGGTGCTGTTCTGACGTCACTTCCCGTTACGTCTGGGGTCCCGCCGCCGCCAAAAAGAAACCACCACAGTGAGAAATAATGGTGTCAGGGAAAGAGAAAACGAGCATCCGTAGGTTTGTGTGCGACCAACTTCGTGATGAGCCAGACCTCAGGTACAGTTGAAGCGTTTTAAACTTGTTTATAACAAGAGTTGTTTGTTAAAAAACAAACGCAGGCCTGTCTGTTTTGATTGTGCATGTGAAGAGTTAACTAGAGTTGGCGAACAAACACTAAATAGTAAAAGCCACTGTCGTGTTCAGCACATTCACTGGTCATTTAGCAACTTCAACCAGCTGCCAGTTCGAAGTTAACACGGACATTATTACTTTAATGTGCTGTTTACAACAACGCGACGCAGTTTACCTGTGTTGTGATGTGTGACGCTCATGACGTGGTCAGCGTGCTTTAGCTACGCGAGGCTTAAACTTCACTTGGGTTCAAGCACCAAGTTGTATTTGTCGCTATAGTAGTAAGTACTAGTTTTGGGAAGTAGTATTGTTCAGTGGGCCAAAAAATATTTGGCAGCTTTTTGGTTAGCAAGTTAAATGTTAGCAATTCATATGTTATATGAATATAAAAATATATTTTTTTAAAGTTTATATCCTATAATATTCAGTTAGCAGTTGTGACAAATTATTTTATTACCTTAGTTTATTACCTCTAAATGTTATATTTTAGTCATTCAGTGTTAATCAATGAAGTAGGATCAATAAAGTATGTCATTAATATGAAGCATGTGCATATTCATGTATTTAAGAAGGCTACAAAGGTTAATTGTTACTGCAAGTTATCTCCTTGGTTACACGTGTTGATGTAATATTTTATATTTCATTTCAGCACACTAACCTTAGGAATTTTAAAAAAGCGATATTTGGCACATGTGAGACGTGAATCATTAAGTCCAGAGGCCAGAAATTACATGAAACAGGAAGTTCAAGAGGAACTGATGAAAATGCAGGTATCTGAATTCCTCCCATACAGCCTGCACATTACAAGTATTTAAGATTTTAGGGGGGTTGTTTTTAGTGCTGCAGATTTTAATGTCATTGTCATTGTTTTTTTGTTGTTTGTTTTTCTGATTTCTACCAGGAAAGTGACAAAAGTGGAAGCGATCTAGAGACCAAGAAGCCCCAAAACAAACGTAAGAGAGAAAAGGTAAATGATGAGATAATAAATGGAAGCGAAGATGAATCCAGGGCAAAGAAATCCCGTTGTCAGTCAAGCTCATCATCTGGTAGGTTATTTATTTAGTTTTAATGCTTCTGTTCTGTACAATTCTGTGGGGAAATGTGTGGGGACAGAACTCTCATGAAAGGTGCTTGACTTAGGGATTCAACTTCTTGTCCACGGACGCTTTGGCCTTTTCCAGTGTGAAATATCCAGGAGCATCATTAACTCTAGGTCATGTGTAACAGAATTTTATTTTTTATGTGCTTCTTTCTGTCAAAGTCCCAGAGATTCAGTTACATAATTGTGTCAATTGCAGTCGTCGTCATCCCACTAAATAAGCTGAATTTATTGTGCACTTTTTTTTAACCCAGCTCTTGGTTAAGTAGTGTTTGAAAGTGTTTATGAGGTTCATTTTAGGATACACAGGTACATTGTACGTGACTTCCTTCACAAAATATGGTACTAGTAGCTACACTGTAGGCAGGTGAGCTGTATATGAAAGCAGTTGTCATTTCATATAATCTCACTTGTTAGTACTTACGATATTACCTGGTTTGCATTATCTCCTGTTACGTTTCGTAATTTAGTTAGTAAGTTTTGTTCCTCTTTTAAAACCATGAAATGTATTGTTGTGTGTGTGTGTGTGTGTGTGTGTGTGTGTGTGTACAACGACAGAATCTGAGAATAAAGAGGACTGCAAAACAGGAAGTGAGGAGAGCGAAGAGGAAGATGACAAATCTGAATCTGAGGATGCAGAGCAAGAGGTGAAAAACCCACAGCTGAAGACCAATGGAAACGGTAAACAGCAGGTAACCAGTGAAGACTCTACAGATGAGGAAGTGAGTGAGTCGGAAAAAAAGGCCAATGAGAGTAACTGTGATGACAATCCAAAAGAAAAGATGAAGAAGAAGAAAGCAAGTACTGGAGAGAATGGAAAAACAAAAAATGGCAAAACAAGTGAAGGAAATAAAACGGTGCAGAGTGATGAAGATAATGAAACTGACACAGACAGCAAGTCAGAAACAAGCGACAAAATGAAGAATAAGTCATTAGATCACAGTGAAAAAGGTGACTATGCGAAATTTGAACTTATAAATGATCTCATATCCCATATGTATATGTTCATTTATATTCTAACAATATTTATATGTCATGGCATTGCTTTCTCTTCTGTTATGTTAAAGAAAAAGTGTCTGCAGAGAAGAAAAATGATGAACCAGACTCTGATTCATCGTCACTCCCCTCCCTGGAGGATGATCAAAATAGTGGGACAGAAAATAAACAAGATGATAAAAAGAAGAAAACCGTGAAAAAAGAAGAGAGTGCCAGAGATCAAAAGGTGAGCCCATGAATGAAGTCATAAATCTGAAACAAATCTTTGCATCTAAATTGTTTTGGTTGCCCTCAGTACCTTAAGTGAAGTCAAGGAGACACAAAGTGCAAGATGAATGGTAGAAAAGTTTTGATATTGGATGACAAAAATATCTGAAGTTAAATGTAGAGTTGAGATATAGAATAAAGATGAATCCTCTGTTCACAGCCTAAATGAGCTCTGATTCATTCTGCAGGATGATAACAAGGCTGTCGTAAGGCTCAAACGCTACATTGCTCTGTGTGGCGTGAGGCGGAATTATAAGAAGCTCCTCAGTGGCTGCTCCTCTATTCGCTCCAAGGTGGCTGTTCTGAAGAAGGAGCTTGAAGATCTTGGTGTCCAAGGTCAGCAGAAAAACATTGATTTTTTATTTATTTATTTTTTTTAACAGAACACACATTCTGACAACAAATAGAAAAATTTCATTTGTTCACTTCTTTATGTTCATTAGTTTTGTTTTGTTTTTTGTTTTTTAACAAGTTTTTGCTTTATAAGTAAGCATGAAGATAATTTTTGTTAATTCTAGAGGTAAAATAGTAAACCGTCTTACAACAGCAAGGAAGCTGGAGTTAAAGTCCTAACATGTAAATTTGTTCTCATACAGGTAAGCCGTCTATTGAGAAATGCAAAAAAGTCCGAATAAAGAGAGAGGAGGCTCAGGAACTGGTTGATATTGACGTCAGCAACATTATTGCCACACAAGGTAAGGATTTGTTTCATTTCTTTATTGTTAGCATTTAATGCTGTGTACTTTTCCATAATGGAGGAAAGCAGTGGTTATTACTATTATTAATAGTAATTGAGAGAAAAAAGAAATAAAAACTTTTCTTAATCTGTTTAGGCCCCTGCACTTTCTCATTCCAACACTTGCTTTGAAATACAATACTGTGACTGAAATCCAGACGATTTGAACAAGGAAGCAACAAAAAATACCAGTGGATCCAAATTAACTTGTCCTAAAAAAAAGTGTCATGACGTATACCTGACTTTGTAAAAAGGTTTACTCCCTGTTCATTGTACGTATTTGTTATATACAGTACTGTGCAAAAGTCTTAAGCCACTATTGGATTCGTTTTTCAGCAGTTCTATGATGCCCATATATATTTATTTCTCTTTTTTTTTTTTTTACATTAGAACTAGAAACACCAAAAAGTGGTTTCTTGGCTGCTACCATTCCTGATCAGGTTTTTTTTTCGAGCTACAGAATGATCAACTTGGCATTCAGATGAAGCTGCCAGATGCTGAGTCAGGTCTTTGTTGGACTTCTTCAGGTCTCTCAAAGAAGAAACTCCTCATCATATTTTGACAGGTCTTACAGTCCTATTTTTGTCCTTTATCTCTCCAGATTCCTCAACAGATATCACACTCAATATTAAATTTGTCACTTCAGCCTAGAGAAACACTTTTTAAAAATATATTTTAATGTTTTTTTAATGCTTTGTTGGTATTTCCTAGTTGTATTCTAATAACAAGACTAATAAATAAAAAAAATATATATATGGTCATAGCAGCACTGCCAAAACAACAAATCTAATGGTGGCCTAAGACCTTTGCACATTACTGTGTATATATATTTTAATTGCAGCTCGAACAGGAAAGATATGTTGATTTTAAACATCACACAATGTAGAGTTTGGAAAAGCAAACCGTTTTAAATGTGCTTGTTCCAGCAATTACAAATCATGGAAAAAACCATTTTGTGCTAACATTGTCATTGTATGTACTGTAAATGTAAACATAGCACATACTGTAAAGTAATAGTACTGTAGGTGTGGTTGATAACCTGTTTGAGTGAAGTAATGTTATTGATCAACAATGTCTATAATTTTGAAGTGATTAAGTCATTAGTATTATTTTATTGCAGATGCAAAATATAAAATCATTGATGACACCCATAATGTGGATACTTCTTACAGGTCGTCCTAAGCGCAGAGGAGCTTCTGCATGGCAGGAACAACACGACCCTCCAGCCTCTACATATCAGCGCGCTCTGAACTCTGATTCTGATAGTGATGAGGAAAACAATACACACAGAGGACACAGAAGAGCAACAGATTGGGAAAACCTGCAGGGGATCATCAGTGATGATGCAGACAGCAACTGACACTGCAAGTCTTCAGAGGAGTCTCGGATATGGACATTACTTTTTCTTTGTACAAATTGTAATATGGTCTTTACAAAGTATTTGACATCAAGGATACTATACATTTCAAGTTTTTAAAAAAATCTTTGAGAAATTATAGATTATGTTTTGTTTTTTCAAAAATCGTTTTGGTGGAGAGTAAATATTACGTTCATGTGCGTCTGTTATGCTTCAAATAAAAGTATTGTCTTCATAAAGAACAATTTATTTTAACCAGACAAAAACATGGAAAGTGCTGATTCACGTATTTTTTCAGTTGTTTAATTGAATATAATAAAATAAGCAGAGAAGTACAGAAAATAAAGTATAGCGACCAAATATCATAGTTATTAACTCCTGCCTGTAGAAATGATGACATGTAAACATCTAGCAGTCACGTTGTCGGAACATAAGTAATCTCTCGGATTTACGGTACATTTCACAGACGGACCAGTCCGACTGGGTAATGTGTCCGCCAGCGCTTCATCGGGTCATTGTTAATTATTTTTATACAAGCACAGTTATTTATGTGTGCGACAGTATTATATTAGATCAGAAAGATTTGTTTTTTTAAATGAATGAATTATCCTTTATAATAACTCGGTCAGACAACGTAACTGGACTGACCCTCAAACTACTGCACACAACCCGTGTGTCACCGAACTATTTCACTAATAATTTATAGTAACAGGTACATTACATACTAAACTTTGGACTAGCTCGAAATAGATTAAAATAACTCGATAAAGCCAAGCAGTTGAGCTAAAAACCGTATCAACCGTGTATCAGGCTTGTTATAATGGTTTGCATTAAATTGTATAGGTGTACAAACTATGTGTAGAGATAGATAAACTATTATATTTATTTGAAGCCCTGTTATTGGAACTACTACTATTTCATATGACAAACAATTGTTACTGCTGCTTTACAGTAATAAGAGTTTTATATGTTTTTCCCTGTATTTCTCCATATTATTGTAATATTATTGTACATATTGGTAATATTTCTCCAAAATTAATGTTCGATTTTCTTGTACCTTATACATTTCATGCAGGCATGGATGATGACACACCAGATGAGGTCTTTGCTGAACTCAAGACCAGGAACCTCGGTGTCTGGGGTGTTGCTCAGATAGCTGCTGGCACCGGCCTTGCTGTATATGCTATGTGGGTGGGAATACTCCAGCCAGGTTTCCGAAAAGTCCCTTTGAAGCTACAGGTATGGTCTAAATCTTCATAATACTTGCAATAGCCATTGATGTTTTTAATGTAATTCATAAGAAACATCATTTATTTATCAGACACTCTTTAAAATGTCTTCCAGGTCCCCTACATCCCTGCCAGCAAAGCCCAAGTACATAATGTCATGACATTGTTGAGAGGTCGAAAAGGAGGCCTTGTGGATTTGGGATCTGGTGATGGTCGCATTGTATGTCATAACTGAGATATTTGGGATCTTTTGTCTTGCTCTGGTGAACAAGGAGTTTTGACAGTGATGATTTTTAACCCTTAAGGTCTTGGAAGCCAGGCAGCAGGGTTTCGCGCCAGCTGTTGGTTATGAGCTCAACCCATGGCTCGTTCGCCTGGCCCGCTTTCATGCATGGAGAGCGGGCCTTCTGGGAAAAGTTTTGTACCGACGTGAAGATCTCTGGAAGGTTTGACATTTGTCAATTGTGTTATTATTAAAACTCACCCCTTTAAATTACATTACACAGTAGAATTGTGAAAGATCTTGGTAATAATATATGATTTCAACCATATGATAATTGGAGTGGAAATGTCCCCAGAAATTTTTTATATTCTACATAAGTTGTTCTTAGTTTACTTTATCCTGATGTTGTGTGCATAGTCAGCATTCCCAAAGATATCTCAGCATATTTGGATTCTCTTCAGGGGGAGCCTTTGTTACTTTAATTTAACATGAGCATGATAAATAGTTTAGTAACCACATGCTTCATAAGAGCTACTGTTTAAGAATACTAAAACATTTCTAAAAGTAATTATTGTATTTTTGTTATTTAATGCTAAATTATTATAATATTTGACATTTATTAATTAAGCTTAAATCCTTCATTGTTTCTCATTGCAGGTTGACTTGACAGAATGCAAGAACATCACAGTGTTTTTGGCTCCTAGCGTGGTGAGTAACACAATGAACAGAGTTCAGTGTAGCATATAGCCAAGCAAGCAAAAGAAAAATTAGTAATAAGGAAAAAATGAAGGTGAGCTCATTCAAAGCCAGAGAGACAAGGTGTGGTGATTCACCTGCAGGCGTAGTCTGCCTGGGCTGGATTAATGTTTAAATATTCCATTATTAATGTAAAAGCAGCCATGTTTACATTTGTTTGTTAAAAGCAACCTCAGTATAAAGCCATCTTTTAACATTGTAAAAACTAGCACAAAATCCTAGTGAAAATCTTTCGACCTATGGTTACGGTGCACAGTTTCAGTACATTTCTGGACAAGTGTTACTGTAATTATTATTGTGCTCTTGTGTTTTTAGCTTTCATTGTTGCAGGAGAAGTTGCAGGCTGAGCTTCCTGATGATGCCTTAGTGGTAGCTGGACGTTTTTCCTTCCCTGATTGGAAACCCTGCCGGATTGAGGGTCAAGGTGTGGACAGAGCCTGGGCATATAACATGCAAGCACAAAGACAACACATACTCAAGAAAAATGACATTCTCACAGGCACAAATGGTGACGTTGACAATGATCTAACCAAGCAGAAAGAATCCACTTGAATCCTTGTCATCCTCCCACCCAGAAAGGTAACATGGAAAACTGTAAGCCATTTGTAAACTGCTTAAAAAATGTAAATATCCATCACTAGAATATTAAGGACACCTCTCAGAACAGCCTGGCAGCAATGTAGAGACATAAGCACAAATCCTCACCTCTTCTGTTCTGGTGGATAAATTCTTTCATTTGTAGGCAGTGTGAGAAATACGTGAACCAGTTTTGAACCAGACATTTTTGAGCAGGTGTTTCTGTTGGCATTAAAGAAGAATCGCATCTTTGCCTCTAGAACCCTGAAACTATTTGGCAATTGCCTGACTGAGGGGAAGCAAGCTTTTGAATGTTTTATCTGCAGATGTATCTGCAGTGTTAAACATATGGCACAGTATAACTAGTATCTCTTAAAGATGTCTGCATATAATTAGCAACTTTATGGAAACTTTTGGTGGATTTTATAGTGTAGACGATGGTACTTGGGAAATATCCTTGTCACAGCAAGTGTGGAATGCGGTTCTTCAGGCTCTGGAAGTCGCAAGCGTGTTATTTACCCCCCCCCAGTCTCACAAACAGACTGTAACGCTTGTATAGACCACAATAGGTTTGTAGTGTATAAATGGTTCATACAGTAACAACAGTATCCCTGTGTAGAGCACACGCTTGGATGGTTTTGACATAGTTACTGGAGTATACGTTATATATACATATTTGTCTTCCGTGTGTTGTAAATAATAATAAAAATATTTTTTTCTGTAGCCTATTCTCTCAATTATCTTGATTATTTAGTTTTTATCTTGTTGTGATAATTGATGCTATAAAAGTAATTGCTCCAATCACTGTACAGGCTAAATGCACACTGTGCTGAGCACTGAATAGCTCACCTTAATTCAAGTAATGTATGTGTGTAGTGGGTGAAAGTCAGGGAAAAAGGGATAATGCTGTCTTAAATTAAACAAGTAGTATTACTTTACAGTGACTGTAATATGTCATGTAATATTGTTCTGCGCAACCACTGATTTTTTCATAATAAAATATAAAAAAACACTACATTACTTAATACTTTTGAGTTGAAATATATTACCGGAGATGGTGCTTTTATTGTTGTGGCTGACTTGACACAAACTGATTGGGTTGGTTGATTTCTGCAGCAAAAGAGGAAGTTGCGAAGCAAACCCTGTAACTAACAAGCTAGCTGTACAGCCCGAGCCGCCCTAAGCATTGGAAAGGGGAATAACAGAAACAAGCGCGCATAGTATTATATATTTAGTGTTACTACAACTTTGTCAGACACATAATACAGGTGTGCATATTCAACTGCTTTAGAATTACAAACGGTGACGCTAAAGGTTAGTTGTGACAAACAGCCCTTTTAGAAGCATGTGTACGTTTGACAGCAAGCTAACGAACTAGCGTTATGCGTTCATCCTTCTAGAAAAGCTAACGCGTTAGCCATCCGCTGCAACGCTAGCAACTGGGTAACTAGCTGCGAAAGGCTTGACATAGGGTGCTGAGTAACGTTGCATACTTGTCCGACGTTGGAGCTGGTGTTGGATGTTCCTCAAAAACAGGATTTCTATATTTAAATTAACGTTAAATGTAATTATCCGACAATGAAGCTAAGCTACTACTTCGAGATAGCCGATTCAGTGCTAAGCCTGTGCGCTTGGTAAGTGAAAACGCGTCTTATTCTAACACGCCAAAATTAACTCCGTGTTGAACGTTGTTATTATAAGCAAAGTGAACGACGCCAACCCGTGCTAGCTGTTTTTGTACGAGACAACGACCTATGTAGGCGAGCAGACCATGACGAACCCCCTCTGCGGTTACGTTAGCCAGCAGCACCTCAGCTAACGTTGGCTACAGAATTGGCTAGCTAGGTAGCTAATGTTGGTTTTATTACTGTAATTAATTCGAGGCTAAGTAAAAAGAAGAAAGCATCAGAGCCAGCTAAACATGGTAAGTATACTTTAAAATGCGTTATTTACCTAGATATGCATGCTGTCTTCCTGTGTCGTTTGCTAGCTAATAGCTAATGTGGTACACAAGCTTCTGATTCATATCTTTGAAGACGAAGATGTAGACTGAAGTTTTTTTTTACATATAGCTAATTATGCATGTTAGTATACATTATGGTTACCTATATCTGTTAAGCCAGATAACGGTTTTGTATGAGGCCAGGTATTTCACGGGATGTGACATCTTGTTAAACCATTTCACGGAACAAGACGCCCATCTTGCAAGACCAAGTATTTGCTTTGAGTCGTATTAAGCCTCGGCAAGTTGTGGCTTATTTGAGGAATTTAGACCCGCCTGCCACAGGAACTGCTCTTTAAAAATCTCAATTTGCCATCTCGTTTTTGCCAGCCAGGGCCCAACTTCCCTCACCGGCCAAAGCTGGATACAATAACTGATACAACACAATTTATTTTAATGACACCTTCATTTGCACTCTTGAAGACTCAAATGCAGTCATCAAAGTTTAATTTCGCCAAGTTGTGTGAACTGTATTGACTTGACGCTAGAGCAAGTGTACATATTAGTGATGCATATGCAATGATCAACTGTGTTTGCATGCATGTACTTTTGGAGATATTTGTCCATTTGTGCTTAACCTTACTCATTATCTGCTAGGCTTCAGAGGAGGAGTCGCTGCGTGCTCTTGAGAGCCTGATGACTGAGTTCTTCTACAATTGCACAACCAATGAGCGGAAGAGAGAAATAGGTAAGTTGGGTCGCCTCCTGAACGCCTTCATCTCAGTCTCAGTTTAATATATAAATTCGTATTCAAAATAAAATCTGTCACTTTGTGGACCTCATCTTGTTATTAAAAGATAACATATGTGAGGTTTTTAGCTTTTAATAAAAATATTTCAAATGATAAAGGTTTTCCTCTGTGTGGTACTTTCTTAAAGCTGGCTGTTACCTGCCGTAGCAAATCAGATGCTCCAAACTAAATTTATTATATATGGAAGCATAAACTACTGTCCTTTATGTCTAGTTGTCACTGTAGTGTTCAGTGTGACCTGAAGTATTTTTTGTGTCACCTTTTTTTTTTTTTTTATTCACTTCCTGTGTTGTGACGCATTATTTTCAGTCTGACTGCAAGGGAAGTACTATGTTGTCGAATACCTCTGTCGGTGATCATGCCTACTTCCTTTTTTCTGCAGAAGAGCTGCTGAATAACTTTGCGCAACAGACTGGAGCGTGGCGGCACTGCTTGTTCTTCCTTTCTAATACTCGAAATGAGTATGTAATGATGTACAGCCTCACTGTATTTGAAGTAAGTTCTGTAGGCAGAAGGTACAAATTGTGAGTTCATAGTACTGTGTAGAGCCTTCTTTACCTGTTGTATGATTTCAGAGTAAGGTACACAGAAAAAGGTTTTGTTTTATCCAGCCTGAATGCATAAAGAAAATCTATTTAATTCATTGTTTATTTTTTTAAATTCTGCAAAACAAGTTAGCATGTTAGTTTCAAAAATCACTGAACATCCTGTGACCCTTTCATCTTCTTTTATGCAAGTCAGAGAAAAGTATGCTTAAATTTAGGTTTCATTTTGAGCATCGTGTTTGTAAC
The DNA here is from genome assembly GCA_032362345.1 of Sandelia bainsii. NCBI lineage: Eukaryota > Metazoa > Chordata > Actinopteri > Anabantiformes > Anabantidae > Sandelia > Sandelia bainsii. Next base: position 16,819,442 of record JAUMHL010000029.1, read on the forward strand.
AGAAAGCGTGTTTTTCAATTGGCACTACATTTACATTATTTGAATAAATTAATTCAAGGTAATGCAAAGACTACTCAAATGAACTATTAGTAAATATTTGTCTGTATAAATGTGTAGTCCCATTCAGACATAGCTTTGAAAGCTGTCCTCTTTTACTTTCAGAACCTGGTGAATAAGATGTGGATTGGTGTTGCTTCACAAGACAAAATGGATATTCGCAGCTGTTTGCCCAAGCTCCTACTTGCTCAGCACAAATCGGTGCCCTATTTTATCCGTAACAAACTCTGTAAAGTCATTGTGGACATTGGCCGCCAAGACTGGCCAATGTTCTACCATGATTTCTTTACAAACACCCTTCAGGTAAGACCTATTATGTCATTTGGGCAATGTAAATGTTTAGTATAAATGTTAAGCATCAGTAACTGAGTGCTGGTTGTTCTTAAATACAACAAAAGTTGATGGGAGCACAGAAGTTACATTAAAACAAGATTACATAACCTGATTGAATAAAAACAAGAAAGTTTTATTTGTCTTTACATTGCAAGAGAACATAACATGTTTTTTGATTAAATCTGGGAGCGATTCATAGCAGCTACTTGTTCTTCAAAGGATCTCTGCCCACACTAAAGACATTTGCACATTTTTATTCATAATTAATCTGGGAATACCTACATAGACACGTTCCACCCATGCTCTGTACAAAACATGATGGCAACAGTGAGAGTAAGAGCTCCTTAGTTTGTTGTATTTGACTGAACAGCGTGAAAAAACGAAAGAAATACAACAGCTTCACAAAAACGGTGTCAACATTAAATACCTTTGATGTGTGAAATGAGTGGCTGGTTTACTTTAGTGGCACATGTGCAGTTGGTGCACTAGGGCTGCGGATAGTTTGTGTGGACACAAATTGTTAGGCTGCATGCACACATCCGTTGAGAGTTTGTCCCGACCCTGATTGGCTCAGGTGGTGATGAAATTATCTTCATGGTTCAGATCACACAGACACAAAAAGTATGAATTGATCCTAAGAAGTATCCTTTGTTGCTGTCACACGCACATGTGCACATACACTGGTGTACATTTATTCAGATTGCGTTTCAATCTTTCTTTTTAATCAAACTCTGTACATTTAGAACAGCATATTCTGGTTAAATTAGCACCAGAATGTGAGTAGAAAATGAATAAATAAATTGCAGGATTTCCCATAAGAAATTGTTCAGCCATGGTCGTGAACCACAACAGAAGATGCTGATACAACTTTCTTCGCGGTCAGTTCATTTAGTTCGTTAAGCCAGCTGCCACACTTTTTTCGCACGGATATGTAAAACTTGTATTAGAGGTAGCAGAGGTGGTCTGTTATTTTAGATAGGAGTAGAGTTGACATGAGAGAAACCCTGAACTGTCTATCAAATAGTACAGTATGCTACAGTTACAGGTCTTATTAGTAGCATCCTTGTTTAAAACGGTTTGCAAACAGTTTTGAATGACCTGTAGCTGTAGCTGCAAAATCAAGTCATCTTCTGTCTTTATTGATAAAGCTGCGTCTTTCAATTTGTTGTGCACTGCAGTTGATCCAGTCCCCAGCTTTGGCTCAGTTGGGGTTAGTGATGTTGAAAACCACATCGGAGGAGCTTGCATGTCCTCGCGAAGACCTGAGTGTTGCCAGGAAAGACGAGCTGCGTAAACTGCTGCTGGAGCAGGTACCGACGGTACTTGGACTTCTAACCGGTGAGAACAGTCTCAAGTACTTTATGCACCATGATTTCCCATTATAAACAAACACTTTGAAGTCCCATGTGTGGCTGCTGGTATGTTAATTGTAGTGCATTTTTCAGCACAGTAATAAAACAGCAGATAGGCAAGATACAGACAAGATGCAGTAAATAAAGTCAGTGTTTCCCCTACCATTATAAAAGGGGGGCGCCCCCCCCCAACGGCACCACCCGCCCCCCAAGACGGTCAAGTTAATTTTATTTAGTTAGATTTTCTGTACAGCGCTAGATCACATTTGAAGTCATTTCAGGTTTCTTTTCCTATAGAACAGGTCTGTACGTTGTTCTTTTATTAAACAAACTGAACAGCCTCATGATATTAATCTTATGTACATGACGGCGTCATTTCTGTCTCTCTGTATCTCACGTGGCGGAGTTCTGCCGCGACGCGCGCACACAGAGAGCGTGCGTCAGGAAATATAACTTCTAAAGCATAAAGGCCAAAACACACACACACACACACCAGCCCTGGCGGCGCAATTTTTTTCCAATCATATTTCCACTGTATAGCTGATATTTAGCAAACGAAACCATCTATTTCTGTGATTTTAGTGCATTTTCCTTGTTATGTTGTTATGTTTCTAGCATTAAATAACACATTTCTACAGTCTGTAACCTTCCAGCTGTATGAATAATAATTTCTTGTGCGTTTGGAGACATTGCGTAAAAGCTTCCATATGAACATTTCCACAGTGAGAACTTCTGTGAGCATTTCTGCAGGTGTCCACAGCGCTAACTTTATTAATTATTCATGATTATTAATTGTCCTCGACATAGATTCGGGATCGGTCAGAGTGTGACAGTAAATTATTTTGTGAACTTTTCCACACGCTGTGCTCGTGTGCTGCATCGGGGATATCTGCATATTTCAAATATACAATAATAATCATAACCGAGATAAATAGTGAAAGTACGGTGGCCGAGACGTATCAATTCAGAAAGTGAATAAAGGTTTGACGAGCGTCAATGCTGGAGAAACAGAAGAGGGGCTAATCCCGCAAATGGTTGGACCCGCGTCAACCGCACCCCCCTCCCCCGGACACACGAGCATGCGCGTACCCCCCCAACGCTGTAAACCTGTTTTTAAACAAACAAACATTGGTTGATAGTATCTGCTGTAAATTAAAGTCAGGCTGCCAGTCAGAACAGTTGTTTTGGTGGAAACCCTTCAGTTTATGTGGGTAATAGCGTGGTTGTGTCACTTTTTGCAGGTATCCTGGAGACCTACTGGGACAAGCACAGTGTCATAGCTTCCACCCCACCTCCCTCACCGACCTCAGGAGAAAGTGGTGAGCGAATTGACCTTTAGTTAGTCAAGTCAGTTTTATTTATATAGCACTTTTCATACACAGTGGCCAATCAGAGTGCTTCACATTCACATAAAAGCAAATTTACCAGTTGGTTAGAACTGCCACGTTTGGATTGTAATGTAGTTAATCATAGTCATAGAACAATTGTTGCTTGTGTGTATTCTCTAACATTGAGCACAGCAAGCATTTTAAAAACGTGATTTGTTGTGTTTCAACCAAACTATTTTGTGTCTCTTCAATCTATCAGTGGAATTGCTGGGCAGTTTGTTTCAGGGCAGCCAGTACTCGAAGCTGCTTTGCCAGCCTATGGCAGCATTGGACAGTGAGAGTCAGCAGCTCTGTTGCCTTGTTTTGGAGTGTTTGGCTCACCTGTTCAGCTGGATCCCTCTTTCTACAAGCATCACACCCACACTGCTGGCATCCATTTTCCATTTTGCACGTTTTGGTTGTGATCTTTGGACAAAGCACAAGGCGGGACCCTTTGTGTCCTCCAATTCCTCCTCCTCTAATGGGCATCTTGATCCTGGGACAGTGCCGCCAGCATCCAATGGAGGGGGTAGAAATGGACAGCAGAGTGAGGGCAGTAAGGAGGACCGTGCTCAACTCGGCGTACTCGCCATGACTTGTGTCAATGAACTGGTGTCAAAGAACTGTGTGCCAATGGACTTTGAGGAGTACTTGCTGCGTATGTTCCAGCAGACGTTTTTTCTTCTGCAGAGGCTGACACGAGAGAATAACGCACATACAATCAAGAACCGCCTACAGGAACTTGATGAGAGGTATAGCTCTGTTCATTAGTCAGCTCAGGTATTTGTGCATGCAGAAGCGTTTAGAGTGTATTTTACCATAACAATTTCACCATGTAGTCTATATAATAATTGTCATATTTACTTTTGTTACACCTAAGCCTAATTTGCATTTTACAGTTTCATTTTTTAGGATCCATCCTTCATAACATTATTTCTATCATTGCACTGGTTTCACACAGCCATGAAAACGGCTCTTTTACATGTGTCATTCTGGCCTAATTTCTCTGCCTATGTATGAAACCATGTCATAATTAACTTTAAAAAATATATATATTTGATCACTTTTTCTGTTGAGTAGACAGCAGATTGTAGTAAACAATGATTCCATGTGTCCCAGGTCTCCATAGATATTTTTTGTTACATATACTCAGCTACAACTAATGTAGTTAAATACAGCAGTCTTGCATTATACACAGAGGGGTTTGTGTCATTATGGAGGCCTAGAAAGTTATCGCACACACATATGTCATCATCAGTTTACACTGAATCCCCTCACCACATTAACAGATAAACCTGATATTTTCATGAGTGCTTCTGTGCTTTGTGCAAACACTTGAGCTGTATTGCCATTGTCTGCTGTGAAGATGCAATTAGGTTTTGATATTTACTCACTATATAAAGTAACCTCTGATGCAATATGTCTTTGGTTACTTTATTTTGTATTGTTAATATTTTCTCTTTCATCTTGCAGTTATTTGGAAAAGTTCACAGATTTCCTGCGCCTGTTTGTCAGCGTACATTTGAGACGGATTGAGTCCAGTCCTCAGTTTCCAATTGTAGATTTTCTTGCCCTGCTTTTCAAATACACTTTCAACCAGGTGAGGATTTTTGTCAGTAAGTTGTTTATGCAGTACATCACAGTTTGTTGATTTCTACACATTCATGCAAATCTGCTTCTCATTGATTTTGCAGCCTACCCACGAAGGCTACTTCGCTTGTTTGGATATTTGGACTGTATTTTTGGATTTTCTAACCACGAAAATCAAAAGCAGATTAGCAGACAGAGAAAGTGTCCTAGACAGGTAAGTTACTCAGACAACCTTTTTCAACTTTGATAGTTGTCTGAAAACTGATAACTATATCATTGCAAACATGTACACTATAGACAAGAAGAGTACAGAATATTTCACATCTTATTTAATGTATGTTGCATGTATTTGTTCTTGCTGTTCTTGTTGATAAAAATGTTCCTGTGTGGCTGGACAGGTACAAAGATGCTTTAGTTCTCCTGTTAAGTGAAGTTCTAAATCGCATACAGTTCAGATACAATCAGGCCCAGTTAGAAGAGCTGGATGATGAAACTCTGGATGATGATGTAAGAACATTTTACATGCTATATATACCACACACTGTCACTTCTAACTTTTCTTTTGTGATGTTCAGTGTATCTCTTGTAGCCATTAATCAACCCATTTAAGACGTGCACGTATTACAAAGACATGTATATCTTTCATATCTAATTTGAATATTGTCCTTTGTTTGGTAACTATAGCAACAGACCGAGTGGCAAAGGTACCTGCGTCAAAGTCTGGAGGTGGTTGCCAAGGTGATGGAGCTGCTCCCATCCCATGCATTCTCTACTTTGGTAAGAGATCATTGTTGCTGTCAGAAGATATTTGTGGCATCTTGAAGTCAACTTCATGGGATTGTTGACCTTTCTAGATTAAGCAACATAATCTGCAGTTAAACACAGATGATCTGTTTTGTGCACACTGTAACTTATCCAAAACTTATAGGACCAATTTTAGTATTCTGGTTATTCTGTATAATTATACACATTGAAATATAGTAATTTCATTCAACTCCAGAAATCAATTTAATAAATCAACATAACCTAACAAAAATAATGATTCAAGCATTTTATCATGCATTAAAGAAACCTAATTCTGCTAAATAACAAATGAATATAGTACGCCCAATGAACAGTGTTTATTTAATTATTTGCTCTAACTCAGACTCTTTCACTGCTTTGACATAAATGTCATACCACACAACAGTATTTTTACATCCCCTGAATTAAGATGGTGGTTCTGCTTTTTACTTATTCATTGCCACAGTGAATGGTAGAATCTGAGCCTGACTGATAATTGCTTTGTTAATTTGTTAAAGTCAGAATGAGTTGTTCTGCTTTTTTGGAACCAGTTCCCCACCTCAGGGTTAGTCAATCAAGGAAATGGGGTTTAATATTTTCATGTGGATACTGTTATTATAGAAATGCATGGTACTATTGCCTAGTCCATTGCTGTTGAAGCCTTCTTATCCCTCTCTTCTTTCTCAAGTTTCCAGTGCTTCAAGAAAATCTGGACGTATACCTGGGTTTGCAGCAGTTTATTGTCACTACTAGGACAAGTAAGTTACCTTTATCTTTCATTTAAAAATAGAAAATCAGCTTCCCCATCTTTTGTTTTATGCAGTCACACTGAACGATGGCACTTCCATAGACTAAAATGATCTGTCATCTTTCAGGTCGGAGGCTTAATATAACTGCAGAGAATGATTGCCGACGACTTCACTGTTCTCTCAGGGATCTCAGCTCCCTGCTTCAAGCTGTTGGACGCTTGGCTGAACATTTCATCGGGGAGGTTTTTGCTGCACGTTTCAGTGACGCACTGGCAGTAGTGGAGAGGTCAGTGCCACTCATCCAGAGCTTAAGAAGGGGATTGTTTTACCAAGAACATCAGTCTATGTTTACATTTTAGAATGTTTAAAATAAAATTAGTAGTATTGTTCGACGTTTTAGGTTGGGTTCTGTTTAAATGTTTTCATTCTTTTTCATACTGCTCTGCGTAGTGTTGTGTCCACAAATATAATAATAAATGCTGTGTTTTTCAAGGTTGGTTGAAGTGACTTGCTACGGCTCTCAGACCAGCCTTTATGACCTGGAGACAGCCGTGCCTTCTGTGCTCAAGCCAGACCTCACAGATCTGTAAGTATGACATGTTCACATGAAAATGTAACCCTAACCCTGTATATGAGACCCATTGGTCACAAGACTATACTGCTTTGTTGTCAAATGCAGTGCCATCAACAACAGAATAGTGGAACTGAGTGTGTGAACAGTTGCACTGTTGGTATGAATGCTGTCACTTATTTCACAGCATGAATAAAGGGTCTGGAAAAACACGCTGTTTACAGCTTTAGTGAAGTTGCTTTCTATTCACGGTTTTCATTTTGTGTGAAGACGTAATGTAATAATTTATTTCTGTGACTGTCCTGCGAGAAACCAGATTCAATGTCAATGTTATATTTTCATACATTTATGAACTATTAATACTAATAACATAACCTAAATATACTAAACACATTATAGTTTTTAATATTGTTGTAAATGCAAATTGGAGTAAGTTAGTGGAAACTTTGTGAAGAAGAAACGGGTAGGTTTTATTTATATACAATGTTTAAACTGCGTGTTTTTTTTTTGTGTGTGTGTTTTTGTTTTTTTTTTGTTATAGACATGCACAGGCCCTCGCTGCTCTGCAAGCCTACTCTCATTGGCTTGCACAGTTCTACAGTGAAGTGCACAGTCAAAACCAGAGGCAGTTCCTCAACCTCATCACATCTACAATAGATGCCAGTAGCCCACTCATTACAGCTAAGGTAGCTTGTCTCGTACTTTACTTTACATTAATAATCGGTCAGATGTTTCAAACTTCAGTTCAGACATAAATGACAAACATGGTGTTGGCTTCATGTTGCAACAGTGGTTCATAACGGAGGAAGTATGATATAGAAAATATTAACCAATGCTGAAGTCTTGTAACTGGTGTTTACAGAAGTTTATTTTTGTGTTAATTTTCATGTTTATGTATCTGTTCCCTTTTTGTTCACTTATTTGTATCAAGTGTTATTCTGATAAAAGGATGTTTGTATTTGCATAATACAGTACATCGTGTACATAACAGATTAATTAGCTGTGTTCTCTGTTATTGATAGTATTTCTTTTTATATGGTTACTTAGACACATAAAAAAAAAAGCTTATTCAAATCATGCAACGTTACCAAAGAGTATTACCACTAAATGTTTTTTTGTTTTTTGTTTTTTACATTTTTCTCTTTATCTCTAGGTACCTGAAAAGTTGCTGCTCTCATCATGCCATCTGATGGTTTCCATCACATCTACAGTGCGGCCTGAGTTCTTGGTCACTTTGCCTGCTGTCCAGAACATCTTCAACCTCATTACTACAGAGAATCAAACCCACAGGCTTCCCCCTGAAGTAAATGCTTTTTATATTTATATGTCTGATTATTCAGATTCATTACATAACTAATATTTAAATAATAAATAATGGATTTTTCCAGTTTTGAGAGTTAAAATACTAAGTATACCCATATGGGTGTTTTAGATTTTTTGTTTTGATATTTAGTTAAAAATTTCACTTTAAATAAAACATTAGCCAAGTATAACAACTTTATAACAAAAATTATTTTTGAGTTTCTTGTTTTTTAAAATGTCCTCAAACTTGAAATAAGAACTTTGTTTGTGTTTGTGTGTGCAACAGGCTCAAATGCTGGTGTGTAGGGCATTATCCAACATGCTGCTGCTCCCATGGCCAAATTTACCAGAGAGTGAGCAAGAGTGGCAAACGCGCTCCAGCAACCATGCCAGCCTACTGACAGCGCTCACTCGAGAATATCGTATTTTAAGAGGGACAGTGAACATTACTCCACGGCAACCAGCTCTGGATAACAGTCAGTATTTCTTTTTTCTATTTGTTTTGTTATTTCTGGTAGTTTTCCTTTTTTATTATTAGAGCACTCTTTTCACACCATGTAATTATTTATCCTGCTCTAATTGTATTTTCTGACCATCTGTTTCTACAGTGAAGGCAGTGATACAGCAGACCCTACCTGTGCTCAGAGACATAGTGGACAGCATCTCTGGGGAATCCACCAAATCACGCCAGATCTGTTACCAGAGTCTTCAGGAGTCTGTCCAAGTGTCCCTCAGCCTTTTTCCAGTGTTTATTCAGCATCCAGGTCAGTGTCTCATCTGTTGATTATTCATCTTGAGTTTCGTGTAAAAAGCTGATCCAAGATTAATTTGCTGGCATTCCTGAATCTACTTATCCTGTCACTGTGAACTGAGGTCTCTTCCAGTATGCACTGTTCTAGGTAAACACATGTTGTGGTGTTTTCTGTCTCTTTCTTGTTGTATGCGAGATAATAATGTTGCCTGTAGAAACAAACTAGATCCACATTATTATGCACTCCAAAAACTTTACCACAGTTTAGATGAATAATCTCTGTATTAGCATCTGGCATTTATAGATGCTGCCAGCTTCTATCAAATACCATAGAAAAATAAAATCAATTACAAAGTTTTAAGAACCTGAATGTGATGAAACGGTGATGTGCAAACAGCTTCCGTTGATTTCTCTTTATTTCCCTACTACAGACCTGGATTTTCACCAGTACATCAAACAGCAATGCCCATTTGTCACATAAAAGAAAATACTAGAAAGTCACCTTAAGAAGAGGCCTGTGTCTCTTGCTCAGTGCAAAACCAGACTCTTCTTAAAAATATAATTGATTACAATTACTAAAATTAATACAAAATAAACTACAACACAATCTGCCTGACAAGCTTTGTTAATTGTTACTTCTTTTTCCCAGATGTGACGGATGAGATGTTGGCCTTCTTCTTGACGCTGTTTCAGGCGTTGCGAGTCCAGATGGGTGTTGCCTTCACAGGACAGATCATCCACACTTTCCTCAGCATGTTCACCAGGTGAAAAACCTTTTCCCTCACTACAATTTTTACAAACATTATCGAATTTCCTTACTTGTAGTTACTGAAGTGATACATTCTGCCTAGATTGATCAAGTTTTAAATGGCATGGGGCAAACACTGACAATGCTGCTATCGTCCTGAGCACTAACAATAATAAATAATAATTAAAGTAATGTCACCTATGTGCTCTAGGGAACAGCTGGCAGCCAGTATTTTGCAAGAGGGCAGTGCAGGATGTAGAGTGGTGCAGAAGTTCCTGAAAATTCTGCAGGTGGTGGTGCAAGAGCCTGGTCAAGCTTTCAAGCCTTTCCTGCCCAGCATCCTCTCTCTGTGCATGGAGCAGGTTTACCCGGTGGTGGCAGAGGTCAGTTGGTGCTCCCCGTTCTAAAGTTAACTTTCATTCTGGAGTATTTTTGTTCAGATTGAATAGCCTGCTAATACCAGAAATTAGCTTGTGGTGGGTCTTAAACTGTTGGAGATTATTATACAAAAATTTAAATTAAACATAAATATTAATAATGTTGAAAAATCTGCCAGTGTTCATCAAATTCATAGTCTGTTAGTAGAAACAAAATGCTTGGTTTAGTGAAATGGAAATTAGTAATGTAATGCTATGTTTTCTTTGCATTAAAAAATTGCCTATATAACAGATTTAATCTCTTTAATAGCGATCTTCACCTGACGTCAAGACAGAGATGTTTGAGTTGCTATACCAAATACTTCACCAAAACTGGAGATACTTCTTTAAAACTTCAGTCTTAACAAGTGTCCAAAGAGGAGCTGGTGAAGACACCATGGAAAACGAGGCCCAGTTCATTGCTGCCATGCAGGTGTGTAAACGCACAAGTCCGTGTTTGTCACCTTTTATTTTCTGGATAAAACAAGACAATTTATACTTTTTTTCTTTCTTTCTTTGAGTTTCTGTTTTTTGGTACTAATTTTAAATTACTACAACTGAGATTAAAAGTCACGTCAAATTATAAAATTATCTTTGCTGACGTTTTATTGAAATGTCTTCACCAGGCTTTTGGACAGTCTTTCCTGCAGCCTGACATCCACATCTTTAAGCAGAATGTCTCTTATTTGGAGTCGCTCAACAGTAAGCACAAGCTGTATCACAGAGTAAGTTGGACTTTTATGTGGGTATCTCAGTTTTCACATGTGTAACGTATCATGACAGAGCATTAACTTGCATCCAACGGGCAAAAAAAAAAGCTGCTGCAATTTAATACATAGGTCATCTGCAGGCATCGACTGTAGGTGCTACCATTTATCACCACTGGCTATATAAAACTTAACTGGAAAAAAGACACACAGTGACACTGATGTCTGCTTGAACACTCACACCTCCACACATAACAAGACTCCCTGTAGCATCAGTACAATTAATCACATATTACTGAAGGCCATCAGTCATTTTGACAGATTAGAACACTGAGGACTCTTATCTTAACTTGGAAGTAATTCACACACCTTTGCAGTTGGGGTAGATTGTGCATGATTATTAGTCCAGTCTTTATTGTCTAGTGTGTCTATGACCACCATGGGTCACAGAGGGGTGCAACTGCACTGCTGGTACAGAAGGAGCGCATGCTCCTAGTGAAGCTAGTGTTTTCAGCATCGGGGAATCCCACTTTCAGAGAGTTTTGCCAACATGTGGCCATTTCTCTGGGAGAAATGTTCTCCAACTTTAAAACTTTGGCTGATCTGCTTGTTGCTCTGTAGTTCTCCCCGTGCCTGCCTGGGTTTTCTCTGGGTACTGTGGCTTCCTCCCACAGTCTAAAGACATGCATAGTAGGTTAGCTGGTGACTCTAAATTGTCCATAGGTATAAATATGATTATGAATTGTTGTGTGTGTGTGTGTGTGTGTGTGTGTGTATATGTATATGTATGTGTATGTGTGTGTATATATACACACACACGTCTGTATTTAAGCCCTGCGATAGACGGGGGGTACTACGCTTCCCACCCAATGACAGCTGGGTTTGGCTCCAGCACCCCTGCCACCCTTTAACAGGAAAAGCAGTTGAGATAATGAATGGGGGGATAAAAAATTAAATGCTATCAATATGTGCTTTATGAAATGATTCATCCGTGAGCAAGACCCCTCATGTACACATGGTTGGTTGAGAGCTACAGTGGATCCAACTTACATTACAGACTCCCATTATGATTCTGTTTTTTTTTCCTTGTGCTTCAGAAGCTGTTCCGGACCTCGATGCTCTTCCACTTCATTAATGTGCTGCTGCAGGTCCTCCTCCACAAAAGCCATGACCTTCTTCAGGAGGAAATCACCCTTGCCATTTACAACATGGCCTCTGTTGACTTTGATGCCTTTTATTCGGCCTTCATGCCAGAGTTCCTCAATGGCTGCCAGGGTGTGGACACCAGCCAACGAGCTGTTCTCGCACGCAACTTCAAGCTGGAACGGGTAAAAATGAAATGTTGTGAGATATTCTCTACCTGATGAGTAATTATGACAGTGTATTTTGCAAGCGGTTGGCACACAGATTGCATTAGACAGAGACAGAATCAAACAACTGTTACATATATGATTTGCAAGACAGCTTTGATATAGACTACTCACAAAAAGTTAGGGGTATTCGGCTTTCGGGTGAAATTTCAGGATGAACCTAAAATGCACTATAACCTTTA
>JAUMHL010000029.1:16831819-16890499 GCA_032362345.1 Sandelia bainsii
TTCTACTTAAATGCCCTACTTTCATGATATAATATCACTGTAGTGTGAACTTTTTACTTTTTCCATAAATTTCACCCAAAAGCCAAATATCCCTAACTTTTTGTGAGTAGTGTAGTTCATGGAATTAAAAATAACGAATTAACTGCACAAAGTTTTGCAACATATGAATATTTAGCAGTATTTTAAGTTACTAATTTTATTAATTCTATACTTCTTTCTCAAGGACCTGCCTTCGTTCACTCACAGTGTGCAGCGGCTGGTGAATGATCTTCGCTACTACAGACTGTGTAATAGTAGCCTGCCCACTGGCACCATCAAGCTATAGCACAATGACTGCTTGAACCACTCCTCACATCAAGTATGATCTTCAAGGACAGCCTGTGCTGACCACTTTGCCCAACACTCCTCCAGTTCAGCTTCAGTCTATCTATTCAGAGGAATAGGGAGGAACAACACACATTGTATGGTTGAGTCATTGGAGGTTGAGGATGCTGCTGTTGTAGTTCTTTGATTTTTACTGTAAAAGGTTGGCGCTTTTTTTTTTGTTTTTTTTTAAAGCAGTGCCCTCCTTATATATTGCCAGTGACAGTTTGGCAAGAAACGTAAACCTGGTCTGCAGTTGGCTTTTGCCCAGACCTGGAGCAGTCTGAGCCAGGCCTTCTTTCCCACGCCTTTGCAACAAAGCTGGGCTGGGACTGAGCACTTTCAACTCATTTTGAGTTTTTAAAATGTCTGCTTTTATTCATTTTGCCTTCAATTTTTTCATCTCCAAAGGAGACGGACTCTCAACTTAAGATCTTTCATATCATTCCATTCTAAAAAAGAAAAACCCTGCTTGATTAAATAAAGTGCTTTTTTTAGTAAAACTTGGGTATCAGTTAAGTCCTGATTTCATTGGTCTGTGTGCTCTGTTGAGATTTTAGAGCTTCGTTTGTGAATAATGGTTGTGTCAAGAGATTTGCGATTTTGTATGCTTACGCCATTTTGCTTTATTGCATATTTTAAAAAGACTTAACTTAATCAGCTTCCCCTGTTGAACAATTTTTTGTAGCCTTTCATTTTAGAATGAATCAAACAGTCAGTTTGTTAGATCTGTACCCAGCCAGTGGTTGAGACACAGCACATTTAAAATTTGATAATAGCTGAAGTGTTTGACAGATACAAAGCAGTAACAGACAGGGGTCTTGATGCTTAGCATGTGACCCATCACATGCAACAAATGTGAAGGGACAGGAAGTATCAGCACAGGATGAATGAAACAAAATGGCCAAATGTTTAAATACAAAAGACAAATGGTCCTTCTGTTGAAGTGTTTGTTTTACTAAGTACAGCTTTGTGATTGCTGGATATTAGAAAACAGGCGGCAGGTTCATGTGATTCAGCACAGGCTACATTACTACAAGAAAACGGTCCCCTTCATTTTATTACAGTAGCTTTTGTACATCTTGATGTAATTTAAAACATAGATATGATCATTGTAAATGTTAACCTTCCATTTAATGCAGATTGAACTCTCACCGACTTTCACTGCACTGAATGTGAACCTAAAATGCCTTGAAATCACTATGATATTCACATTTATGTAGTTTTCCACCCCAGGATCACTTCATTTAGGAACAGTTGTAAATTGTGGCTGTTGTAGTCTGATTTAAGAACAGAGTGTGTGGATCTTTAATCATGTCTGTAATTACCAGGCATGGAGTGTTTAATGAAGACTACTGAGTTGCATTATGGGGTCTGTAAGCTTCAGCAGTTTATATCCAAAAGGGTCATGGTATCTCTGCTTTTGAATGCTGAATTTTGACTTTTGTTTCGCAAGGACACCAGCTTTTGTGCTGGAAAACCACTTGAATACGCGCCATCACGGTCAATCTGAAGTGGTTATATTAAATTTGGATATGCTGTAAAACTTAACTCACGTTGTTAAAGCTCCAGCTGTATGAACTAAATTGCATAATCAGTGTTAGGCTTTTAAAACGTCACCAGCCCACTGTTGGATGTCTGCTCCAGAAATGGACAATTACCCCGGACAGCAGAGAAGTCACCAGAGACGTGGGACTGGTGGGTGGGACTCGTGAGTTTTGATTGAGGAGGGTTGACTTCTCATTCTGAAGGACGGACAGACAGAGCCCACCTGAAAACATGGTCATGTTGCAGCGGTGGAGATTTCTCCAGCAGTTTTATTCGGGAAGGCAATTAACCACTAAAAGTCTGGTTTCTGGTTTTCCCATTGGACACAGAACTGTCGGCCACAGGAGCAAATCAAGTAGGTGACTGAATTCCTATCATCTGCTTTTGTACATTTGGTCTAGTCTTTAAACGACTTTTTCTTCCCATAAAACAACGGATTCAAGTGAAAAGATTTCATGTTTAGTTCAGGAATCTACCGACTAATTTAAGAAAACTCTGATGTTAATATGCGATGATGACGTTTATATGCATTTCTTTAGACTGAAGTTGTAGCTTACTGTTAAACATTAATGAGATGCGCATTATTTATGTTCTAAACTAAACAGGGTCACTTGCGAAAACACATTCGTTTGCCAAACTCATGGGGTCATGAACTAGAACTAGGTTAGAGAAACATGACATAGTGACGATGATGTGGGGTAACAGCGAGGCGTAATCTCTCCAAACCCTGTGCGTAATGGACAGTGGCATACATTACCATCTCTTTATCATCATCATCATCATCTCTTCTCGAGAAACCTACATCCAACCCATTAACAAATCCTTGTACTTGACGCAGACAGTTTTCAAGTAAAATGCCAGTAAACGAAGTCTCTCTCATGGCCTCGTGTGTATTTAATTGATCGCATGCAGTCATTTATTAGCTCGTGGTGCGTAGTGTTCCAGCTGTGGCAACATCAAAATACACACAACGCGGTGTGTCTGCTTCATTCTGCTCACAGACGGTAGTTTGTGTGTGTGTGTGTGTGTGTGCGCGCTGAGATCTGATTCCAGGTGTTAGAAAAGGCCCCCCTGCACCCCCGTCGCATAAAAGCGCTTTAAAAGCATTCAATAGATAATTCAATAAACTAAATCACCAGTGTTAAATTAACATCCACATCCAGGATATCTGTCTTGAAACAAGAGGCAATAAGAAAAGATGCAAGAAATGGAACCCCCGTCGCATTAAATCGCTTTAAAAACACAACGAAACGCACAAAACACGAACATAGTAAAGCGCCACTGTTACATTAAGTAAATCTAGATCCAGGATACCTCTCTTGAACCTACAGACAACCACAATGGGTGCTACAAATGAAATATTTCTGTAGGAGAATGCAATTCATTGCAGACTGGCCTGCCACAAAATTCACCCCCCTAAAAATACTGTTCTTTTTGTCCCAGAATTGAATAATTTTGACAGTAAGGTTGTAGGACTGATGCAGGTTAGTGGTGTAAATTTCATGGATGTGACACTTTCCTAGTTGGGAGATGGGAGGGGGTGCACACTGACGGGTGTGTATGATGCGTCTCAATTTGAGTCATTTGTCCCCATTCGTGTAGTTTACCAATATTAGCTGTACGTGGAGCTGATCAGCCGCTGTTCTGCTCTGTCTGACCCATCAGGTCTACTAGATGTGAGGGAGCGAACTCTCATAGCTGTGAAGCCCGATGGAGTTCAACGTCGTCTCGTAGGACAAATCATTCAGCGGTTTGAGCAGCGAGGCTTCAAGCTGGTCGGCATGAAAATGCTGCAGGTATAGAAGTCTAAAATGAACATGCATGCCAGTGTTTATGTAATGATAATAGGGTTTTAACTGTAGATGTCTCTGTTGTGAAGGTCTCTGAGGATCTCCTGTCTCAGCACTACAGGGAACTGAGGGCAAAACCCTTTTACCCCAGTCTGCTTCATTACATGACCTCGGGGCCTGTGGTTGTCATGGTGAGACCTCCTCTTTCTGCCTCCTTGCAGGATGCTCCTGTTCTACATCTCTGCTTTTTATTGTAAACTGTAATTTCAGGATTTGTATTAGGTTTGCCAAGTATGTTTTAGGCAATGAAAAAACTACAAAAATTTCATGTGTGCATGTTTTCGTGTAGGTGTGGGAAGGACACAATGTGGTCCAGACCTCCCGTGCAATGGTGGGCCCTACTAACCCAACTGAGGCCCAGCCAGGCACAGTCAGAGGGGATTTCAGCACCCATGTCAGCAGGTAAACTCACGGGACCTAATCTAATTGTTTCATGATAAAACAGTAATCTTATGAGACTGCAACTTGTGAATCTACTGCTTGTGTTTTTATGATTTAAAGGAATGTAGTCCATGCTAGTGATTCACTAGAGGGAGCTAAGAGGGAGATCCAGTTGTGGTTTCAAGGACAGGAGCTCCTGAACTGGGACTGCTGTGACCAGAAAAGCATCTGTGAGGTGTGAAGATGCAGAGAGCTGAACGCAGTGAGAATCACTAATACTACCTCTTCTCCTGCTGCTCGAAGGGCTACCTCCTGTCAGATGAGCCATATACAGTATTCTTACCAAATAATTTACCTCAGAAAGTGCACTTTGAATCACACAGTTATGCTGAAACAAATATTTTTTTACAAATTGATGTTGGATTAGCAACCAAACATATTCATAGCTATTAAGTCTTTCACTCATGTAGTAGTGTGAATACAGTATACATCAATAATAAGAGAGGTTTGCATTTGGTCTCAGCATGAGATGTGTGCAGTAATCCTTTGTCTGAGCCTTGCAACAAAGATTTTTCAATGTGTATGAAACATATTGAGCTGGAGAGTGGATGAAAGAAATCAAACACGAATGACAGATGCAGAACATGTTAGTTGATCAGTTTTGGATTTCAAGGTGAAACACTTTAATTGCATTTAGCTCAAAGCAAGTGTAACATCAGAACATATCCCACAGTCACTTAAAATGACAATCCTTCTGACTGATGCTTAACCTTTAGTGCTGTTGTTTATATTAGACCATTTTTTTTGTTGTCGCTTGGAGTAATAAGTGCCACACTTTTGCAATTTGGTGAAAAATACTGACTTAATTGTTTACTTGAACTATGTCGTCAAATACATTTGCTTGAGTGAAATAACTGAGTAATTCTCCTACCTCTGTTTAAACAAACTGTGAATCAAAGCAAATTAAATAAGAGTAACAAGTTTGAAGGAAAAGTGAAAACTCTGTCAAGAATTGTCTGAGATGTGAAGAATAATTTGTAGTTGAGCCAAATAATCACTGTTTACACAAGGACGTCGACCTGGTGAATGTTATTTATAGAACAGCACAGCTCTGCATGGTGATGATTTACTACTTACTATCATTAAACACAGGACTGATTCAGACTGTGTTCACTCAGTGTCACTTGCTTTATTAATTCCTTATACAACTGATACAATGACTTACTGTAAGTGTTTATTTTGCACTCAAAATAAATAGCAAATTTCTAATGTAGAATTTATTTATAAATTGTATTTTCTTGATCATATATTTTGTGTGTGTCAGATTATGACAACAAAAAAATGCAGAAAACTCATAGCTATGATAGAAAAATACAGACCAATCATTTACTCAAGTCAGTACTCTGACAGCAATGTATGCTTTATTTCTCTGTGTTGCACATTATGTCATGATATGTTCCATAGTTTAAACCACAAAGAGGAAAAATCAGAAACATTTTTAATCTCATACAAGGAGTCTTGACTGAAATAGTATATTTAGTTAATGTATATTTGGTGTAAAACAAGCAAAATTGTCTTAATACAGGTTAATTGTAAGTAATAAAACTCTCAATCAAACAGATCCACTGTTCTGTGGAGTCATAAACATTTTATGTGAATGTACAGTTCATGGTTTTGTAATTCATAAAAACAGCTTCAGTCCATTGTCAGTACTTTCTGTACAACAACGACACCAACTAATCATTGTTTGATTCAGTTTGTCATACTGCATATGACTTTAATATTGTGTCTAAAATGTTGCCTAAACAAAAGATAATACAAATAATTAAATTGTAAAAAAAATATATGTGATAAGAAAACAAATAAAAATAAAGACTTTATTAAACTCATGATTCGGTCAATCAGGTGATCTAGATTTCAAGCTGGTAATGTCAAAATCAATCAGTATTAATAAGAGAGTCTACTTTTGAATTTACAGCTTTGATTAAAAAATTAAAGTCCATCTGCAACATCTCCCTTTGCAGCCAGCTGTAAGCAATACTACATTTATGTCCAGTGATCTTTGATGCCACATCTGTATTAATTTATGTGGAGAGCTCCATCACAATACTTTAGTCTCTGGTTTCTGGTCAGCCTTCAGCTTTTGTTTCTGCATCAAAGCCTCTAGTTCTGTGGATTTGTGTACATCCTGAGGAGAACACAAGATATGAGGTGATTTATCAGAGATATGTGTGACAACTTTGCATTTTGCAGATTTCAAAACAGATACATTTCTTTTGCAATATTTTAACGTATCTCTGTGCAGCGAAGGACAAGGGAACTCTCTATCAATTCATTACTGTAATAACTACCACCACTGAAACACTTATGTGTATCTGGGAATTAATATGTATTTTGAATTTTGAAAACTGAAAGAGATATAATTCTTACTCGCTGTCATTCAATAAAAAATATATGTATGTGTAGTCTCACTGAGACTGAGCAAATTGTCCCAGGACACATAAACCTAAGCATAACCTCACACTCTACATCCATTATAACTCTGGACAAACCTCGAGAATGGACTTCTGCACCATTATCTGGCTGTAAACTCTTGCACCTTCCTCTGGTAACACCGTGCGGAGCTCCTCCTTTGTCAGGGAAAATAGCTGCGCTCCAGTTAAAATGCCCAGACTCTGAATTGTCCTATAAGAGGAGAAAGTAGTAACAGACAAGAAAAACAGAATGCAGTAGTTGAAATTAGAAGAATCTAAAATAAACTTATGATTCTCCTTTTTTTTTAACCATTCCTCTCTTAATTTTATTATACTTAAACCAGAAAAAATCCTGAACACCCCCTCCTAGCTCACTCTTTATATTTAACTCAGTTCAATTCACAGCTAAGCTGCACTTCATAAACATTAGCAGTGAGAGTCTTTTAACATGTGAGGGCGCTACTGTACACAAAATAATAATAATTGATACTTCATTCATCCCCTTGGGGAAATTCTTTGTGGAAAGGCTGCCCCTGTGAGGCACCAAGGACACCTCAACATGTAGCCTGCCGGAACTGGGAATCGAGACGACTGCCCTACCCACTGAGCTATCATGCCGCAGCATGTATTAAACTGTGGTCATAATGTTTTTTTTCTCCAGTCCAATAGATTACTGAAGCCAAGGCAGTTCTCCTCAACTGAACCAATAAAATCAAATTCTTACATAAGACTTTGGATTATTTTCCTATATATTTTATTCATTTTATGAATTACACTCACTGCTGACTGAAGCCTTTGGCGGTGAGCCAGGCCTCCACCTCAGCAGGCTGCGAGTGGTAGTTCAGAGGAACAGTAGTCTCAGCTGTTCGAGGGACCACCAGTGGACGACCCGAGCTTCTTTTCCCAGCTAGACGCTGAAGCAGCTCATCATTCATTATCAGGACTGCACAAACACCCAAAACTTGATTTTGCACGCACACGCAGTCTAGCACAGTGTTATATACAATGAAGCTGTTTGGTGGTTGCATGTAATTTACATATTAATGGAGATGTCAACAAAATTCCTAATGTTTTTCAGGCCAATCATACAGTCAGGGGTCTGATCTCTGTGCTAGGACTGAGATGTGAAACCATCTGCCAGTATTTGCTGTTAAATACACAGATGTCTCTATGATCTTCTGCTTCTACAAATGCTACATCATTGATACTTTTATTATCTCACGTAAAATTATGAATTCATCTGTGATTATCTGTAATCCATCCTGCAAAGGTCATTTTAAACTAAAAAGCTACAGATTGGTGTTTTAGCTCATTTTTTGTAAGTATAAATTGCACACTAGTGTATCACACTGTTGTTTCTACAACTTTAATCCCTATGAGTCTCCTCAGGGCTTTATTTATGTTTGCTCCTTATTTTGCCCAACTGGTTTACAGATTCCAAGAAGTCATGGATAAAAAGTTTTTAGAATACAGTATATTTGTGAACTCACTTTGTTTTATATACATGACTTACATTAGCTGATATTTAATGTGTACGGGTATGTTACCTCTGTCATCGTCTCCTTGTATTGCTGTAGACGGTAAAACCATGCTCTGAGGCCGCGCTGGTGGCATGTTAGCAGTAGGACTGCTTCCAACTGGGCTCGATGGAGCATAAGAAAAGTACTTTGTCGGCTGGACATTAGGTGTCTTCTGTTGTTGGAAAGAAGGAATATCATGAGACAAAAAGGCACATTGACACAAACATCAACAAAGCTGTGTGTGTCTAGCTGTGTCTGTATTTATACCTTTGACTCCCTGCGTACCACTGGGTTGTCTCTCATACTATCATTCACAGCAGACAGAGTCTCCAGGATATTAAAGGGAACAAATCCTATCTGGTCAAAGCGATTCCGACACTTCCACCATCGCTTTGATGACTCAAGTACCTACAGAAAGATGACTCACAAATCAGTCGAGTTTTGTGGTATTGATACAGGTGGATCACCACTAATTATGGGCGTCTACCTCTAGCGTTTCTCCTTGTAGCACAGAGAGTTCACTGCTGTTTCTAGCCACAAAGTCGTAACTGCAGCAGTACAGTAGCTCACCATTTGGTGTGTGCCCATTACCATCTCTGAAATATAAATATCATTTAAAAATCTTTAAATGAAATCAGCAATCGTAATGTCTGAAGAACAACTTGGAAATTAGTTATCCGCAGATTTAATGAAATGCAGACTGATTTTATTAGGAAACAAATTGTAGCCTCTAGGAATTTATCTGTTCTGTTGTACTGTTTTCAAGCTTTACAGACTTACACTTCAGCAGTGTGTTCTCCTCCCTGTTGGGCTTGGTCCTGTAGAGTTTTTGCCTGCCTACTTTCCTCAAAATCATCTTGTTTGTGCTGCAACTCAATGGGATCTTCCATAGGCAGGCCAGTTGAGTCACACATCTGAGGCTTCCACCCATCCAGGAAGACAGGTGTGTATGGAAGAACGGACACGCTGAGGTGTGAACTGTTAAAAGAGGGAAAGAGGATCCTTCTAGATCAACATGAGCCACTATTAAATCACAATGTACACACACATACATAAACACACAGACCGGGATGAAATCCAATTGGATCCTAAGGAAGTCCAGAGTTCCTTCTCCTGCTCAGTCAGATGTTCCTGGAGAAGTGAGATAGCTCCACTAGTCATAGCAGGAGTAACCACCGAGGCACCTAACGCTGGCCCTCCAGTGGTTTTCACCACCTGACGAAGAAAAGTGGCTACAGTCATTATCACAGAAACAGAGAAACTACTAAGGGAAACATTAGGAGGACTCACCAGTTTAAGAGGCACGAAGACGTGATGCAGCAGTTCCGGTGCGTCAGGCTGTGTGATGGATGACTTGAGACGGTGCTAAATAAACCAGTAAACAGAGGGATTAACATTCTCATTTCCAGTGCATAAAAAATATAATCATACATTTCCAGAGTTGTTATAAGTGATTACGACGGAGTCTATTCTCACCAGCAAAGAGAGGGAGTATTTGATTTTCTGAAAGACGTCCACAAATTCTACCTCTGATGGAGGTAACGCTTTCATGGTCAATAAATCATCTGCACACAAGAATACAAGTAAGTACACAGCTACAGTAAAACCAAAACAAGTGAACAGGATAGACAATGCCCTCCAAAAGTACTATAATGGCAAGACCAATTCATTAGCCCTCTACATTGAAGACATTTGGGTTTATGATCAGAAGATGAATATAGGATGAAAGTTTAGAATTTCACCTTTTATTTATTTTATTTGATGGTATTTACACCTAGATACAGCATACCAAACAACATAGAACATACTGTATCAGACTGTATTGGAACATGTGACCCACAGGAGTTTTATCCGGTTTTACCTGTGAAAACTGTATTTGTTGTTAGAAAGGATAAATCAACATGACAAACAGAGAGATGTCTATGGGATAATCTGAGAAAAGAAGGAAAACAATCAAAGGCACTGCACAAACACTGGACATAACTAAAACAACTGTCTGGAACGTCCTGAAAAAGAAACAAACCCCTGGTGTACTCAGCAACATACCCAGAATGGGTTGGCCAAGGAAAATAACAGCTGACGACAAAAGCATTGCGGGCATTGTAAAGAAAAATCCAAAACAACAGTCAGTAACACCACCAACAGCTTCCACAGAGCAGGGGTGGAGGTATCACAATCCGCCATTTAAAGAAAACGTCATGAGCAGTAATATAGAAGCCTTACCACAAACGCTTATCTTAAATTGACTTTAAAACTTGTTCCAATAGTTTGCTTAAAATTTGGATGCTCTGATACACCAGTTGCTATATTCTATGTTATTGAATGTATCTAGGTGTAAAGACCATCAAATAAAGCTGACATTCATCTCATATTCATATTTTTATCTTAAAACCTAAATGCCTTCAGGGTTCAGCATTAGGAGGTGAGCTGTATATGAAAACATAGACACATTATTAGCACACAGCAATCACTGTTGTAGATGATTTCTTTCCTGATGTGTGTTAGTGTCTGTATCATTTTTAACGGTCATTTTTAATTATGTGAATTTTTTTAAGGCGCCAATTTCAAGGTAAAAAGCACATTTTAACACTTATTGTTTGGGAAAATTGAAGAATAGTAGAAATTGTGGAAAATCGTTCTAGAAACACCACAGTAAAATAAATTCTTCCATTAATGATATTGACTAATTAAAGGCGTGCTTGTTCTAGCTTGCTCCAGCAAGTCTCCTACAAGACAAAGCCAGTAGCAATGACTAACAATCTCATGTTCTATTTTATTAACACGTTTGCACATTCATCGCTTTTAGTTTTATCTAGGATCACGCCTATGTCAGTATACACCAGAAAAGCTGGGCAACACCCAGGTAATGTTGCCAGGCCAACACAGGGCGAACACAGATACTGTAGATGTGAGCAATCAAATTCCTTTTCGCATTTATCGTCGATGTCCATTGATAAAGAAACAGCAGTTCCCAATAAAAATGATCAAGGTTGGGAGTGAAATCTTGTAGCCTTTTTGATTAAACAAGATGCAAACAAGTTGTTGAGAAATTCTGGTATGGAACTGCTGGACAGACACTTCATGCCAGTCACCCAGCAGTGTAAGCTTACATAAGCATGTAAGTGTCTCTTTTTCAAATATTGTATTGTGGTTTTAATCTTGATGACTTAGTCTCAGCATCAGGCACATCTTTGTCATGTTTCTTGGCCATGCTTACCGTAGACAAGAATTTTCAGAATTACCTGGAGGGTTTTTTGGCAATCTGCCTGTTGACCTATTTCCAGCTGTAAGACTGTGCCAATCTCTGTCTACCACTTTCTGCCACTGCCCTTCTCCTACTGCCTACTACATACAGCAACATCCTGCAAAGTCTCATCTGCAATAATCAACTTTTCAGTTCTGCATATTATTATCTGTGTTTTTTCTGAATGTTTGTGATGTTTACATGTAGTTTGGTTAATTAGAGCAGAACTATAGCAGGATCATACATTTTTTTGACCATCTTTGTGAAATTGTGGCTACTGCTTATAGTCAATAGGATGGTAGGATGGAAGAACAATTCTCACCCTCTTGGTTGTCCTTCTTCTTGCTCTTCCTGCTTCTCTTCTTCCTGCTTTGGTTGAGAACACTCTGGGCCTCAGCTGTCTGCTGCAAGCGTGACATGAATCGCTCCACATCATCAAAACAGTGGTTGAGAATCTCCTGATGAAGACGCATGTTGTATGTTTTAACAATTGGTCTCAGCAACTTAAAGAAACTGTTTTAATAATTCAATAGCACTGATAGTTTAATTCAGCTATTAGTTTGTTAACCAACATACAAAGAGTTGACAATAACATTAAGGTTAATGTTATTTGTAATGACAGTGTCAAAGAGGTACTGACTATGTTATTTAGTTTGACAGCTGATGCTATTGTAATATTGTTTACCATAGTAATGTTTACTGATCTGTAGCCCTGGTTTGCATTAGTAGACTGTAACTAATGATCACATTGGTCAATTCTGTTAAGCTTCTTTACACAGATTGCCATTTTATTTGACTTTATAGTAAAAACCAACTGGTCCACACAAAAAAGTGCACTGTGTCTAATGATTTATGCGTGTACATACCACTTCATTCTCTGCATTCATTAGAGATGTATGAATCGACTTGCTGGCACCATTCTCTGAGCAGAGGAGTAACAAAACCATTAAAGCAAATTTAGACATGTATACAAAACACCAAACCTGTTGTGTTAGGTTTGTTGTACACAGCAACAAAGTCCACAGATGATAAAAATATACAGACAGCACATGCTCAAACATACACGTAAGCCAGATGAGCATACCTTTGCTGGAATTTCTGTAGACGGACACACCACCAGGAGGACGCTGCTCTCCTGGAGCTATCATGACCTTGACGCCTGATGGCTTTCTGGGGATCACTGATGGAGGTGGTGCAGACATCTGTTGTGTGTGGATGCAGACAGTGAAATCAAGCATATACTGTATTTCATTAAGAGAGCAGAATGTTAATGAACTACAGAAAACCTTTTGTTTAGAGAAATATCTGCCTTCATATCACCTGATTTGAAGTATTTTTAAATTGTTATATAAATGATTGTGTTTTTCTAACTGGAATATCTACATACAAATCCATGTAAGGTGAAAGATTGTGCTGTTGGCTGAAAACTTGCTTATCTCAGCTTCATCTGAACATGGTAAAAAAAATGATGAATGAGAGCATAATATTCCACTGGTAAGAATGTTGAGTATTTTGTGTGCACACGGGCATGTTCATGTGCATGTGAGTGACAGATGACAGGAAAAACCACTGCCACTAGGTATGCAGATGAAACAGCCACCAAAACTTACAGAGAAACTGTACAAGCTAAATATGAAAGTAATGTGTCTGTGCTATGCAACCACAACATATTTCTATTTCTCATCTTCCTGCTTTTTGTGCTTCTGTCGTTTCCTCTCTTCCAACATGTTAATGAAACAGCAAATACAACTTTTTCAAACACAGTCAAAGCCCTTAGTGCAGCTACAAATTAATTAAATATTCAAATGTATCAAGATTAAATAAAGTCATTTCAAAAGTCACCACACAAAGCAGATGGCCTTCATGTGACAGGTGCACTGTACCTGCCTCTCTCTCTCGCTCTCTCTCTCTCAAGTGCTCCTCCAGTCGCTGTCTCTCTCACTCGCAGTTTACTCAAAGTTAACACCTGAAGTCTTAAGTCACTCTACCTTTTAGTGCAGAGAAAGTGTTTAAATCCAGGGCGCTGGAAACCAGTCCTCGTGCTGAGTTGTATCCGCACTGAGCTTAGCTGTTAACACGAGTATGTCCCACCTTATTGAGATTTGCAGAAACGGGAAAAACAAGTCTGCCTTTTCTTACGCAGGTAACCTGCGTTGCTTTCTCTCTCCTCTGACGCCCTGATTCACACAGGCAAGCTCCCTCCCTCTGCATCTTTGTGAGCCTCTTCTTCCTTATGACAGGTATTTCTTACAGCAGCCGCCTGTGGCTTGTGCCAAGAGGTTAATGTGATCTGCTACACATGCCATTCCAGAAATGTAATGCAGTCTTCCTCAAACTCAACTCCCCGCCTCCACAAATTCAGTGACATCGAGTTTCGTGTGAGACTATAACAGCTGATGTCAAGATCCGGCTCAAAGATGAAAAAAGTAAATAAAAGTTCACATAATTTTTTTTTTTTTTTTTATTACAGATCGAAATTCAAATTTTGCTCTTAGATGAAATTGATTCAATTTGAACACACTGTCATATGTCTCTTTTTGTGGTCATACAATCATCTGTTGCTTGTTCTTTGATATTTCTAACTGGCTAAGGGGAAAATAATTAATTGTGAATCATTTAATAAGAGTCTGTCAAAGTGTTGTTAGTAAAAGATATTTATTCACAATAAGGAAATAGATATAATTCTTCGGAAACAGAGAACAAATGTGCTATAACCTTCAAGTATAAGCAAATAATGACAGGACAACAAACAGGTAAACAGATGGTATGAGATCTGGGTTCCGATGTTGGTGTTTACTGTTTGAAGTTCACTTCAGAAATGTGAAATATCTTCAGCAGTTTGACAGATGGATGGCAAATTAATTACAAAACACTTAAGAATTACCGCCCTGCGTCTGTAGGTGAGATATAGTTGGACATTTAGAGCAGGTACTGGGGAAAACTGAACTGTTAGTGAACAGCGACACCCGCTGGTATTTAAAGGTCAGACTCCATCTGGTTCTATAGCTCCTCCAGCTCCTAGCACCTCCATGCTTCATACTATCAACACTTTGTTCCAAAAAGCCTCTATTTTGTCACTGACTGACTAAAGAATAGCATTATATTCAAATTGCTTTCTTCACCCGACCAGTTTCACTTCTCAAGCCTAAGATGCCTGCAAAAATTTTATTTTCTACAATTCAATTCAGCTTATCATTTTGAATTCAGTGTCCTACTGTAGATGTGATATGCGTGACACTGAGCTCTATCATGTTTCATCAGAGCCTAAAAGCTTTGCAGCTGATATCACAATTATTTCGGGATTTGCTGTACTATTCCCAGCAATGCATCAGTTCTAAGCTTTGGCTTGTAGAGGCAAACTTACGATCTGCATCTCAGCAGAAGGAGTTCTAAACTATTCCAGTGACATACACCATTTTCTGATTTTCTGATTACACTGATTTCTGAATAAATTACTTCCATGGAGTCCCTCAGGCACTGATAGTGACTAATAATTTTGGTCTGTGACACATATTGTGAGGACCAAGACACAAGCTTTAATATGCACAATATAATATGCAATTGTGGTTTCCTGAATTCATACATTTGTCCAAATTAGAGGAAGTATTTTCGATTCAGTTTTTTTATATATATAGCGCCAAATCACAACAAAAGTCATCTCGAGGCACTTTACATTGTAAGGTTTAAGACCTTACAGAACATAAGTAAATACAGAATAATGTGGAAAACCCAACAGTCCGACTTGAGCAAGCACTTAGACTGGTGTTATGTTGATGTTACATGACACAATATATTGTGCATCAAATACAGCCCTACAGATGGCGTGTTGTGTGACCTACACACAGATGCAATGAGCATCAGTGACAGAGCCCACTCAAGTTTTGAATGCATGTTGACTTTCTTCAGACTTTTTGGGATCTGTTTCTAACATGAATGAGAAACACAGTCTAGACCAAGTATTTGGACAGTTACATGTTTTGTTCTATAGGCTGAACTAAAACAATTAAAGTGCCAAGTCTCAGCCAGTTTTAGTTTTACATCAGTATAAAAAAAACATGTGGGATACATAGGCCCTTTAACACATAGTGCCCAAACTTTGGGGGTTCAAAAGTAATTTAAAAAAATCACATGGGGTTTCCATCATGGGGTGAAACCTCTGAGGTTGTGGTCATGAAGTGTTGCCTTCATTGATGATGAGGAAACATGTTTGCCTGCATCCTGGAGAGCATAATTGTGTAAATGTGCAGGTTTATCTTCATCATGCACATGATTCCAGTCGTCCACAAGACCTGTGCTTCTGATTTTCTACTATTTCTACTGCTTTTTAAAAATCCACTCTGTTCATTTTGACTACCTGTGACGGCTCTTCACCATTATCTTCTCCATTTGCACAGTCACTTCTTTACTCCTCATACTGACAGTCAGCTTGTTCTAAATGTCAACACTGAGCCATGTGTGAGTGCTGTCTTTTTTTGCATGAACTAAAGCACACAACTGCCCGAGGAACATTTAGTACTCAGAAGTCCAGTTACTTTTGCTATTTGGGCATCGAGTATCACCAACTCTGTATCTCTCACACAGTTCTTTCAATATTGACCTAACCCTACCAAATTGAGCTGAGACTTGGCACATTTAATGTAGTATCCATTATTTCAAATTGATTTGACTTCACTCAGCCAGCTTCTCTTCCACTCAACTACATCTGATGCACTGCAGATTAAAAAAAAAACTGCATAATTGGTTTATATTTTATACATCTCCCCATAAGACTACCACATGGAATCACTAGATAATAGCTTTTTTACTGTTTATAAGCAGATTTTGCTGTTGTACTGTTAATTCAACACAACACCCTATGTTACATCTGACATTTTAATTTTGTAATGAGTTTGCTGATCTCACACATATCACTGAAATGTGTTGACTGAGTTTTCCCTCAGGTTTTGATTGCAGACTGTAACAACAATCAGCCCAGTTAAGGTTATTAAATGCGCCCTTATTTCGGCACAGACAGTGTTGCTGTGCTGAGTCGTTTATCTGTACTATTAGTGCAGTCTGCTTTGTACCCTATATCTACACAAATAGACACGATTAGGATCGCACGCTGGCTTGTAAACAGGGCCTCTAACCGGGCCTTCGTTGCAAACCACAGTGTACTTAAGTGCAGTTTAGAGTAAAACGCATGAGCACACCCACGGCACAATCTCTCTCTCTTTCTCCCCTCTCTCCTTTTTTTTTTTAAATATCCAGTGGCTGCACACACACAGGACCGTGTATTCTCATGTTGTCCAGCCCCCTGGCTGTCTTGGGCACGGGTAGTTTAGCCCCTTTAGTCTTCCCACTGGCGCCGTCGCTGTAACTTCTGCTTCACATTTTCGTGTACTGGCAACGGTCGAGCTTGTTCCAACGCTACAAACGGCGCCACAAGTTGTCAAAAGTGCCCGAAAGTATCTAAAGTATTATTTAGTAAATTATATATGTTTGTTGCAATATAATCAAACCCCCAGAAAGGGACGATCGGAAAGAGGCAGAGAGTGAAAGGCAAAGAAACCAACACCAGGACTTGTGGAAACTTAGAAACTACTCCTCTCTTGGACCGTGCAGTCAGCATGGTACGTCCACAAGACATCGTTCTAACTATTTTACACTTAATTATTAATTGTTATTAACTTTATGAGCAACACTATTCAAACTTCATCTGCTCTTAACTTCTTACTTTTGCTGTTTTCTCTTTTTATCTTGTAAGAAGTTTTGGACTTGTTGGTTGTAAAATGTACCGTGACCTAGGAGCCTACATGCTTTGTCAGTTACTTAATCAGTCATGAATAGGCTTAAAGGCTGTGGTCTGCTTCACTTTGGATAATCTCCCGTGTGCAGCTGATTTCCTTTATGCTGCTCGATCAGTATGTTCACTGACAGATATTTGTTAATGCACACACAGTTGTGGAAACATTATTGTTTTTAAATTAAATTAATAAATGCAAGTCAGAGACTAAAGGTAAAAATAAAAAAACTTTTTATCTCATAACTGGCACAACTTACCATTAATATTATTATTTTTAATTATGAGTCATGGTACAGAGCCTGGGAAGTGTCATGGGGGCTAAAAAAACCCCCACCTTAAATCACGCACAGGTATTATTAAACTGAGAGTACAAATTAAGTCATCTGTGCTCACACATTACTTAATTTGTGCTGTCCATTTATTGCCTTTTGTTTTTGGTGTCAGATAGCTACTTTCAAACTCAGTCTATCCCTCTCTGGCTGCTCAAATAAAACCACAAAAGCACTATAGTTTGTAGGTTAACTGTCTTCTGCTCACTAGAGTTTACCTATATTTAACGTCCATATAGGTAAACTGTATGGGCGTTAAAGTTGGAGGACTTGTTGGAGAGTCAGATTTCAGATTTCGGCTTCAACATCGTGTGAATGAATACACTGTATAGTTTAGGCTAACACTTTCAATTCAGGATGCGGTGAGACATATTGTGACTTTAATGCTCTGAGTAATGCTTGTGGAGCCTGACCTTCAGATGTGCTCCAGTGTGCTGAAGACAGTTCATCTATAAACTGTAGTGGTTTTGTGCTCTTAATTTAATAATCCGTGTGCAAAATTTAGGAATCCGTATGCAGTTTAGTTTTTAATCCCCCCATGGCACCTCTGTGTGCAATGTATTTATTAAATTCTGAAGAGATGGACTACATAAGTATACTATGAAACTATGAAGTAGATTGGGAATCTGATGTTTAAAATATATTCCTCTTCTTTAGCTCCTTTCCAACTATGCCATGGCCTGACTTGTCTGTGCCTTGAAAAAGTAAATATTTTTCCTATAAAATAATGTAACTGCTCAAAGCAAGATGTCTCCTACTTCATTATGATGCCTCTTCCCATTGTATGTGTGCTGAAAGTCATACATTTTCATATTGCACTTCTTTACATTGTTTATCAGACTGAGGTTTGCTTCAAAAAAATATTTGAGATGTGGCAAATCATGCTCATACATGTATGTCATAAGGTGATCTCAGAGAAACTTTCCCTGTAGTGTTAAACTCAAAGTATTTAGATTAGTTAATTTTGTTGACAGCAGATTCTACACATTGATCTGCTGTGGATGTAAACATTCTCAGATTAAAGCTAAAAGGCATCATAACCTACAGCACTGTAGCCTCGTTCCTTTTGTTATACTCTATGTGTGCTGAGATAGATTCTAGCCCTTAAAACATCGTTAGGCAGGTAGAAAAGGTAAAAAAAAAAAAAAAAAAGGAATGATCTCTGATTAAAACTCCCATTCTGCAACTTCTTGGTGAAATTGTGCCACAGCGGTGACTTCTTTTATAAAAAGAAGGCCTTAGTATGCTGCTTTTGTGGTGTTTAGAATCCACAAGGTTTTTTTTTGTTTTTTTTACATTTTACATTACGTTATTTTGTGGTTGCACTCATGTTGAAACACAGTCGGGGTAGCGTTTTTACACAGGACTGACATCAGCAGTGCAACAGGTCTTACTGAGTCTATATTACAAAGGTTACCTTGACATTATAGTTTTTAGCTTTTGTTTCATTTGTGTTTTGCTATCTGATCTTCATCCTGTAGCTGCACATTTGTAGGCTATGGTGAGTTAGGTGATCGCCTGGTGAGTCTTCAATTTATTTCTGAGCCAAGATGGAAATGTTACACATGTTACTAGATGCTGAGTAGCCAGATTGCCAAAGACACTCAGGAGAAAAATGTCTCTGGGTCATTTTTAAATATGACTTTTACACATAAATTTTCATATGTGAAAGGGGCTCTATTTTGCTGGTTTGTGAAGAGTTGGTGTGTCATCACACTGAGGTTGCACATGTAGTCATCTATCGCACGGCTAATCAGTATTCCACTGTGGCTGTAATGGACACTTTATAATGAATTGTACACATTTTAGGTATGGCATGTTCCAACTGTACCAGAGAAAGACCCTAACTAACAAGTGTGTGTTTGTGTGCGTGTGAAAAAGTGGAAATAAACATT
Source organism: Sandelia bainsii (assembly GCA_032362345.1). Taxonomy (NCBI): domain Eukaryota; kingdom Metazoa; phylum Chordata; class Actinopteri; order Anabantiformes; family Anabantidae; genus Sandelia; species Sandelia bainsii. The sequence continues at coordinate 16,851,209 of JAUMHL010000029.1, forward strand.
AAGGAAATACAATGACCTTAAATTTAAAGAAGATTTACAATTGTGAGCAAATTGATTTACTTCACAATGTGTCCTTTTTAACAAACTATAAGAAGACCTGATGCAGGTTTGACTCCCAAAGATTTACGAGTTGTGTATCTGAATCTGTGTTCAGGCCTGTTTCAGCTACCAACAAGACATTTTATGATTAGGTCAGTTCTCCATAAGTCATTTTGAAGGGCAGTTTGTGTTTTGTGATACCAGGGTTATTCACAGATCTGATTGTCCAACTTTATCCACTTTGTCCACAAAATGCTGAATCAAGTTCAGGTAACCTGGTGAATCACTGCTCATGGTTAGCTGAATCTGGACATTACTAAGAGTGCTACTAGAAATTATTGAGGATGATTTTAGTCTAGAAATGTCTGAAAGTTAACGTTTAGAATGATATAATCCAAACTTGCAGCAAGCAACGAAACTGTGTGTTTGAGAAACTTGGACCAGTCATTTTGGGTTTGTTTGCTTAAAGTTAGGTTGTTTTTATTCAGTATTCAGAAATAAAACCCAATAAACTTTCCCTTGCCTTTTTCACCAACTATGCCCTATAAATGGTCTGTCCCTGCACCTCAGCTCCACCCACAGTGAGAACCAATGTAAACTTAACACCTCCCAGTGGATTCTCCCTCCCATTCCCACCCTCCTGTCACTGAAAACTGTCACTCCTTTCACCCTGAGGCTACTGCACTTCCCACTCCCCCTCATTTCTATTTGTGTGTGCATGCGTCTGTTTGTCACTCCGTCACACTTCTTTGTGTATGTCTGTATATTTCTGAAATCACCTGCCCCATCTGGCCCTGTGTCTTGACCAACCACGTACTCTCCTGGGTCACACACCTCTTGTACTTTTCCGTTCTCACCAGCTGATACCAGCACTTAACATTTGTCCAGCAAGATTATCTCATGCTATGTTCTAAAGCCAGTTTGGCTCTTGTTTACACATTCTGAATCTGGACCACTCATCTGAGCGAAGTTTGCTGGTGAGAGTATGTACCATGTATTCTGATGATCCAATGGTTTCTTGGATGGTCACTAACCTTTCTAAAAAGTTTAACCCGACATTAGGAGTTTACGTTGAGTTTGATGATAAGGAATTCATATATAATCACCATGCACACCTGCAAAAATAGTGCACATCCTACCAAACAGCACATCTTTATTGCTTCTACAATTCAACGTAAAGTAGTGCTTGATTTGGTGACATCCATCGTTACTGGTGGTATCATCAAGCTTGAAATATAATGTTTTACATTTTTGATGAACAGCTATGGTCAGTGGTTATGGCTAACCTCTGTGACAAATATGACAGTTGAATGCATTTAATGTGAAGCAGCATCAGTAAGTAAGGTTGGGTTTTGCATGAGTTGCAACATACAGTAACACTGCTCTGATTTAGCTGTGGGAGAGAAACTGGTTTTACTGTTTATTATGACATCTTAAGGATTAGAATGTTTCTTTTGTTCAGCTTTTTTTTTCAGACACAGTGTACAGACAGGATCCGAGAGTCTCACTTTTTCCACACGGAGCACATTCTCCGTGTTTATTTATAAAACTGGGGGGTACCATGAGTTACTAGATGACTGTGGTCCCTGAGCCAGAGGCAGATTTGTTGGGTATCTGCTGAAATGTGAAACAGACATACAGTATCACTTCTGTGTTTTTCATGTGGCATAGGAAACATCTAATTAGACTGTTGCTTTACAACATGATTTTTCTTTGACAGTGAAAAATGTCTTTATGCATACTGTACATGTTTTCCATTTGCAAAAAAAAAAGTCTTTTGGCATATTTCATTTTACCTAGACACTCCAAGGTGTCTAGAAGAAGAGTCTTACTTAAGCCATCATTCTTTTTCTTCTCTGTTTATGACAAGACGGAGAAGCGTTCGTTGGACAGCAACATGGACAGAGCCTGGCTGGGCGAGGACCAGTCTGAAACACAGCTTACTCCAGATGCAGTTGAAATGAACAATGGAGATCGGCCGGCATGGGACTCTAAGATCCAATATGTGTTGGCCCAGGTGGGGTTCAGCGTGGGGTTAGGAAATGTTTGGAGGTTCCCCTACCTTTGCCACCAAAATGGAGGAGGTGAGTGTGAGTTGGAGAAAGTACTGTAAATTCAAACTCAGGTGCTTTAGACTGATTATTGTTTTAGCCTTCATGACACCAGTAGCAACATTTTACCTTTTTCTTTCTTCTGTCCAGGGGCCTTCATGCTGCTGTATGTTTTTCTTTTACTGACTGTGGGAGTTCCACTGTTTTTTATGGAGTTGGCAGCTGGTCAGAGCATTCGACAGGGCAGCATTGGTGTATGGAAGCACATCTCCCCAAAGCTGGCAGGGATCGGCTACTCCAGCTGCATTGTGAGGATGTTTGTTTTTTGTATTTAATGCATTGTATACCTGTTGTGTAATGTTGGATTATCTGTTTGGGCAAATAAAAGCTAAGGCAGGGAAGTAATACAATCTACTCTCCATCATGGGTTCCACATGGCACTTTAATTACGAAAAACTGGTGGTTACACACTTGCTGGCTGGCTTTTTCATGTCTGATGTTCAACTTTCTTTTTTTAGTATGAGAATCGCAGAACAAATGATAATCTTCCTCCGTGTGTCTCCACAGAAAGCCATATGATGTACTGCTTCTTTCGTCACCATTCTGTAAATAGCCCTTTTGTTTTATTACAATCACACCGTATGTTTACTTAAGAGAGGACGAAGACATCCTGCCTTACTACAAGATGAGAGAGAAAGTATAGTGTGGTGTGGTGCTTGAAGTTTGTTATGTCACAGTTTTCTCTACAGACGCGACAAAGCAAACACAAAGTAGACAAGGACCTTCTGTGCACATACAGCACACTGATGTATATTTGTACACTTAAGACACCCGTGCTTTTTTATTTTAAAAAGTGCTAACCTATCTTATCCATCTTATCATTTGAGGTTTACTGTTCTCCACTTGGAAAGCAGACATTGACTGCATACGATCTAAGAAAGTGCACACTATCTTGTAACGTAGGCACTTTCTATGCAAATAATAATAATTCATGAACTTTTTCTTCTCCTCTAGGTCTGTTTTTTTGTGGCTCTTTACTACAACGTTATCATTGCATGGAGCCTGTTCTACATGGGTAATTCTTTTCAGTATCCTCTACCATGGGAGCACTGTCCGGTTGATGTAACGACCAATGACACAGGTACTCGCGCAATTGATGAATTCAGCTAAATGAGATGTCTCATACTGTAGATGCCACTCCAAGATTTATAGTGTTGTCTGTCCTCAATCAACAGTGAAAGAATGTGCAAGCAGCTCTTCCACGTCATATTTCTGGTTTCGGAAAGCCCTCAACATCACAAATTCCATTGAAGAATCTGGAGAGTTTAACTCCATCATGACAGGCTGCTTATTAGCTGCTTGGACAATTGTATCATTGGCTATGATTAAGGGCATCAAGTCTTCTGCAAAGGTAAAAACAAAACTTTATCACCCCACAGAGCTCTGTATACAGCACAGATGGTTGTATGTATGGTTAGCACAAAGGCTCTTATGATATGACATGTTAATTAGGGAGCTTTACAGGTGCTGCTAAGTGGTATATGTTACCTTTGGACCAAGCCAGGCTAGCCTTTCTTTATGCTAAGCTAAGCTAAAGTTGCTTGATATGCTTCATATGTAATAGATCGGTATGAGGGTGGTATGAATATTTAACACTCCAGAAATCTGGACAAGACATTTTTCCCAAAATGTTGCACTACTATTCTTATTCCAAATTTTCTGGAACTGAAATCATCCGCTACTTTTTTTTTAAATCATAGGTGATGTACTTCTCTTCAGTCTTTCCTTATGTGGTGCTCTTTATTTTCCTGATCAGAGGATTGATGTTGGATGGTGCGATGGAAGGAATCACCTATATGTTTTATCCTAAAGTAAGCACAGATTTCACACAGATTTTGATCATATTCTTGCTAAGTTACTTTCTTATTTTTTTTTAATGGATACTAAATTAAAGTGCTTAACGTATTAAATACTTTTATTTTTGTGGTATTTTTTAGCTGGAAATCTGGGGTAACATGCAGGTGTGGCGACAGGCTGCTACACAAGTGTTTTTTGCCCTCGGACTGGGCTACGGCTCCGTTATCGCATATTCCTCCTACAATCCAGTCCACAACAATTGCCACAGGGATGCTCTGATGGTCTCTTGCATCAACTTCATGACGTCTGTGCTGGCCTCACTGGTGGTTTTTGTTGTGCTGGGTTTCCGTGCCAAGAACATCGCACTACGCTGCGTGGCTGAGTACGGATGTGTACGCATTCACAATCAACCATAACATTGGAGAAGATTACATTTCACAGCACATATTGCCTTACTTACAGTACATTTTCTTCCAGAAATCTTGGCCTACTGAACCTTATGATGTCCCCTGGATCTAACCAGCACTGGTGGCCTTCGTTCAACGTGACAGATCCGACCTCTGTGTCTATATCTGAATACAGAGAGTGGTACAGTCACTACAGCTCCATGGTGACTCCTAACATCACTGACTGCAGTCTGGAGGAGGAGATGAATAAGGTAACCTTGACGTATAATTAACTTTATGTATATACAAAAAAGCTTCATTATTGTTTTATTACATCTGGAAATGATTAGAGCTGAATTCATGATCACCCTAAGTTTATAGTTTAAGTCAATCAGAAGATTATAGTGCCTTTATTGAAATGCATAGATGCACTAAATCACTGAGTGGACTCATAAAGAATGAATTATAACCACCTTATTCCTAATAGGGTGGGTGGGTTTGGAGAGGTCATTGGTATCAAACCAGGCCTTTCATGTAACACTTCAAAATAGTTTTAACCCTGTTTTGAGAGCGAGAGCTGCGGGTTGCTTTTGTGAACACAGGCTTACTTAAAAAAAAATCAAGGCCCCAACCAGAACTGAATATTTCAATAACAATAGCAACTAGGTGGAGTGCTGAGATTCCCAGGACCCCTGAGGAATCTGGGAGGCAATGTAAAATGTCCAGCAGGTGTGAGGTGAAAAAACAACAACATATGGAACACTGTGTGAAGTGCACATGGGTCCATGAGATGAAAGTTGAAAATGATATAGGAGTAACTAAATAAACAAAGGATGAGGTACTAAAAGTCATGTTATCTCAAAGTATGTATATTATCAAAAATTGCCATGCAGGCAGTAGGGGCCCAAAAGGAGTTATGTGCCTGCATAGAATACTGCTGAAAATACCAGTTGAGTCTCTACTTGATTGTTTGCAATCTGCAGTCAACATTTATATACTTAGAGGTTATGAATATATACTTTTATATACATAAAAAGAGGCTCAAGGTCACAAAGGATTAGAGGAGACGTTGGCGCAGTTGGTAGGTCAGTAGTCTCTGAAGCCCGTGGTCGGGGGTTTGACTCCCGATTCCTGGTCTCATGTCAAAGTGTCAAAGGGGATTAATAAAGTATTATTATTCAGACAAATTCTTATTGTCTTTTTTTGTCTTTTCTGTGTGTGATTGCAGGGTGTGGAAGGGACAGGTCTGGCATTTATAGCATTCACTGAGGTGATGGCCTTCTTCCCAGCCAGTCCCTTCTGGTCCACACTGTTCTTCCTAATGCTGCTCAACCTGGGCCTCAGCACCATGTTTGGGACTATGCAGGGGATCCTCACACCTCTCATGGACAATTTTAGCTTTTTTGAGCGCCACCGGACTCTTCTCACTGGTAATGCACACAACTGTGCGCATATTCAAACATTATCCTCTTTCAACACATTGACATTTAAAGTTGTATTTATTTATGCAGTTTAAATGTTAAATATTTCATGCGGACATATACATACAGCACAACCACACTTTCTGACAAGTTTGATATTACGATAGTTCAGTATATCAAATCAGTATAGTTATATACTGATCTGTTTGTTTACTATTTCCTAACAGTGTTTATATTCTGTATTCTTTTTAGTGTCCAGTTGTGCTTTGGGATTCTTGATAGGACTGTTGTTCACGCAGCGCTCAGGCAACTATTTTGTGACTATGTTCGATGACTATTCAGCAACCCTGCCTTTAATCATCGTAGTAATTTTTGAAACCATTAGTGTGGCGTGGGTTTATGGAACTGATCGGTAAGAAAGATTTTCATTATTACATTATTTTGCTCTTTGTCTATTTTTTCATTCCTAAGTCCTTATTTTGACTAGATGCCTTTAATATTTTCCATTATCGCAGCTTCCTGGACGATATTGAAGTCATGCTCAAATGGCGCCCTCCAGTGGTGTACAAATATCTGTGGAAATATGTTTGTTTATTGGCAATGACTGGTCTATTGGCTGCCAGTTTACTGCGCATGGTCTTCAAACGGCCCACGTACACCGCCTGGAATCAAAGCACAGTAAGATACCAGACCACTGCTTTTTGTCCTATAAGAATTTATATTCACATTACCCTGTTATACTGTATCGTAAATATGACATAAATACACAGTGTCTAATTTCTCTGTATTTGTTCATATCGTATATTATACTGTTATAGCTGGTATAAATTTCAAAAAGGAATCCTTCATGTAAAAGTCAAACATAATCTCACAATTTCCATTTTTTCATGGTAATAACAAAATAGGTACTGTAGTGCTAAATTAATTTGCACTGAAAAGACTCTAATTCTTGAGCAGTAGACGGTACTGCTCAAGAATTAGAGTCTTTTCAGTGCTGTCCATACCTCTCCCTCATTGACATACTTTTGTCTTTCAAGGCTTCTGAGATGACTCTCGAGTACCCTGGCTGGGCCCTGGCTATGATTGTCATGCTCATAGTCTTTGCCAGCTTGCCTGTGCCTATTGGCTACATCCATTCTATGCTGAAAAACCGCAGCGTCCATAACACTCATTCCGAGGAGAGACGCAGCCAGGAGATGCACCGCGAGTTGTACACTAAATGCAGCTCCACCGAGCAGCTGGATTCCAGCTCCCACCACCGAGCCCCATCTGCGGAAGACGAGGATTGTTCCAGGACTGCCTTCCTGCCGATCGGTAGCGAACAATACCGACTCTTGTCCCAGCAGGAGGAGGAAGACGAGGAGCAGGATACAAGGGTGTGAACATTTTTTGTGAATGGACAAAATGATCAACCACAAGCAGGATTGTGCATGGCAAAATGAAAGGAGGACAATCTAAAGTTATTTTAACTATTTATCTTATTGAAGGTGTATTACCAATCAAAACTAGTAAGTGTTATAGATTGTGTAGTTATGAAACTACAACTACTCCTCGCACATCCTTCCATTCATTTTCTGAATCACTCATGCTGTTCAGGAAATAAAAACACTTTCAAAGGAAGAAGCTGCTATATTCAGTGACACAAAGAATTTATGTAAAGTTTTAGATTAGGGGAATTTAACCAGCCACCAGCCTGTCAAATTAGGTTTGTCTGTTGTTTGTGACAGCCTAATTTTATGTGGTGGTTAAAACTGCAAAAACACAAAAGTGTTTAGTCGGGTAATTAGCACAAGTGGCTGGTGGAGTTAGGTATGTATGTAGCAATTGATAGAAATATGATATAATGACTATTTTTAGTTAAATGGCATGTATGGATTTGCATGAAAACATTCTACTTTTAGAAACTGTGATATTTCATGACACTGTGTGTGTGTGTGTGTGTGTGTGTGTGTGTGTGAACTGAGTGATGTTAACATGTCATTAAAATAAGTTTATTTTACATAACATTTTTATCATTGTACCTCATAAAATCAATGTAACGCTTGTGCCTATCCTCAAAGTGTTACGTGTAGTAGTATTGTACTGTATTAAGTAGGATTTAAATAAACCTCTAGATGGCAGCAGCCTGATTCAGTGTGTCTTTTAATAGTCTACACAGCTTCACTCAAAGCTGTGATTCATTAGGTCAGTGTGTGATGATGTTTAATGTTTATGTTGGTTCAGAAAGGATATAACAAAAATCAGTGAAGGGTTTTCTTAATAAGCACATTATGGTTTTGATACATACATCACTACATAATAAAGCGGGTCACGTTAAAAGAGCATTGCTGCAATGCTGATGCTTGAGACTTTTCAGTGAAGCTGGAAATTTGCCTCTGACACCAGGTTGATAGGTATCTGTAAGATACCGTACTTGACTTTAAAGAGACGTTCCAACATAAACCCACTTTTCCAATAGTTTCAACTCAGTTTCTCTGGCATCTTTTGTGCAACGTTGATCAAATTCAAACACGTGCTTTTTACAATTTGAAGCTTTGGTGAGATGCTGTATCATAAATTAATGTGTTTTTGCTGCCAGTACCTGCTGAGTTTGTGCAGCTGGACACATTTCATATTAGGCTACTGCTGCTCACAAATCTTGTTACAAAGGTTTGGGTTTGGGTTTGGGTTTGGGTTTTACTACTTTAAACATCTTATACTTTATTATGATTAACAAAATAAGATATAGTGGTATTTTAGGTGCTACCCCTTGAAACCCCTGAAAACCCCTTAATTAATGGTCTATCAGATTTTATTAATTGACAAAAAAGGAATAGTTACTGAGAAACAAAAACATCCACAAATATAAGAGTAAGAAAATTGAGAGGCTGCAGTGGAAATGTGATGAACAGAAAACTTTAATTACAGCACTGAAGACAAAACACTGCAGTGTCAGTAAACTTGACCTACAACAAAAACTCCTTTTGAGCATGGTAACTAATGGTAGGTTTACACACTGAATCTTCAGTAATATGTTCAACTCAATATAGTCCATATTTCAATTAGATAATTAATTATCAACAGAGACCAAAAGCTGCATGACTTTGTTACAGTGGACCTGGAAGAAAGGCCTAAAGTGTAGGCCTTACACCTTTCTGTGGCCCATCAGAGAGTGAAGTGGCTTTGGGCTTTGGCTGCGGGTAGGGAGGGATGAGAGAGAGAGAGATGAGAGAGAGGGAGGGAGAGAGATCTGTGCGCGCTCAGGCAGGACAGGAGGGTGCGTGGGACATCAGCACACCGGCCGGGTCAAGGAGCTGCAAGGATGGAGATCCGACCAGACAGGTTTAAGGCGGTCGCGGGCAAAACTCTGGGAAAAATTCACAGGTACACACATATTTCAAATAATCCTGACTCCACTTCTGACTTTTCCCGGTTTTCACGCGTTTTGGCGGATAGTATTCTTCTACATGATGCTGCAGTTCATCATGTTACGTCTTCCCACCCTCTCTCTTCCAATTACTAACTCTATAGTAAAGGAAAAGTTCAATATTGAATTTAACAGAGAAAATAGAACATAGGTTTAAGTCCCAAACATCACGTAGGGTATCGCTAAGTTCGGGTTTACGCAGCGCACAGTGCAGCGACTGGATTGACAGAAGTGGGTGAAAATGTCTCTAGTGATGGATAAAAACATCTGCAACTTATTTCATGGAGAACTTGTTTGTATTTTGTAACAAACTAATCATGGCAGAAGCTATAAAACAAAAGTCCATCATAGGGATGTTTTCGGGTACGAACTGTGCAGTGGACGTGTTCTGAACTCACTACAATGAGAGTTTTCTCTCATTTCTTGTTTGTTGGTTTATTTCATATTTTCTTCACGAATGATGCTGTTTATTTTCGAAACTTGTTTTTTTTCCTGCTTGTTTGTTTGTTTGTTTGCTTCTGTCAGATTTGGCCCAGCTCGAAGTAGATTAGGTATATTGGGGTTTCAGACGAGAAGAAACTGCGGTTACATAATACTTCCGTGCGTTGTTGGCACGACCTGTCTGAATGAGAGCGCATTTATCTTGGTTTTTACACCTAGTTCCTTAACTTCAAAATACGTTTAATGCTTTCTGTAGATAAAATGAAATTATTTTTGAATGATTGAACCAGCTTCAGTTTACTCCCTTCTTGTCAGTGGTACAATATGACAAGGAACACGATTTTACATGGTTTGAATTGTTTGTAGAAAATATTTGTACTTATTGGTTTATTTCAGAAGTAATGTGTGAAATTCTCAGGTGATGAACTGACTATAGCGTAGATTTTGTGGAACATTTCAGAGCATCGTCTAACAAAAAGTTGGAAATGGAAATAACATTTCTGACAATTATTTGAATTACAAAGAAACCAGTTGTTGTTATAAAAAAGTAATATATGATATAAATAAACATGAAATTATAGTGATTATTATGGCAATGCAGTGCTGAAGCCATTTGTCTATTTAACAATTAGTTGATAATCAGAATCTCATTCTGCAGTAAATTCAGTTATCACTTAATCATTTGAATCATTTTTCAGGCAAAAATAGGGAAGCAAGTTTTACATAGCCCTTCTCAGTTTTGTGGTTTTGCTCTTTTGTCCTATTTGAGATAAAACATAACATCTTTGGGTTGTGAACTGTTAGTCAGAAAAAACACAACTTAAAGATGTTGCCTTGGACTCAAGGAAATTGTGATTAACTTTTTTCCTGAAATAATTGCGGAGACTGTGGCTCCTTGATATGGTTTATGAAGAAGCGGATGTTGACTGCACCAGTGTAATTTTTGAAGAAATGATCAATGTGTACAGCTGCAGTCTCAGATACACGTAAATAAATTGATTATCACTAGAAAATATGCAACACAGATTGGTGTGTAGACAATTTTTCAGTAAAAAAGAGAGATTAAAGACATTGAAAGGCATTGAAAGGCAATAACCATTGCTTTAAGCTTTCTCTCTCTCAGGATTTGAGGTAGCAACCAAACGTATAAATCCCGTCCTGAAATAGCCTGTTTTTCAGTCCAGCTGTCGAGCCATGCAAATCCCTAAACTCTCTCCTCCCACTCACTCCATCCCAGCCCATGTCACTTCCTCCAGCCGCTCCCTCCTCCTCCAGCCTCCATCCTTCCATCCATCCATCCATCCATTGAGACAGCAGCACAGACAACTTTCAGCCTATCAGGGTCTTCCAGATTATCAGACATGCAAATCTCAGGCCTTTTCTCTTTCACTCGTTGTGAGTCGTGCATGTGCACAGCCACAGTTGATGCTATGAGAGATGTGATGTATGGGATTGGATTCAAATTGGTTTTAGTGGGTGTTTCCCCGGATTAGCAAGTGAACTCCGGTTTTATGTGGCCACAGAGATTGGTACTAGTGATGGTTTGAAAAGGAAAGGAGACAATTTTGTACATTTGACAGATGTATGTTTTTAGGTGTGAGTGTGTTTGTGTGTGTGCATGTGTGAAAATGTTGCATCTTGTGCAGAGGGCATCCCTGCACTGTCAATAGACTAGTGTGTCTGTGTGCAATCTCACCACCTCACAAACTGTGATCCTTCCTGATGAAACCAGCCAGGGGTTCATCTATTATTTAAACATTTTCTCCATCAGAATGCATCTCCTGTTTCTATATTAAACTCCACTAGGTAAGCATAAACTTTAGCACTGTAAGGTCAGGTACACTCTGCATCTCTCCTCTGGCTGTTTGCACTTTAAACATCTTTAAATAAATGCTCAAGCATCATCTATTCACCTCCTTGTGTCATGTAAATGCTCACCATCACTGCATGAAGTATAATCACACAGACTCATGCTACAACTGTCTTTTCACTGGCTCTGTGCAAAACTGCAACGTTTCTAGTAGCATCCCATTGACGTTTTGCATCTCATGAAAATGCCACATATTGGTTTATTAAAATACTTTAAATAAATGAGTCATTTGCCTAAATCTGCGGGACTGCAGGGCTGATGAGGACATGAGGAGAGCTTATGTTTCACTGAACACAAGGCAGTACAGAATATAACAGGTATAACATCCATTTTTAATCATTTTTGCTTGTGGTTAAGTGCTACATGTCACCCAGTGCCCTGAAAAGCTGTCTAAGCAAAATAATTAAATAACAATGAACCAATGCAATTTTTTTTGTAATTTAGACTTTATTATACCACAAACTATTGGGCATCATTTAAATATAGCATTGTTATATCAATTTAAGAATTACTCCCAATCACATATATATATATATAATACTGTGTTTTTGAACCTCACACCACCTCATCATATTCACTGTCATGTCATACCATATTCATTCATTACTGTTTACATTACTGTTATATTACTGTTATATTACATTGTTGTGCTATCATGGCACAATGCACTTTAAAATTACATTTTGCACATTGTACATATGCGCCACCGGAACTGCTGCTACACTTAACTTATAACTGCATATAATTGCATTTTTACCTTTAACTTGTGCTCTTTGTTTAAGTTGTACTTATTTTTACTTTATTTAGATCTGTGGTTTTAAACTTTCAGTTTTGATTTTAAATTTGTACTTATTTTATAACTTTTGCACAGTCATAAAAAAGAAGCGGTTCAGGGTACATTTCACTGCGTGTTGTACTTGTATAACTATGCATGTGACAAATAAAAAATCTTGAATCTCTTGAAACTCTTGAATTTAATATTTTAAGTACACTCAGACAAAGCTTTACCCTCTCTCTGCTCCTCTCTGCATGTGCGAAGCTTGGTGGGATTTCTTGTGAATGAGGGATTTATTTTTTGGAAATCTTTGTGATTTAATATTGCACTTAACTTACGGTAGTCACACAACTCACGAACGTGGTCTGATAGGTTATCACAATGACAAGGCAAGACTTGTAAAAACAAGGCAGATGTGAACTTGTGACTATCTCACATCAGTTGAAAGATTGTCATCATTGTGATTATGACAGTGATTATGCTATTAGACAATTTGTTAAGCCTTAATATGGTGACTCTGTTGGCAATAATTCAATGATTAAACACTGGGAGAGTGTAGGATGCCTTTGAAGACTAATATAAATGGAAAGAACATCAACATGCTACATTCGTAACACGTCTGTCTTCTCTATCTTTATCTCTCTATGTACTGTAGTTTGTGGAAAAGCCTTCACACATGATAAAACCGACTGAGCTGAGCAGTTTGGAAAGTCAGCTGCAACTGCTCAGCATGCTTGGTAACTGGCAGCAATGCTGTTTGTATCCATGATGTCAGTATTTATGCTGCCCCTGTGCGGTGTTGGGTTTAAATATGAAAACAGAATATAGGACAGAACTGGGAAGCAAACAAACAACATGAAAAGTATCTCAATATATCTTGAAATGTAATGTGCTGATCCTATTAGGACCCCAATCAGTTCACTGTTCACTGTGAGTGCCTTTCTAGTGAGCAGTCACACAGTGATTGAGTTGTACTATGTCAGTATATAAATAATAAGTCTATGACAGCCACGCGTGTGGCTGTTTGAGCATAGTGTGTGTGTGTCCACAGGAGAGTGAGAGAAAAAAAAGCAGTGTTACAGGATGGGGAGGAGGGTGTCTCCCTGGGTGACAGAGTCCCACCGAGACCCAATCTGTTCACTTTAGGGAGCGTGAAAAGCTCATGGAGGAAGGGGGAGACACCACTATGAAAATGACTTTAGTTACCACACATACTTCCAAACACCTGACCTGCGATTATAGAATGAATGTGGGGGAAATCATTGTGTGCTGACATGAGGGGAGAAAAGCAAGGCTTGTATACACTGACTAGCCACCTTATGAGGTACACCAGTACAATCTAATGCTAACATTAGATTGATTGGACTATGTGTTTATTATTAAGGTCATAGTGGGCTGTGGAGTCGTACTGGGGTGCATTATATTAAGAAGGAAATTGATTGCATTACATTGTACAGGTGTACCAAATAAAGTGGCTATTGGAGGATCAATTGTAGCACATGGATGTGGACAAATAATGATCAGGGCGTCTGGTGTTATATAAGATTTTACTGTCAAACTCCTCTCGCTGTCTCTCTCTCTCTCTCTGTCTCTATCATCCTCTTATGAGAGGATTATGCACAACGCTATGTGAATTGGTACATTTAATATACGGGGTAACAAGAGTTCCAGGTCACCAACCAACACGTGAGAGTCACACTGTTATTTTGTCCTAGCTGATGTGTTATGGCAATATCACACATTAGGCATAATTATAAATATTATCTAACAATTGAATAGCAAATGTGGGAAAATGGTTTCATAATGTAGGGAAGTGAATTCGTCAAGACTAGTGTGGACTCCAGACAGATTATTCACTCCACTCATTGATTTATGAAAAGAGCTAACAGCGGTATCTCCTATGAGCTGTGAATTTAGTCACATTAAAAATGAATAAATAGTGTATTTAATGCTGTGATTTTTACTTGATATATTTGAACAAGTGTGGATATGAAAGTTCTGGGTTAAACCTGCTGGCCCTGGAGCCTTTAGAGTTTACATGTTCTCCTCATGACTGCATTGGTTTTTTTGGGTTTTCATGGGTACTCCAATTTCCTCCCGCGGTCCAAAGATAAGCAGATTAGATTGATTGGCAACTGTGAATAGCATGTAGATGTAAATGGCTGTCTTTTTCTAATGCCTTTTTCTTTTTTTCTTTCTTCTTTTCACTGAAAATATGAGCAACTCTCAACTGAGCTTGTTACTATTGTAATTATGATATTTCAAAGAGCCTGAGGTCACGCGACTTCTGCCTGCTCATGTTCTCTCGCTCATTAATTGTTGCCAGCTGAGACCAATCGGGTCCTTACTATGCCAATGCGAGAAGGTACATCAGCTGAGTGGAAGTTCACAGCATTGCGAGCTTCACGTGGAGCCAAACGTCCGGGGACGTCTCTTCTTTTTTCTATGTGTGTCTCATACCAAGACTTGCTCAGGAACATAGCATTTGCCAACAAGCACAGTTATGAAATAAATTTTGTCTTCTTATCTTAAAAGACTAAATTATAAGAAAGAGACCCTTATCTACTTCGCTATTTTTAGATACTCTTACACACACACATACTTGGGAAAAAAAATTACTTTTAGTGGGATGCATCTGTAATTAACAGTCGTTTCTGCTGTGGGCTAGTCTCGTTAGATGGTAGCATATGTGAAGGTGTCAGGCTGCAATCTGTCTTGAGGTTTAATGAGGATCCTCCTGCAATGTAACTGTGAAGTGGGATACTGAACTCCACTCAAGGGCTGAGTCAGCGTATTTATTTGGTACAGAGAGGAGAGGGCAGCAGTATAAGCCCAGCCAGCTGACTGAACAGAAAAAAACACCTTGTTTGTGTCACATCAGCTTTTTAATCAAAAATTGCTTGGTGACAATGTAATGTCTTTTGTTTACTACACTATGGTGCACATATTACCTGAGGTCTGTGCACTTTGTGTCCAATATGTTATACATAATGTGTATGCAAACAATTATGAAACAGAGGCTTATAATAGTCACACTAATCAATCAATTAAACTTTAATATCATCTGTGGTCATAGCAGATGAGGGGAAAAAATTTACATTTTAGAAGTTATTAAATGTTTTAATACTTAGGTGAAAGAATTGAATTATTGAATAATTGAAAACCTGAATCAAAGTGTGCCCAGTGTGGACTCAAAAGTGTTTCGTGATACAGGAAGAATCATGCTGAACCACTCCCAGTGCTAGTCTGTCCTTCCATATTCATTTTCCAATCATTTTTGTAATCCTAATCTGAATGTTGTGACAGATTAAGAGAGGGAAAGAGAGACAGAGAGGGAGGGAGAGAGAGAGCCTCTATAATCTCTTGCAAATTCCAAAACATTGCTTTACAAAATATTTCTTTTCTCTTGTCCATTGTGTTTTACTTAAAAGGTAAAAATTGAATTGAATTTGTTCTACTAGCATAATGTTTAATTTTTATTTAGTTTGACTGCATACATGTATTAAAAGATTTAGCAGAATACGCTGTATTAGAAATGGTAGATGGAATAAAATCCACAAGCATACCTAAGATATATAACAACTGCATGGATGAGACTGTGTATATGCAAAGAAGCAGATAGACAGGCCAAGGATAGATAGATAGTGACAGATTATGGTGTAAAAGCTAGAGTGAATTATTTATCTCCTCAAAAACACATCAATAATTAAAGAGTGTCAGAATCTGACTTGTCTTGTGTTGGCGTGTGTGAATAAGTTATCTTGGAGTTTGGGTGTGCTGAGAGTCTGAGAGAGATGAATTGTTGGCATCCGATGCAGTAACTACCTGCTTTGGGAATTTCTCAAAGCTCAGTACTTGAAACGCGTTTTTAAAAACGCAACCATCCTCACTGCATGGAACAAATCCTTGTGGTAACTGTGTCTGTTTCTGTGCATAATTCTCCAGCTCACTGAGTAACTGGATCAACACAATGGAAAGTGTACAGATGACACACAAGTGTGCTTCGCTGTGAACTCACACATACTTAAAAACACTCATATTTAAAAATATATATACTGGAAGCTGTGGCACTATGTCTGACTGTATATCTGCTAGTAGCTTGTACTTAGGTCTGCTGAATACATGCATGTGTGTGTTTATTAGTGGGGGGTGATGTTGAGAATATGGAAGTTGTAATACACAGATGGTCACTCCCCTGACTTCTCTGTTTGACTCCTCTGGTAAAAAGTGGCACTCACCACTTGGTCTTGCATGAGAAAAGCCTAATATAACAGCAAATCTAAGGAATGTGAGGACTAATTCAAACAATTTAAATGTTCTTGGTTAATGCAAAGACATTTTAGACAAATAATTAAGAAAAAACACTGGAAACATATAAGATCTTGACCACACTCTCTTAATCACTTTTGCAGTTCAGTTCAACAAGTTGTAAACCATTACATTCATCTAGTTTTTAGTTCATTAACATAATGTGCACATACATATGTGCAAATTGGTGTATACTTTGTTAAGCAGGCTTTCCACAAATGTGATACTGTAAGACATTTGTGCTCTCACACACAAGCCTCAGAATATAAACCTCACATTACATTCTTAATTCTGTCCATTAAGTGGTAATATAGATGTGGTTAGATGTCTGTCTCCAGAGAGTTCATCTTTGTGTCTCAGACCAGTATGGCAGCAGGTCCCAGGCGTCCTGAAGTAGCGGTCACTTGGGGAATGTGCTTTCGTAGCTAACTCTGTCCCTTAGCTATAGTGACAGCTGCTTCCCCACACCAGGACATGCTGAGTCAGACACGACTCCAACATAGTCCAAGTTGTCTGTGTGATGCTGTGTGCAAGAGAGAGAGAGAAAGAGAATATTAAAGGTGAACTTTAAAAGACTACAAATTCTCTGCAATAAAAACATGGATGAAGAAAGGATGTATACTCCTTGCCTGAGCCTCAGAATAACACAGTAACTCCACACAAATGAGCATCCTATGTGAAATTAAATGTGAAATGTGAGAGCCATGTTTTGTAAGGTATTCAAGCAAAAGAAGAGAAGATGGAGAGAAAGTCGGGTCACTGGCCACATTTAATTAATTTTCAATAAAATTATCATCAAGTATTAGTGGCTTTTTTGAATTAGAAATGGTTCCTATACTCCTAGGAAATTCTCCTTAAAGCCGCTGTTTTCAGGCTATGCTTTCACTGTATCAGTCTGTCATCTTTCCCTCTTTTCCAAATTTCCATGAGTGTCTCTGTGCTTGTGTCTCTGTTTAAAGGAAATGTCTGTCTACATTTCACTGTTTATTAGCAGAATGTATGTAAAGAATTAGTTTTATAAAGATGCATGCTAACATCAGTGTTAACCTCTTACACCGCATTGGTCTCACCTTTGGGTTCCAGTTATGACCCAAAGTCTGAACTCCAAGTTCAGATTCTAGTCTTGTTCAAATCTGCGGAACTTCATTTAAAATTTCCAACCAAACTCAAACTGCACTGTCTTTATGGCAGCAACTTTAGATAAAATGGAATCATGTTGTGTATAATTGCATCTTTGGAAACTTTTGGGTCCACAGTGCAGACATTGACTCTCAGTTCTGTATGCCCTCTCTGTCTCTGTGTGTCCAATCAGGCTGATTGAGAAGCGACAGCCCAATGGAGAAACCATTGAATTATCAGCAGAAGGCCGTCCTGAGCTGGTGGAGGAGAAGGAGCTGCCAGTGGTGGACTGTACCTGCTTTGGTTTGCCCAGGCGGTACATCATTGCAGTCCTGTCCGGCCTGGGATTCTGCATCTCTTTTGGCATTCGGTGCAATCTGGGTGTGGCCATTGTCAGCATGGTCAATGACCACACTGTGTACAAAGGCAACAAAGAAGTACTTGTGGTAAGTGTCTAATCAGAAAAAAAAGCTTTTGTACCTACCGTCACCGTCTGCTTCTCTTTGGCAATGATGGTTTCAGTTTAAGGCAAGCATCACATGTTTTGCAAGTTCTTGTTGTAGAACCAATCTACAAAACAAACCCATACTGCACTTTTTTATGGCATCAAATTTAGCTAAAACTAAATTA
This sequence comes from Sandelia bainsii, assembly GCA_032362345.1. Taxonomy (NCBI): domain Eukaryota; kingdom Metazoa; phylum Chordata; class Actinopteri; order Anabantiformes; family Anabantidae; genus Sandelia; species Sandelia bainsii. The sequence goes on from JAUMHL010000029.1 coordinate 16,869,512, forward strand.
TGCTGTGTATAATTTTATAGGCATCTGCAGAAATCAGTATCTTTGGAAACATTTTGGTTTTAAGGATCTGTTTCTGTTTCTTTCTAACTTGCTTTATTTTTGTTTATGACCTTGATAAAGCCAGAAAGGATTACTTCAAATGGAAATAAAGAAACAATAGACAAAAGAAAACATTAGACAACATTCATGCCAATAGCATTACCAAATGTAGGGAAAAAAAATAAACGAAAAAAAAGATATCTGTTCTGATGTCTGTTATCCCGTCTTATGTGAACTCCTTTGTCCAGGCTGCACAGTTCACCTGGGACCCTGAGACGGTGGGGATGATCCACGGCTCCTTCTTCTGGGGCTACATCGTCACGCAGATTCCGGGTGGCTTTATTTGTCAAAAATTTGCAGCCAACAGGTGAAAATACTCACATTTACAATATTTTCTCATATATGTTTAATGCTTCATTCTACTTGGAGTAATATTAACAAGACAAGCATCAGTAAGACCATGACCATAAGGCATCATCTTTCATCCTGGATGCTTTTCGTTTTTTGTAGTTTAGTTTCAATATCATTTTCCTACTACTAGTGTTGAATATGTAATCTGAGGCAGTTATTTTGTGTGTGTGTGTGTGTGTGTGTGTGTGTGTGTGTGTGTGTTCAAGAGTGTTTGGCTTTGCCATAGTGGCCACCTCCACCCTCAACATGCTGATTCCATCTGCCGCTCGCTGCCATTACAGCTGCGTCATACTGGTCAGGATATGCCAGGGCCTTGTTGAGGTACAGCATGTTTCTTTGTGCACATTTGCATGCAGGACTGTTTATAATTGTTCCTACATGTATCATGTATGCATGTTCTCCTTGTCCTTCAGGGAGTATCATACCCAGCCTGCCATGGTATCTGGGCCAAGTGGGCGCCTCCTATGGAGAGGAGTCGATTAGCTACAACAGCATTTTGTGGTAACGTTTCCACACCCTTTCTACACATTTCCCTGTGGCATCTGCAGAAACTTGAACTGTTGCTATTCACTCTGTGGTGTTGAACATGAGATTGTGAAGGTGGGATCACCAAAGGCTATGTTATAATTGTTTATGTCAAGCATATTATTATTAGGAAACATGAAATAAAAATATGACTAAAAAGTGCAAATAGATTTATAATATATATAATATAATAAAAATTATAATAATATTATAAATATATGTATGTATATATATATATATATATATATATTTGTTACTTTTCTTCACACCTTCTTAGGCTCTTATGCTGGGGCTGTGGTGGCCATGCCTTTAGCTGGGATACTAGTACAATACACTGGGTGGCCTTCAGTATTCTACGTCTATGGTTAGTATTCTTATTCTCAGATATGTGTTGGCTTACTGCAGTACTTTGACTGTTCAACAAATTGTCTATCTCTTCCTCTCTTAGGCAGCTTTGGAATATTCTGGTATTTGTTCTGGATTCTGGTGTCGTATGAAAGTCCCGCAGCGCATCCCACTATCTCACCGGAGGAGAGGAAGTACATTGAAGAGGCAATTGGAGAGTCGTCATCATTTCTCAATCCTCTCCAGGTACAGCACGATGATGTTTATGTGTAGCATATCAATCAAACACTGAAAATCTCTCAACCTATACACAAACACATACTGTAGTGTGGTTGCACTGTACACATGTTTAAATACACACACGCACACACATTCAGCTGACTCTTTAGTATTTGATCAATCTCATTGGTAGATATTGGATCCAAATATAATCTTCTTCCTTTCGTTGGCAGAAATTTAAAACCCCGTGGAAACACTTCTTCACCTCCATGCCCGTTTATGCCATCATTGTAGCCAACTTCTGTAGGAGCTGGACTTTCTACCTACTGCTCATCAGCCAGCCAGCCTACTTTGAAGAAGTCTTTGGCTTTGAGATAAGCAAGGTGAGATCATATTAATTCAATTCAGTTTATTTATATAGCATCAAATCACAACAAAAGTCATCTCAACAACAAGAAGCAGCAGACAGAATACTGGGCAGGTTGTTAGGGCCGATAAGTAACATACAGCTATGCTAAGGAACATATTAAAGTTATCAAATAACTTTAATGGAGTAAAAGTATGATATTTGCCTCTGAAATGTAGTGAAGTTGAGGTAGCAGATGAGGAGTGTAGTAGCAGAAATTGCAAATGCAGTACTTAAGTAAATGTACTTAGTTACTTTTCACCACTGCTCAGTTCTTTTTAGATATTGTAGTTTGAGGGGGTTAACACTTGGGATCTGGTCACAGTCATCTACTGTAGCCAACTGCAATTTCACTGCAGTGGTTATACATTATGTTAATATTGTCTTTGTTCAAGATTTCTTCAACTGGAGTTAATAAAAGTTTAACCTGGGTCTTTGTCTCATAAAATTGGTGTTGTCACATAAATGTGTTGCCACATTTTTCCATTTATGAACATGTGAATGAGTGTATTCTTGCTTATATGTAGTAGGTAACTGAGTCATTTTAATTTGGGAAGTATTTGTTTTTTAGACAGCAGATAGTGAAGAGATGAAAAGAGTGGGGAAACAACAGACAATGTGCAAAAAAGGTCTTCTGTGGTATGGCCAGCATCTTTGGACCCCAGACCACTAGGACAGCCTTCAGTTTCCACTATGAAAACACTACTGATGTTCCTTTTTCTGTTTGTCTTACACAAAAACACACACATTTGCTCCCTCTCCCCTGTCCTCTTTCAGGTGGGCATGGTGTCAGCTTTACCCCATCTGGTGATGACAATCATTGTGCCTTTTGGAGGCCAGTTGGCAGACTATCTGAGAAGCCACAACCTGATGTCCACCACCAACGTCAGGAAGCTCATGAACTGTGGAGGTAAGATTAAAAGAGGTCATAGTTTGAGGGCAGTGTGGAGGAATGAAGACAATGGGGAAAAAGACAGTTCACGTAAGTGTAAGAGCAGAAGCTATAAATCTGTCTGGACAAAGTGTAGCAAAACTTCTGGGCGGCAGTGGCACAGTAGGAAGGGCAGTTAGCTATCGTCAATTGTCTATGAATCCCAGGGTTGCTGGTTCGCCTCCCGGTCCCTCCCTGATTCCTGGCCACATGTCAAAGTGTCCCTGGACAAGACATTGAACCCTGAACCCTTGGCACCTAAAGTTGCAGCCTGTCCACAAAGAATGTCCCCAAGGGGATCAATGAAGTATCTATTATTATTAAAATATTTGAACTCATTAATTAAGCCAAACTGTCTTTATCTTGTCATCAGGTAAAACCTAAAACATCATTACACCTTTGCTATAACGAAGCAACACAAAGAATGCTGAATGAGAGACAGAATAAGACAGAAACAGAGTATTTAGTAGTGTTTTTTGTGTGTGCATTTTGGTGTGTTTCAGGTTTTGGAATGGAGGCCACCCTCTTGCTGGTGGTGGGGTACTCACACACAAAAGGTGTTGCCATTTCCTTCTTGGTCCTCGCAGTGGGTTTCAGTGGATTTGCCATCTCAGGTAAGAGTTCTTACAACAGCTAGCTGCTGGTTCTGTCTAAAGGAAAACAAAACAACATTTTCATATATATATTTTAGTATTAAAGCTGTTAAGATAAGTTATGGAGTATATGTCTGCTAAAAAAACATACTGTAGTTTTAACCATAAAGGCCAGTATCAGTAACACTGTAAGAGGTTTGAGATAAAGGAGAAAATTATTTTGTGTTTGTTTTGTTTTGTTTTGTTTTTTTTCTTAGGGTTTAATGTCAATCACTTGGATATCGCCCCTCGATATGCCAGCATACTGATGGGCATCTCAAATGGGGTGGGAACATTGTCTGGAATGGTGTGTCCTCTTATAGTGGGCGCCATGACCAAACACAAGGTATATCCATTCATTTGTATCAGCGTAACATTCCAAAATATACAACTTTTTAAATTTTGATATATGTTGTATATTTAAAGGACAGTGACAGGTACACTCATTCTTTAACACCTTTTCACCATTTCAGACACGTGAGGAGTGGCAGTATGTCTTCCTTATAGCTTCCCTTGTTCATTACGGAGGAGTGATTTTTTATGGTATGACTCTGAATACAGTGTTTTGTGAGCAATAACAGAAAGCTTCAGTGTAAATGTTGACAATATTTCTTTTAACAGGAATCTTTGCATCAGGAGAAAAGCAGCCCTGGGCAGACATAGAGAACACGAGTGAAGAAAAGTGTGGTATAATTGATGAGGATGAACTGGCCAATGAGACAGAAGAGCTTTACCGTGGTGGCGGGCAGTATGGGGCCATGAGGCAACCAGTTGTTGGTTCCAATGGAGGAGGAGGAGGAGGAGGAGGAGGAGCGGGGCCTGGATGGGTCACAGACTGGGACAAATCTGAGGAGTATGTGCAGCCGCCTGGATACAACTCTTACATGTATGGAGGAGAAGCAGAGAAGGAGCTGACATAAAAAAAATGACATGATACATTTTAAAAATATTTAATATGATAAAGAAAAGATTGTGTTTTGGAGAGTCTACAGAAACTGTAAGAGAGAGTCACTGCAATACTGAATGGACCTGCTGTGTGCTTTTGTACTATATTTACAATTGCACATATCAGATGTATACATCTGATTCATTCCATTGAGTATGTGTGTGTGTGTGTGTGTGTGTGTGTGTGCTTGTGTACGTTAGTGCGTATATAAGCATGTGTATGAAGGTGTTTAGTGTACATAAACACAGCATTCATTTGCAAAAACTGAAGTTATCTCCCAGACTTCCTTCCTGGTCCTGACCTTGTTGTGATTGGTCAGGAGGTCTGTTTCCACCACATCACTGAAGAGATTCTGTGTGTGTTTGTGTGTGTGCGCATGTGTTTATTTCCTTGTGTGGACAATTTTTTTTCAAATACTATTCTTGTCAGGACATTTTAGCCGACCCTAACAAATTCAAAGGACGTTTTCGGGGTTAAGACTAGGTTTTAGGGTTAGGGTTAGGCACTTAGTTTGTGTGTGTGTGTGTTGCTTTTTGCCTGTACAGCAACACTGAATTCATTGCCACTGTGTTTTACTTTGCTGGGAAGCACATTTTAGGCAACACTTTGAGCATACATTATCCAAATTACTGAATACAAAATGTGATGTCACTACCAAAGCTCACGTTGTCCAGTCTATCTTACTCTCAGGACACAGATATAAAAAAGAAATCATACTGATCATATAATAAAATAAATGCACAAACTAAACGCTAATGTGTTTTTATGTGTTTAATGTGTGCGTGCATGTGTGTGTGTGTGTGTGTGTGTATGTGTGTAAAAAGGCACGTGCTTGAATTTGCGCACAAAGCTGCATGTGGTGTCTAGCTTAATCTCACCTGGGTCTGACCTAACTAGGTCATGTTCAGCCGGGCTTATGGGTCAAAAAGCCCATATCATGAGTAATCATCTGACATTTGTGATTTCCATTTGGTGTGTTTGGTGTGTATGCACTGGTGAAGTGGCCCACAATGACAAGTAGAGTGTGGTAGTTGCTTAACTGTTTCACTGCTTACCCAGTGCAGAACAATATACCCAGGCATCGCTGCATGTGCTGCCTTTTTTGTGTCTCTGGCAGGCTTTACCTCTGTTTTTGTGTGTGTGTGTTTGTTTAACAGGATGTTTATGACCTTTCTGTCTTTATAATCTGTTGGTGCTGTTTCCTCATCTTTAATGTCAGTCATCTTTGTGTTGGTGGATCAGCGCTTTGGGAACTCTGTGTGTGTGTGTGTGTGTGTGTGTGTGGTAGTGAGTGTGTTGTTGTATTGGATGCAGGTGCTGAAACACTGTGCGGTGAGCATATTTTAATGAGCACAGCAGTGCAGTAGCCCATCATTCCTCCTCCTTTCACACACAAACACACACACAAGGTGCTAATCACAGCACACACAGTGGTGGCATAATATTTGATATTTATGGGCCCGTATGAGTAAAGCACGCCTGTGGCGTGCACAAAATCAGCATGGCATTAGTAAGAATTTATGTCTTCATTATGAGAGGGTAGTACTCTCATCATCTTAACACAGCTAGGTAAGGAGAGTGAAGTCTCATACAGGAGAGAAACTACATACAGTATTGCATATTGTGCAAGCTGCCATGTTTTTCACCTGCACACACAGCAGACAGATCCAACTAGATTCAGATATGAAACAACACACATACACACACACAAGTTCTGCATTCTGCTTGTACTCACATGTCAAGCTAGCACATAAGTAAATTTGCAGGTGGATCTTTATCAAATAAGGAATCTAGGTCTGTCAAATAGAAGGTTTGTGATTTGAATGTAAAAAATTATTTATTTGAATCTGATGAAGATTTATTGGTAAAATGTGTTGGTATATGTTAGTGAATTATTTTTAATAGCGACTAAGGCAAATTACCATTTTCTTTTGAGGGAAATGTCTAAAAGACATGAATGATTATTTCTGTGATCAATTAAATTTTTTAAGTGTTGTAATGGTGTATTTTTAATCAATTTTCTTCTTTGTCTCAGTTTAAGACTGTTCCAATGTTGTCCTCCTCCTTCCTGATTAAATGTGTGGTGACTGGAATATGTGTAAAAATAGAAAAGGAATTAATAACGTTGTGGCAAATATTATGTGTATAAAAGATGTATATGTGAGATATCCTTGTGTATAATAAAATTTAAGAAATTTAAGAAGATGTCACGATTTCAGCAGAATCATGTTATCACGAATTATCACCAAACAGTATGATGATGCATTAAATAAGTTGAATTGAGCTTTTTTTACATCATGAGAGCAATGTCACTTCTCTCTCTGTCTCTCTTTTTCTCTCGGGACAGATGGATGCAGGATTATCTCTGTGATTTTAGGCAAAGATTAGATAGGAGAGCAGATGCACTCAGTGGGAGAGTGAGGGAGAAACGTGGACGTCACAGACAAGGGAAGTGAGGGTGATGGACTAGCAGGTGGGGCATGATGCTTGCATGTTTGTGTGTGAACAGTGTCGTGCAACTAAAGATAAACCTTTAATAAGCACTTGAAATTGATATACTATTTGTTTAAACATAATTTGTGAGCTTCATCAGCAGCATCAGCAGTATATGTTTCACATGATGAAACTACATTTTATTGCAATTTTCAGATTCCAACAAATCTTTGGATGATTTGAACACAAAATTCGAATTTGAAATACGCTCAAGTTAACTATAAACTTCCATGACTCTGATAACATCTCTTGGAGGGAAAACTCCACTCCAGAAAACAGTTAGAGAAAACCACCAAACCTGGAATTACAGACGGACAGACGGAGCTGTGTCAAAGAATTGGTTGATTTGATGGATTTTTCCATCATTAACCTGTTGTTCGAGGTGTCAACCCTGCGGCTTGTTCCACACAGTCACGCTGTATTCTAAAGTACACTTTTTAATGCAATTTTTGTCAGTCCCAGTGTTTTTTGGTGGTTGCAGTTGTATGTCACTGCCCAAGCACCGTTTGTGTTACACCACAGTTTACCACAACTTGCAGTATGTACAAATATCATGTGGTGCTAAATGTGAGCCACGGTGATGCTGTAACCAGTGTCACAGAGACAGTCATGTTACCTGATCATACTTGATGCTGGATATGGATACTGAATAGGGCAACCTTGTTTTTTATAGCATTGTTTGTCTTTGATAATTACAGTCACCCTAAATGTAATGGACTGTGGTGTAATGAATTTCTATTTTTGTAGTATCACAAACAGCTTTACCCAATTTAAAAAACACCTGCATTAAACTGTTGTTCACATAGTTACTGAAATGATATCAAAGTTTACTGAGGTAACTTCAGCTGAGTTATAATATAACAGGAGTGAGTCTACACATTAAAGAGTCATACTTGGCTCCTAATGTCTCATTATATGGACTTAATGTAATTACATATTTAAAACATGGAGTAACTTTTAAATATGTAAAATTTGATCAGGATTGAACAGATCTCTCACTGACCAAACCTGGAATTAGAGATATCAACAGGGCCATTAGATTTTTCTTTAATCTCCTTTATAATAAATTACATGTTAATGTGTCATGTCACTGTATTACTGTTGTTTGTATTAATCACACTAATAATGGGTTGACCTTGTACACTATTAAACATAACTGTGATTAAGATTAGTGATGCTCACATATGCCAGGAATTTAAATGTAGTTTTGCAGTTTTCAAATGTGACCACTGAGGGGCAGTGAACACAAATCATTTTAAATACAACGAGGATGCTGCAACCTCCACAATAATGTCATAATTAAAACTTCCTGTGAAAACTTTCGAAATAAAAGAAGGCGCTGGTCAATATGAAGGTGAGTAAATCATTCACAAAGGAGATAAGTAATAATAAGTACTGCAGAAGTGTTTATTGAATTGGATTGCATCTGACAGAGGATAAAAACGTTTTTAAAGCAGATTAACTCAGTATTTACATACATTTAAATACCCTTACCGATATCTGTCCACCAAAAGGTGTGGAGTTGAGCGAAGTGGGGTTCCCTGCGAGGCCACGCCCAATTAGGACTACTCCTCTTTATGATTGGACAGATTGGCTATCAAAAGGCGGAGTTACAAAGTAGAACTCAACAGTGATTGGGCCTTTACGCTGTCTGTCTGCCTGCCGTGGTTTCATTGGTTATTCGACAAGGGGATTAACGTGTAAACGTACAGTTTACCATGAATCACAATGGAGACTAAATAAGAGCTCGCACGGATTCGTGGTTTTAGTTTATTTATTGACGAAATTAGATTTTTATTAGTGGCGTCACAAATCTGTAGTTCAGATTTTGGCACGTAAGAGTGAGAAATACAAGTTAGGGACAGATTCCGAAGTGTTTCTGGAAGTGTTTTCAACAAGGAAATCGTCTCAGGCTAACGTTATGTAGCAAGCTAATCTCACTTGTCTTTTGGCAAACTCAGCTAGCTAACATTTCACCGACTGTGATAAAACATACAGAAAGGTAGGTACGTTTAAATAGTTTTAACTTCTACCACCAGCATTCATTTGTATCGATTCAGTAACTGTAAAGGTAGAGTTAGCACGAAGACAACTAACGTGAACGGTATAGTAACCTTAAATCTGGGTCACTCTTCTTCGCCATGTCGGTGTAGGGAGGAAGAAGCAACTGGTTGGATTTGTCCACGTTGCCCTTACACATGTTAACTCGGTGCTAGTTAACTCAATCTGAAATCACTGCTCCTGATAAGCAACGTTACTTGCTGGCTTTGTGTTTTACAGGCATGACTGAATATAAACTTGTGGTTGTCGGGGCAGGAGGTGTCGGGAAGAGCGCTCTCACCATCCAACTCATCCAGAACCACTTCGTTGATGAATATGATCCAACAATCGAGGTAAGAGACGCATAACTGAGACACTGTTTTATTTCTACAGCTTGGGTGAAATGTAAAAATATTCCATTCCATTCAAAAGTAATATTTAAAAAGTACTATCATCAGTTATGAAATGTAAATATATTAATTATACAGAAGAATACCCAGTGACTCATGTAATTATATATTACACTGTAGAATAAAAAATCATGATGCATAAACATTTATTTTAATGTTGTACATGGTTGAGGTGGAGCTACGTTTAACTGTTTCATATACCTTTGTGCAAGATGCATTAAATAAATTGATCATAATTTGTCATTTAAAATCTTAAATCTAAAAGGCAAATTGTAACTAGATCTCTCAAATAAATGCAGTGAAGTAACGCATGCAAATTGGTACAACGGCGAACCATAAATTGCACAGTCACAAATCTACAGGACCTTCAAACAGTCCCTTTAAATGGATGTCAAGTTAATTTACCTGGGAAAAAAACAATGCAAATATTTTAAGGAAACTGTCCATTAGTGTGACATAATTGAATTAACACTTTTAACTCTGTTGTTTTAATTTATCAAACATCCCTATTTCCATCTGTGTGAAAAAGCTGTAATTCAAAATAGTTAAATATTTCCTCAGGTTCATTACAAATAATTTTGATCAACAAGGTCTGACAACAGACAAGCCAAACTCTGACATCCACTGAAACATCTTGGTACTGCTGGTGTGATCACGTTGATGCTCTGTTACAGGACTCGTACAGAAAACAGGTGGTGATCGATGGAGAGACTTGTCTGCTGGACATCCTGGACACTGCAGGTCAAGAGGAGTACAGTGCCATGAGGGACCAGTACATGAGAACAGGAGAGGGTTTCCTATGTGTGTTTGCCATCAACAATACCAAGTCATTTGAGGATGTTCACCTGTACAGGTACAAGTTGTTTTTACACACTGAGTGTGTTTAACTTCGCACAGTCAGTTACACAGTTGTGTTTAGTGTATCTTGCACATTCAGACAGTTTAGCACTAGAAAGGCCACATGCTCATGAGCAGGAACTGCAGTAATGATCTGTAACACATCTATAGACATGCTGATTGTGGTTACAAGTTCTATGGGTTCATCTGTACAGCAGAAACTGTTTCATATTTAATAAAACAAAGCATTTTGAGGGCAGGTGACGCAGCTAACCCAGATTAGTGGTTGAAATGTAGAGTTGCCTCAGCCTCTTAAGTGCTGTTGCTTGTGTCCCCCCCCTCCTCCTCCTCCTCCTCCTCCTCCAGAGAGCAGATCAACAGGGTGAAGGACAGCGACAGCGTTCCCATGGTGCTGGTGGGGAATAAGAGCGACCTAAGCACCAGAACAGTGGAGACACGACAGGCGCAGGAGCTGGCACGAAGCTACGGAGTGCCATTTGTCGAGACCTCTGCTAAAACCAGACAGGTGCGTATGAATAGCAGTAACACCTGGATTTAGTTTGCATTGATGCATGATGGGACCCTGAAAATAATACACGTGTATATCAATATATGAAAAAAAAAAATGAAATGATCAAAAGAAAAATATCATTAAAAAAGCTTTTCTGTTTCTGTCTTGCAGGGTGTAGAGGAAGCTTTCTATTCGCTTGTACGGGAGATTAGAAGATACAAGGAGACCAACCGCAGTAACAAGAAGAGCAAGAAGAACACTCAGAGACGTTGCATAATACTATAGCAAACCACACACACTCACCAGCATCCTTTACAGCACTTGTTTCATGCTTCTCCTCACACACTGCCCCTCTTAGATCACTTTGGAGATGTCCAGCACATCTCTGACAGGGACGCAGGCATGGCAAAATCCATTTTTACTGCTGTCACCGTTTCCACTTACAGTACATTAACCATGATTTGTTAGTTTTCTTTAAGGTGAGCAGTTTTGAAAGCTTCACTGAGGTCTGTGGTAAAAGTCTTTTTTTTTCTTTCTTTTTTTTTAAGAACCTGTCTGAATTATCGATTTTAAATCGTTTGGCCAGTGTTTTCAACGCCTCTTGACGTGGTTTTCACAGTGGTGTGTCAGGGTGAAGTGTCATACGTTCTATGCGACTGCTAAGTGTACATCTGACTCCGTGAGAAACCAGTATCATACTTATATGGGATACTTGTTTAAATGTTTTGCTTCCAGACAGATGATTGGACAAAACCTTCTAGAAATTCATATAAAAAAAATCTTCCCCATGTTTTTCATACATCAGTGTGTCTTCTGGAGCTAAAAACACAACAGCAATAGTTTTATTCCCCCTTTTTATCATAACCATATGGAAAGAAAAGAATGCTGTTGGACACATAACAAAAGCCTCAAAATTGTATTCTAGACTCCTAGGTGCACTTTATTCATTTCCTGGTGTGTGTTTATTGTAGGATTTAGAATTATTTAGTGCCATTCTAAAAGTTTACACAGGAATATGGTGTCTTATCAGGGACGGACAGACGGAGCTGTGTCAAAGAATTGGTTGATTTGATGGATTTTTCCATCATTAACCTGTTGTTCGAGGTGTCAACCCTGCGGCTTGTTCCACACAGTCACGCTGTATTCTAAAGTACACTTTTTAATGCAATTTTTGTCAGTCCCAGTGTTTTTTGGTGGTTGCAGTTGTATGTCACTGCCCAAGCACCGTTTGTGTTACACCACAGTTTACCACAACTTGCAGTATGTACAAATATCATGTGGTGCTAAATGTGAGCCACGGTGATGCTGTAACCAGTGTCACAGAGACAGTCATGTTACCTGATCATACTTGATGCTGGATATGGATACTGAATAGGGCAACCTTGTTTTTTATAGCATTGTTTGTCTTTGATAATTACAGTCACCCTAAATGTAATGGACTGTGGTGTAATGAATTTCTATTTTTGTAGTATCACAAACAGCTTTACCCAATTTAAAAAACACCTGCATTAAACTGTTGTTCACATAGTTACTGAAATGATATCAAAGTTTACTGAGGTAACTTCAGCTGAGTTATAATATAACAGGAGTGAGTCTACACATTAAAGAGTCATACTTGGCTCCTAATGTCTCATTATATGGACTTAATGTAATTACATATTTAAAACATGGAGTAACTTTTAAATATGTAAAATTTGATCAGCATTGAACAGATCTCTCACTGACAGCGATGTAAAACAGTTTTGCACTCTGCTGTAACAAACAAGTAAATGTCTTTAGCTTTTACACCTTGTCTGTTTTATTTATCCACGGTTGGTGTTTACTGGTAAAGGTTTTTCAAGATCATAGATGTATTCTCATGTGAGGTGTACAACATGAATATAAACGTAAAACATGTAAAGTCAGGTAGGTTTCCTTCCCTTGTTTTATGCGCTCAAAACTGAAAGATTTCTCATGAATACTATTGTCCTGTTACCAAATCAGTGAAGAGGAAGGGATGTGGTTTATGAGGTTAGACTGAGACAACGCTGAAGAGAATGGTTATGAAACTTCTCTTCATATCCATAAAACTACACTACATGTGGCTGAACAGGAGGTTCACACGTCGTGTACCGTAAACCTCTTTACACACAACACGTCACATGTATGTTTATGGTCTAGTGTGTATGGAAGAGGTGTAGTTTGTAAATTTAATCAGTTCCACTGTGACTTTGTGATTTTTAAATAATGATCAAATCTCAAAAAGAGGTTGCTTTCAGATTTATTTTACAAAAAGATACTACCAAATGTCATAGAAAATACAGAAATATTGTGATGTACATACATTTTACAAGCAACAAAAAGACAAAAAAAATACAGTGAGACAGAGTCCAAAGTCGTGTGACACGTGGCATGAGGAATAAGACACAAGTGTATGCCGTCTTTCTCACCATCCAAAACGAGACACCAGCTTGCTCTGGTCATCTAAATCTTTCTGCACCTTCTTCCTCATGTAGAAGATGGGACAGTCCCGGCTGCAGAGGAGTGAGAAGGGACAGTGTTACCAAAATGCTGCTGTAAACGAACTGGCTGTCCAGATAAGTATGAGCTTGTGTACTGTATATGTACCTAGTGCAGAGCACATCTTCATGGAGGGAACCTTGACAACGCTGACACTGAGTCCATAAGCGAGAGAAACGCTCCTCCAGGGTGTTCAGGTGAAAGATCTGCAATTAACGAGAAAAGTGTTTTCGGATGAACAAATTAAAAATTAAAAATTATATCTGTTAGTGCTTTACAGGAGCAGTCAATTGTAAATTCAAGATTCGTAATATAACCAGGACACTGATCTGTAGCAACCAAACAGTAATAAAGAAAATATTTTTCTGTGTTTAACTTGGTGTACTTAAATCTGATATGAATATGCACTATGATGATAGACACATTATGGCTGCTGCCTGTGAGTGATACATTTTTTCACAGGATACACAGAGATGAGTATCCTTAATCTAATAAAATATCAAAGACTTGTTTTTAGTGAAGAACACCACCAAGTATTAAGCAAGCTGGCATCTTGCCTACCTCCTTTTGGTACAGTTCAGACTCCTTCTTCTTACAGAAATCACACACAGCAGCTGCAATGACATGTCTGATGTTACACATACTGGATAAATGTATATACAAATACACTTTTTGTCCTATAACAAAAAAATGTTTAAAAGCAAAAATTGCACTAAAACTCTCAAAGAGCATATCAGGGTGGAAAATAAGTCCTAAAATATTTACAACACACACACACACACACACCATCTGTCTTGAGCACAGCTTTGCAGCCAATGCAGGTACTCCTTTTCTGAGCAAACGCCATGAGGCCCCCGACCTTCGAGGTCAACACAGTCTTACAGCGAGTGTGGTCGCCCTCTGAAAGACAACAAAATCAACAGAAATCATTTAACCTAAAAAGTCTAAGAAGACAACATGGAAACATGCATGCAAACAAGTGCCTTTTATTTAACTAGCACATTTACAGAATATCTTCTAGTAGCATAATAGGATTCTTTTCTAAATTTTCTTGGCTGAACTATGCAGCTGTGACACTTGCTTTGGTTCATAGCAATGTTACATTAAGATCCCAGCATATGATACACAGTGAGGTAAATATGATGCTGCAGATTACTTTGATAATAAATCTAAAGATTATTCAATGTATCGCTTATTTAAAAAAAACAAGAATAATGACAAATTCTGATCATGACTTATTTTAAGTGGCTTTAAATTCTGCAGAAATCAGTAACTATAAAATGAGAAATTTTATGCTTTTACTACGTGGTAGAGGGTCAGACTATAATTACATGTAATATAACGCGTGCTTATTAACTTACTGAGCAGGACACTCTCTGCCTTGCTCTCTCCAAGGATGGGCTCAAATATTCTCAGCAGGGGTTTGGACAGCTGCTGTTCCAGGTAGTATTGTGTGTCGATGGGAATATTGTTTTCCAGCACATATATTGGGTCCTGAAGCAACATGTGGAAGAATCCGGATTATAGTCAGGATTACATGTGTGTTATAAAGAAAGAAGGATGTTCAAAAGAAAGACACTACAGACCTCTGACTTCATGTATGCTGCTGCTCCCTTTGCAGCCTTGGTGATGACGTATGGAACTCTGTCTCCCAAGTTGGGGGCGCTACCTGCATCTCTCTTTCTCATCCTTAAAAATACGCAGATTTAAGTGTCAGTTTACTCATACAACACAAATATCTTTCCATTGAGCACCATTTTTAATGTTGCAGTGTTCCGTCTGTGGTTAATCAGACCTCTCTGCCAGTTCCACGTGTGCCTGTTTGCCAGCGTACTCCTGAGCGGTGCGTGTCAGCTCCTTGGTGATGACCAGCTGGCTGATGTCGATACGGTTGCACAGCAGGTCTGAGATCACCTCTTTGGCATGATCCACGGCACCCTGGGGATCCCTAATGACACATCACATCAGCTGCGATTAGTTTTACAACTGTATAAACAACTCAGCAGGAGTGAAAGTAGGGTGAGCATTTAAAATTATGAGTTTGGCTCATTTTTAGAAGGAAAAATCCAGTATAATTATATATTATTATTATATATATATATATTCACATGATGAAATCATATTGATAGTAGTTTTAATACTAGTACTGTATCTGTGTGCACCTGTCTATGAGGATCCTCTGCAGACAGGTGTTGATAAGGTTAGCCACCAGAGGGCAGTTGTCTCTGCGGACAGTCTCTATGCCCTTACAGTCCATCTTGTCATGTGTGTCTGCACTGGAGGAGAAATACAAACCTGCATATCGCTTCTTGTTGATCAGCAGGTAAGGATAATACACCTGTGGAAGTGACAAAAATAGTTATTAGCTGACACAACTCTCCAAATCTCAATATTAAAATGTCCTATTTTCAGTTGACAACCCAAAGATATTAAATTTAATATCAATGAAAATTGAGCAAATATTATTATTTTGCTGGTTTTCTCAGACTTGCACGTGAATTTTAGGTCATTTGGCTTAAAAATTACTTCAACTATTGATTGATTATAAAAATTGTTAGGGATTTATTTTCAGTTGATTGACTAATCCGTCACTTGATTGTTGCAGCTCTAATTAAAACTTAATACAAATCAGCTTAATAATGATGCTAATTTAATGAGTATAATTACTATAGGTGTCTTGAACAGTTCAGTTTATCTTCCCTACAACATAGGTCAAAAATACTGAAGTGAAAAATTTTTCTATTTGTAGTTTAAAATGTGAATTTCTGTAACAATTATGTTTCCTCTCTCTTCTACATCTAAACAAACTGATTGGCTTATTTGAAAGTGTTGTGACTGGCACATTTTCACAAATGGACAAAACAGGCTCAATGCAAAGTATACAACTGTCTTACTAATGGATTTATTCAGTCTACAGATGAAGGGCATCACGTGCAATTTAAAACACTGGAAAAAGCTAGTAAGAGGACCTTGATTTAAGAATCTTCTGTCAACATTAAATTGCTCCATCTGTGTAGAACATATAGCCAAATACACTTTGTGGTATGACATGTAAAATCATAATATATATTCAACTCATCAGGTGATAGACATAAATCAAATTAGTGTCTGATTACAAACAAATTAATCACAACTGCCAAAGGTGAAAATATGTTTTATGTCCAACATGTTGGACTGAAATTTCACCTTCTCAAACTCCAGTTTGATGGGTGGTACAAAATGGGACGACACCCACTCTGCTGCCTCCTTTCCAATTTGCATGGTTTCTTTTACTGTTGCAACTCCGAGCTTAACCATGACGGAGTCTGTGTCCCCATAAATGACCTTAACAGATAACAATAGATAAAAATAAAAAAAAGCATACTCACAACGAGTTTAAATTACACAGAGGAGCATCTGATATGTACACTAATATTTGATATAAGAACCAGAAAAATGTGAGACAAAAAGCAATAGTGTGGTTCAGTTTTGGTGGAGAGCCACCGCATGTATTCCTCACCTTGGCATCAGCTTGGTAACCACCAGAAATAGTGTATCTGGACTCCACCAGCTGTTTAGTTTGCTCAATCATCTGCCTTCCAAAACCAGTGACACTCTGAATGAAACGATAGAAAATATTAAGTTTACCATCAAATAACCAGGAATGTTTTCACTAGCTATTAAGTTACACTTTCAGACACATGAAGAACCTGCTGATGGAGTCTCCTCAACTCTCTGTGATGGTGGTGTGTAACTAAATCAGTCAACGTTCCACAAAACAGCAAGGAACGCAGCCGATTGTGCTTCATTTTTACACTCACGGTATTTCTTTGTGTTTCACTGTTTACACTCCTTTCTCCACCTGTTCTGTGGTTTCTATTTCAACACTAATCTTCGCTCTATATCTTTGCTGTTTACCGTTCGTGTGCCAACGACACATCTGTGCAGAACAGTGGGAAGAGTGACAACAAGTCAAATGGGGACGTTATTTAAGATGAATATAGAACTTTGGTGTAAGGCCAGAAGTGTTATAATTGTAAAATGCAACAGTCTAATCATACTGTACAGCCTATGACTCTCAGTTTGGTTTTTTAAACATTTTTTGCTCAGATTTTCCCTTTTGGAAATAAATTTCAAATCTCGATATACTGGTTGCATTTGACAGAACTGTCAATGCTAATCAGGGTAATGTAGTGTGTAAACATGTAATGAGCTTGTGTTCTCTAGCAGGTCTGAACAAGAAAATCATTTCATAGTTGTCACCCAGTATAAAGAGCTCACCTGTGAGATCTCTAGGCAGGGCAACTTGCCGACCTGGGCCCCTGTGAAGCCATACACAGAGTTTGCGCTGACTTTGAGAGCTAGCTGACGACCGTCCAGCACCTGCTTCTTGAAAGGGTCGGTTTCCTTCTTCAGCTCTGCTTTGGCCCTGTGGAGAGGCACAGTGACAAGCTGAGAAGGATGCCATTTTGGAAAACATTAATTGTGAAACAGAGGATCAACAGGCTTTAGCAGTAATTTTAAACATTAAAGAAATCATGATGCTGAAGCTGTGCACTCAACTGCTAACTACTCATTTCAGCTTGCTTTGTTGTTGTGATTTATTTGAACCAATTCAGACCTCTTTCTGGCAGACAGCAGGTTCTCCAGGATCTCAGGAAGAAGTCCTTTCCTGACAGAGCTCTTCACAAACTGATCACCAGTTGGAGTCTTGATAAAGTCCTCTGGTGACAGGCTGAAGACACACAACCAGTTTAACTATTAGTTCCCATGTTAATACTACTAGAGTTAAACACATCATAGGTGTTTTCAATGTTCATTGACTTATTAAATGACAAATCTAGGAAGAAACATTGAATTAAACCTTAAAAGTCGCACATTTTTGTGTTGATGTTTCAGGTTAAATGAAAAAGCAAACTGCTTTCAGATTAACCTCACACGGTATTACACAACTGGAATTACCGCTTTGCGGTTGTATGCCTCCATCAACCACTCAAGTTGCTGGTTACATATATGTTTGTCCAGATTCAAATTCTAATTAGTTCATCATGGAGTCCAAGTGGAAAATTGTGGCAAATTTGAATAAATTCCCTTAACACATTCCTGACATATTACTTGACAAGGATTGGATGAAGGTGAGGTCACTACGACCTTGACCTGTGACCTTTGGCCACGAGAATCTAATCAGTCTATCACCGAGTCCAGTTGACAGTTGTGCCAAATTTGAAGGAATTCCCTGCAAGCGTTCCTTATGTATTGAGTTTACAAGAACAGGGTGGCTGTACAGACGGACAACATGAAAACTTAATTCCTCCTGGCTATCACTGGCGCAGAGGCATAACAACAACAGGCTCACCTCAGTTTTTCCGCTGAGCCCTTCTGCAGCAAGGTGGTGTAACACAGATTATGAGCCATCATGATGGACGGGTACAAGGAGGAGAAATCCAGGGTGGCAATAGGAACACTGTAATACCTATACAGAGAAGAAGGTGGTGGCAGAAATATAAGATTAGATTACACCTACAAATTGATTAAGAAAAGAGCAGAGAGACATACATACCCTTTCTCTGGCTCAATGACAGTCGCTCCTGTGTAGTCTTCTCCTCCTTCTGTCTTTACAACTGGCATGACCAGGTCCTGTTTCATGGCCTAAACATGTACAGACAAAAAGTTTAGAGTTTCCGTCTTTAAATCTACATACACACAGTAAGTGCCCCATGCTTTTGCCTTTGTCACCTGTCGCAGCAGCTGAGAGACAACTTTGATCTGCTGTCCTCTTGAGAGCAGGTATGTGAGAGGCACGCCTGTCACTCTGGCCATCTCCATGTAGTTAATGACACACATCAGCTTCTGCAGCAGGCGCAGTGGGAGATAGGCGTCTTTCAGACAGTAGACTGCCAAACGGCGACGTGTCTGTTCATTGCCGTTCTGCGACGGACGAATAGGAAAAAGACACAGATAAGTGACAAAGCAATATGGCAACGTAAGTATTTTTTTCAAGAAGCTTAAATCGTTTTGACTTCATTACAGATAAACTACCCAAGCATCTACACATTGCTTAATGAGGGCTGTCGAATCAGCAGAACTCTTCAAGACAACCAGCCCTGTTCTATATGCAACAAGGTTACCTGCAGGTCAGTGATGATGGAGTGCTGCACATCCTCCTTCTGCTCTTGCAGGAAATGGAAACTAACAGCGTTTAGTGTGTATGAGCGTAGTTTATAGTCCCGGAGGAGCACCTGATAATACAGACACACCAGTCAGATTATACCAGAAACATAAGCAATGTGTTACTTACAGTTTAACATTTTCACTAATGTTAACTTATAGTTTACAATTGTAAGTGCTCACCTGCAGTAGGTCAAACTGAACCCGACCCTCCATGTTAATGGTCTTGTTCTCTCGACGGCCCATCTGCTTGCTCTGGAAGTTTAGCTCTCGCAAGACTGACTTGATGCCTCGTACTCGGCCCAAGTAGGGAAACAGATTCACCTAAAATCAAGAGAACACATTCAATTAAATAAAAAGAGGAGCCAGAACACCTTAGTCAAACATAAAAGAGTGATCTGAAGTCTTTCTATGAAAAGTTGTGATGCTTAATTTTTGACATTTTAGGCCTTGGCAGTAGATGACCATAGTAAATGAACATGGCTCCATCTAACCTGTAGAGCAACTGCCCTGTTGAGCAAATAGGGAAAGTCAAAGTTTTGTATGTTGTATCCAGTGATGATGTCTGGGTCCACTGTCCTCAAAAACTCTGCCCAGCTCTGCTCATACAGACATAAACAAACACACAGATGAAAAATGAAACATTAGAAAAAGAAATGGAAACATTTTATTATTTTCTGTGCTTGTGGAAGTCAGTGAGTATACCTGCAGCAGCTGCCTCTCCTGTGTGAAGCATAATATCTGAGAGCCTACAATGCTGGCACAGGACTGAAGGGTGAACACTGTACGAATGAACGGCTCTGTCTCACCCTGACGCTGCACCATAGATGCAATCTGGATCACAGGATCTTTATCTGGTTCTGGGAAGATTCCTGGAAAGAAGAGAGTTAACACCAGAATCAAACTCTGTAGCTGCTTCTCATTATATCTTACCAAATCTTGTTTATTTGGTTAAATACAGTAAGAATGCAACACAGAATTAAATAGACCAACCTTTTCTTCCTGCACACTCGATGTCAAAGCTGAGGACCCTGAGTGGGGCAATCCTTTGCCAGTCTCCCTCTGCTGGGTGACTTATCAAATCTGTCCATCCCACATCCACCTCATACTGACACAAGGACACCTGAAGAGCAAAGATCATAAACACCATTAGTAAAAGATGGATAATATGAAAATTGCATGAAGGCAGAAAAGTTAATTAACCATAACTACTGACAGGCCAGATGGTGCAATGCAGTTGGTAAGATGTGCTCTAGACCTACCTTGCCCGGGTACTGAGAAGCCGTCTCCCCCATGCTCTTCTCCTCACGCACTCTGTACTTGCCTTTGGGAAGTTCAATCCAGCAGCATCCCACCACATCACTGTCCACCATAAACCTGACAACACAGAGATGCTGACTAAGCTACAAAATGCTTAGTAAAATGTTAAAACTGAGCACTAAGAACTTTAACCTTACAAACATAAGAACACCACAGTCAGAGAGAGTCAGCATAAACACTACATTTAAATAAACTCTGAGGTACACTACCAGTCAAAAGTTTGGACACACATAGGAATTACCATGTTTTTCATGAAAAGATACATGTCTTCAGTTGT
>JAUMHL010000029.1:16890599-16904327 GCA_032362345.1 Sandelia bainsii
TTGATGTTATGAAATCTGCTTTTTTTTCACAAACATGGTCATTTCTATGTGTGTCCAAACTTTTGACTGGTAGTGTACATACTTCACTGCATGTAATGTAACTGAAATAGAGTAAATACAAAAGACGTGTGCTTATTTTCTTATTTTTAAATACAGACAGGAAGCCAGACATATCAGTATATTCAGGATTTATCTTCTTACACTGTTCTAGAGTTGCCTTAGTTTGTCAACTAAAGCTAGATTAATTTATTTTGTCATGACCCAGTGAAATTGACAAACTCTTGCATACACACCTTATTTCAAAGTCTATATTGGCCTCGTAAGCTTGGTAACTCTGGATGGGGAAAGGTCCAAACTTAAACCCCTGCTCCAGCAGCCTCTTTGCAGGGGCAATAAGACGAGGCATCGCCATGGTTACCCGCAAGAAATCCAGACTGCGTTTCCCATGGTAACCGTACATGCCTGAAGAAAAAAAAAAGAGGCTTAGATCTAGGAAGTACTGATGAGATCAATTTATGATCAGATGTTTTTTTATAACTATCATCAAAATTCTCTGTTAACCAAAGTCCATAGTTGTGAGTGTCGAGAATTTTATTACACTATACAACAAATTCATATAAGCATTTGTACATCGTTTGTACTCACTCTCTTTGCGGGTGATGTCTACAGCCAACACTGTGATGGAGATGTTGTCTTTATTGGAGCGCATGTCCTTCAGGACAGCAGAGTTCAACTCTCTTTGAAACTCACTGAGGAAATCAGACGTGAAGCCTTTTCAAAGGAAACAGAACAAGGGGAAAATTGTGGGATTAACAAGAGTTAATCACATTAGTTCAGAGAGAAGGGTGACACAAAACAGAAATATACTCACCACTTGGAGCAGGAACATAGAAGTAAGGTGCAAAACCATGTACGTGGCAACAAACACTGTTGCCGCTGTCCGTCACGCCAAACATCCGAATGATGGGGACTTTTCCCTGTACCTGGCCGGGCATGCCAGCAACTGCTGATCCTGTTTAACACAAAAGTGCAAACCAACTCTGACAGCATCTCTTCTCGTACACAGTAACATTATTTTAGCAGTTGGACATGTTCTACGTTTGTTATCTTCGTTCTGGTTTTAACAAAAGTTCTCTTTGACAATTACCTAAATAATAGTCAAGATCAATCTGCTGAAACACCAAAGTATCAGATGAAGCGTCTAGTGTAGGGGCATGAGGCCGCCGCCAGCGAGGGTTAAGATCTGCTGAGAAGAGGTCACCTGACAGAACCAAGAAATTGAAGTCAGAAGTTGGGACAACACAGTTAACAACATTTTTCTGGAATAACGGTTTTCTAGCTCCACAGATGGCATTCATTAAACACATAGCTGCATGACTCGCAATGTAAATATGAGCATGTTTCCTGTAGACATTTAAGCATGACTGGATTACAGGTTTAGCCATTCACATTAATTGTAATTCTACAAACAGATCCTAAAGAATTTATAGTGTGTGTAACTGTGATTGTTGTGGGCATAAAGTATGTAGAATATAGACAAAAATATGCAAACTGCATGACTCCAAACAAATTTAGGCAAAGCAAGGCAGCTTTATTTATATACCTACAACACAGAAGCAATTCAAAGGGCTTTACAAAGCAAAAGAAAAGCATTAGAATTACATTTAATTTAACAATCTAATGTTTCAGTCAAGCAAAGTGCTTCAACTCGTTCTTTTTACTACAAAAAAGCATTGCTCTGTTTAATTTAATTCAATTTGCTGCGAGCTGTGCAGATGTTTTGACCGTTTTTTGGATTCAGTTTGTTTTGTGATCCAGCACCTGTAGAGGTTTATTGCATGTGCACGCCTTATGTTCTATTTCTCTTTATGTGACAACTTTACATTGAACAGATGTGAACAGTATGTGGCTTTACTGCTTTAATACATCAAGTAGCTATCAAGTTAAACATGTGTGTGTGTCATTTACATAACACAGTCTCTTCCTACACCAAGGAGGCCATTGTACTTATACCACCTATGACTGTGTGCTTTTCTGTGCAACACTCACCTACAGGAATGACATCATGACCTGCCTGCCCCTCCATCTCCTCTGCCTCCATCTCAGCTTCGTCAAACATGGACAACTCCTCTTCAAACTGCGAAGGACTGTCCTCCCATTCGCCACCTGTTTTACCCCGTTTGGCGTGGGACCTGCCCCCCATAAAAGGGCCACCATTGCGCTTTTTATAATCCATCCCTGCAAGAAACATTTGAGGCAGAAGGCATAATAGGGAAGACGGTTAGAGATAATACTGAAAGAAACAGCTTAATACTAGAAACCCCTTAATAATAGTAGTAAACAGAGATATTACAAATGAGGCAGAACATTTACCTGTTGTACAACTTATCACTTTAAAAAAACAACATTTTGATAGAAAAACAGAATATGACTGTACATCTGATAGGTTAGTCAGAAAAGATAAAAAATAATCTGTGATAACACATTTCACTGCAACCAGTAGATTATAGAGTTGTCAGTGGTAACGTTGCACGTTAAACAGGATGGTAAACGTAACATGGATACAATTCAAAAAGAAGGAAAACAGCGACCCAGTAGTAATGACACCTAATTAGTAATGACATTCAACCATGCTTATTGGAGGGTGTCATGTGGTTGGTAATAAGGCCCTCACTCTTTCATACTACACATAAAATGTCCCAGTAGTAAGCTACTGTAACTAGTTTGGCTGTGGCTACAGCACTTCATAACTTCACGTTTGCATCACAGATACCTACATACTGTAATTTAATGTGTCGTCCCAAGCTACTCGGTACTATTTCAGTTCACTGCAGCCATTGCTCACGTCGATAACTTCTCCACCTGTTAGTGTTGTACTTTCAAATTCAACATTTCCACATAAGAGCTAATATAATTTAACTTCGGTATTCGAGTGGCGTGTTACGTTTATATCGACTTATTTTTGGGTCGAGGCTGCTTTCTTTTGTACGAAGCTAAACCAACAAGCTAGCTAGCGCGACTGTAAACACACAACAGTGTCGCGCCAAAGCTGATCTAACTTCCCAAACTGTTGGACCGATCTCTCTGTGCAACCTGCCAAGACAACTATGAATAGCTGATGCGTTTCTGATGGATAAACAGATACCTATCAAAGTTGCGTCCTGACAACAGCTCCCGCCACTCTTCTTCAATTTGTGAACTTTCACCGACGAAGGCGCGGAAGGTTTCCGTTTTGTTTCTAGGCCAAATACCAAAGGAGAGGACAACAACGTCACAGACAGGGCGGAAACTGCACTGCTATGAGAAGGAAGTTGAACGCTGCTTGGCAACACCTTGGTAGCACAGAGATCGTGTGGTCCCGGAGCTATTACGCAGCAGCAAAGGAGGGAAAACGGCTCCACAGCATAGATGCTGCTCAACATGGGAAAACTAACATTTATATTAACAATGTCTAAGAATAATACATTATCCATCTAACACATTTTTATTTTATTTAATCTGTATGTAGATGTTAAAGTTGATGATGGTGTCAGCAGTGATCAGTAATATGTTCCCTCCTTATGCTATACATATGTTAATTTCTATATTTTTTTCTCCCTTTTGTATCTCATATCATTATTACCTGATATCATGTTATAATAAAACGGAGAATAATAAAGCAGTATGTATGGGGAAGGCAACTGTTTCATGTTGCATAGATCAGTCATAAGTAATGTTGAACTCTAGCCTTAGAGATAGTAAAGCCACCTATGTACTGACAGACGTGGTTGACAGATAACATAAATAAACTCTACAATGTGTTACTGATGTTCATTCCCTATGTTTATTCAGACGATCTTAATGAGACAAGATATTTTTCCTAAAACAGACATGAAAATCTACATAGGCTGCATGCAAAACCACAACAAGAGAGAAAACATAATGCACAGAGTGAATATTAAAATCAGTAGATGTTAAGATTTCACCATGTTAAACCTCAGTGTGTGTTGATCCACAGATAAATGATTTGGTAATCAACAGGGCACATTTTAAGTACAAATATTAGATTTTTATATGTGACAATTGTAGATTCTTTTCCTTACATTTCATCATATTAAATTGAATTTTGGTCCAATAAAACAAGTCATTTGACACAAATACACTGTGAGATCTGCGGTTGAAGCTGGCAGGAGCAATCAGGAGCCTGAGATCCTGACACTGTGAGAGACACTTATTTTCAGCAGTTTTACCAATATAGATCCTGACGATTTGGCCTGTGTGGTCAGGTGGGGCTAGATAGATACCAGCCAGTGAAAAAGTACTATAAGATAAGTCACGGAGATATGTGGAGGGGTTGGGTGTCTTAATGTCACTGATCACGTTGTATTCACCAAATCATGCTCTCCGCGATCCTGAGAAGTCACTGTAAATAACTCTCTCAGCCCTCCTCGCTGGGCAGCTGTTACCTAGTTGCCAGCGATTCTTTTCTTCTGTTGGGATGAAATAATTCACTAACCACTGCGACTCCCTTAAACCTCTTCTCGGCCAATTGCATCTCTCAGCTGTAGAAAACGCCCAGTTTCCATCACATCGTGTGCTGAGGCGGATACAGAGAAGGGACCGAGGCCAATGAGAGCGCAGCTTATGAATAATGTATTGGGGAAACCTTGCATTCACCAACCCGACCGTCCTTCCTGCATCGCAGGGCAAGGGCATCCTGTCCCTCAACATGACAGTGAACGCACCAGGCCAATGTGAGTCGCTGGTATTTAACTAAAGCCGCCGCCCCCTTTCTCTCACTCTCCGCTGTTTTGCTTTTTTTTTTTTTTGATTGACTTGCGACAACTGCCAATGTGTCTTTCACCTCCGTGAAGTTGGGACAAAACCGAAGGGTGAGTGAAAATACCTGTTTCATTTTCCGCAGTGATAATATTTGAAAGGTTTCTTAGCGGGAGCAGGCGCGCCTCAGGACGCTTTGTCGTTTGTGCATTTCCGCGGCTGAGCTGCAGTAGGTGCTCGGTGTCACGTTCGCTCCTCAACTCATGAGAAGCCGCAGGCGATGCATACAGACAGCAAATATTCAGCCGGGATGACTGCTGTTGCTTTTATTGCACTGTTATCACCTGAAGCCTTTGGATGAGTAGCCGCTACCCGGAGTGGGCTTGCAGTGCGTCCTCCATAACCTGACAGAACCTCGGGCGGTTCGTGTCCTCTCGTAGACATGTAGGCCTTCTGCAGTACAAATAGATGTGCATCAAAGTGGACAAGAGTATAACGGTGATTAGTGTGTTTGCATGCCGATATGAGCAACAGTCGCCCCTTTATAACGTGTCCATAAAGTGATGTTACAATGAAGTCTGCAATGGTGGTAGTTTGTTCACGAGCTCCCGTGTCCTCCATAGAATATGTGTCATCAGATATCAGATCAGAGACTATTTAAATATTCATATTCAATCAGAGCTTTGTTGAAGGAATCTTGCATGTCTAAGCAGGATTTTGATATATCAAAACTAGGCTTTGGATCCAATTGTGGTCCGGTATGCGGCTCAAACGTGTGTGATGTAGGAACCTGAAACCTCTGGAACACATCAGAATAAGAACCAGTTTTATTTGCCATGTATGTGCATACAGGGAATCTGTCTTCAGCTGATGGTTCGTCTCTAGTAACTCGCAGTAAGTAAGAAAAGAAAACAGCAATGTGATTTCACAAAAACAGACTTTGGAAATGGAACAAATGTTTGCATTTTAATAGGTTCACTATTTTGTTCACTGAGGGAGACAGATAATTGAAGAAGAATGAGAATTTATTTTGTGAAAAACAAAACATTTACACACATACAAATTATGAAAAGCAGTGTGAAAACATCAAACGTTTTGCATGGTCAGTACAGGTGAAGGATATTTACAGTCTGTCCATGTCTGGTCCAATGCTTGTTCACTGGTTCATTTTTTTTATAGGTTTCCTCAAGTCTGCATCACACCACTCACCCATTGAAGGTTGCACAATTTCTACAAGCAGGGACTGAACACAAATTTGTCATTTTCGCTCTTACTCTCACACAGGAATGCACTCCTCTCTTAATTATGCTTTTTCAATGCTCCGACTTAATGAGAAGACATGTAATTAAACTGCTGTGCAGAAGATCGGATTGACAGAAGTCTTTAAGCTAACAGTGCCCATCAGGTGTTGTAATGTAAGAGAGTTAAAAAATGAGTTAAAATACTTGTATACACAAACTCATATAGCATGTGATATATGCAATTGTACATGTCTGTGTTCTGTAGCTGCAGGCGAAAGTAGCCAGAAGTATTAATAACTGTAAAGACTGAGCACCTTTATCTTCTGTTTAAGTATTATTTTCATCATCAATGACGACTGTTAAATTTGTAAATGGATTGAGAAACGTTGGGTTTACATCACAGAGTTATGAAATGGGGTGTGTGCTTCATTGACAACACACTGGTTACATACTGGTGTGTGAGGAAATGGTGAGGAGAAAGTTACAATCTTATTAATGTGCCATTTACCCTTGGGGATTACCCGGTACTATAATAGTGAGCGATTGCCAGTGATCAATTATGGAAAAAAAACAGAAATTCTTCAGTTACTGTTGTCACAAGTAATTGTGTTAACGTCTGTGTCCCAATACTGATGTAATACTTTTTCATTCATGTCTGTGTCTGATTGAATTGCTCACACTTAAAGAGACTTTTGTGCGCCAGTAAAGATGTAGAATAAGTGAAATGGGAGGGAACAAAACGAAATTCAAGATCGTGTCCTTGGATGATATACATGGATGTAAAGTGATCCTGTCTCAGCTGGGTGTGTTCTGTGTTTACCCAGCATGCCACTGGCTCGCAGCCTGTCCGTCACATCCCTCTCAGGACTTGAGGAGTGGGATGAAGAGTTTGATTTGGAGGATGCTGTTCTTTTTGAAATTGCATGGGAGGTTGCTAACAAAGGCAAGTGTTCAGAGTGTGTGCTTTTGTATAAACGTTTCTAAATACTTATCGTTTTGTAAAGTGTCTTCATATCAAACTTAAATTTACACTGGTTATTTTTATATCATCATAATGATGATATGATATGATGATGTCTCCTCTTTGTGTGTGTGCGTGTGGCATGTTTGCTGCGTGTTTAAAGTTGGAGGCATCTACACTGTCATTCAGACCAAAGCCCGTCTGACCTCAGAGGAATGGGGGGAGAACTATTTCCTGGTGGGACCCTACGTGGAGAGCAACGTGCGCACTCAGGTGGAGCTCATCGAGCCCACTGACCCCACGCTGAAAAGAACCATTGACAAGATGAACTCCAGTGGGTGTAAGGTAATACCGCACGTAGCCACCAAACACACACGTCTCTGAGTTGAATTTATGTGTAGTATGTTCCACATAAGGCCAGCCGTTCTTACTACACTGGGTGAGAGAGTTTGAATGTGCACTACACTAAAACCCAGTTAGAGATCGTATTTACTCCCTCTGACATATCTGACCTACTCAGCCTTCTCTCCCTGACCTCTAAACACCGTGACATTTTCTTTGCAAAGGTCAGAGGTTGTATCAGTGTCTCTCTGTCTCTCGCTCTTTCACATAGACACACTCCAAAAATAGATGCCTTCCAGTGTGTGTGTGTGTGTGTATGTGTGCGTGTGATACTAATTAACACTTTGTGCTGTGTCACTCTGGGATTGCTGTGGAATTATGGGTCAAGGCTAGGAGTGGTGGTCATGGTGCTATTTTAAAGGAATAGTGCAGCCTTTTCAAAAAGCGTCTTTGGTTTACCTACAATTGCATTTATTTTTGTTACATTTAGATTCCATATTGGTTTGTTAAATTAGCAAGTTTGAGCAAGCAACATACTCTGGAGTTCTGTGTTGAAAAGACAAACTCTCTCAAGGTTCTTCTTAAATTGTGTGGTTGGAATATACAAATAAGGTGCTCTAGTACTCCTTAGATTAGAGACAGAACTCATGTATTTACATTTTTAAACATGGAAAAAGTAAATTACTGAGTTGTAGCTCCTTATGATAAAATGAATACATTTCCAAAAATTTGAGTATTTCATACTATTTTTGTTGTAAAATGATAATTCAGCTTGATAATAACAAGTTATAATAAAACTAATTATAGTCCTTCTGACCCTTTTTTCAATTTTTCCACAGATCTACTTTGGGCGCTGGCTTATTGAGGGCAGTCCCTACGTTATTCTGATTGATGTTGCGTTCACGGCCTGGTCTCTGGACCGCTGGAAGAGTGAGCTGTGGGAGCTCTGCGACATTGGAGTGCCTTGGTTCGACCGTGAGGCCAACGATGCCGTGCTGTTTGGTTTTCTGACAGCTTGGCTTCTCGGAGAGGTCAGTTGTATCAAGAAATCATAGTATGTAGATGTTTTATATATAGATGTAGATAAATTTTTTAGTTTTGAAAATGAGAGTTTAAATACTTTGTGTTTATGTGCAGAAAGAAGGTGGGTTATCTGTAGAATGTGCAATACATATCCAAATAATCAAAAAGTTTTAAACTATTAAAAACCCAGAAAGACCACCCTGTCTGCATATTTTACTATATATGGTCTGCTGAAGTTCACATTGACCCTGTGTTTTCACATGTCACAGTATGCAGCCCAGAGTGAGGAGCCTCCACACATTGTCGCCCATTTCCACGAGTGGTTGGCCGGCCTTGGTCTGGTGTTGTGTAGACATAGACAGCTGCCCGTCGCAACTATCTTCACCACTCATGCTACACTGCTGGGAAGATACCTGTGTGCTGGAAGTGTGGACTTCTATAACAACCTTGTAAATGTATGTTTGTAGATGCCAATACATCCATATGCTACAATAACTACATAAATAGGCAGATTATTAATACAAATGCAATTAATGAGATAATCAACAAGCAGTTAGCCTCATTATGCTCTCTGTTGTCTTTATGACTCATTCAGTTCAATGTGGATAAGGAAGCAGGCGATAGACAGATCTACCATCGGTACTGTTTGGAGCGGGCAGCTGCTCATTGCGCTCATGTCTTCACCACTGTGTCACAAATTACAGCCATCGAGGCAGAGCACCTGCTCAAAAGGAAACCAGGTGCGTGGAGGTGAATTGATGGCATTTGGATACATCAGACTAGGTCTCACTGAACATGGTTATGATGTATAATTCCTTGCTTGCTTTTTACTGAAAGTGTTAATATTTCATTGCTTATAAATCTAATTACTTTACTAAAATTCTACAGATTTTCTGACTGTCAGTGTCTCTGTTATGTATTACATTGGATGCCCTTAAACTGTCTCAATCCACGCAGACTTCGTCACTCCCAATGGGCTCAACGTGAAAAAGTTCTCAGCCATGCACGAGTTCCAGAACCTCCACGCTCAGAGCAAGAGTCGGATTCAGGAGTTCATCAGGGGACACTTCTATGGGTCAGAGAGCTACAATAATTAACAGTCCAAAACTTTAGCAGTGTATGAAGGGAGAATAAATGTTGAATGTTGGTGTGTAAATGAGTGCACATTTTTGCTAAATGTATCTGCTGCTTCCTGTTTTGACTGAGTTATCTTACTAGCTGCTTTTAATCGGAATGATTTAGCAGTATAAAAATTAGACACATTAAATGATGTAGTGCTTATTGTCCTGTTGATGTGGAAAAGAAAGTAATAACTGAATGCGTTCATTTTAAGTGCGACACGCATGAAGATCATGTGACATAATTTGGTTTGTCTTGACCATCAGGCACCTTGACTTCAATCTGGACAAGTGTTTGTTCCTCTTCATAGCTGGAAGGTATGAGTTCTCCAACAAAGGAGCAGACATCTTCTTGGAGGCTTTAGCCAGACTGAACTATCTACTAAGAGTAAGTTTGTGTTAGCGTTGTTTGTGTGTGTGGGGGGTTGGTGGGGCAGATAAGGAGGAAGTTGAATCTTAGTTGTTACATTTTAACTCCTGCTTCTGTCTGTTCTGTCTCTTGCAGGTCAACCAAAGTGATGTGACTGTCATTGCATTCTTCATCATGCCAGCTCGGACAAACAACTTCAATGTGGAGACCTTAAAGGGCCAGGCTGTCAGAAAACAGCTCTGGTGAGGTTTTGTTTTATGTTAAACAAACTAAATTAAATGGGTACATGCTGAGCAAAACAGTAACATAATTGTTACACTAATCCATTCTTAGACAGATTTTGTTGACAGACACCTTTAGGTCAACTTGGAAAAGTGTTTGTAGTTCTAATATCAGTTGCCTTCATCTTTCTCCTTGACAGGGATACTGCTCAGACTGTGAAGGAACGCTTTGGAAAGAAACTTTATGAGTCACTTCTAGTGTGAGTTTGACAATTTCAGTCTTCTCCATGAAACCTGAAAATGGAGAATAACTAGTAATGATGGTTAATTGTGTGTGTATAAGGTCCCAGATAATATTTTTTCACAAATTTTCTATCATCGTTCATTCAGTGGGCAGCTGCCAGATGTGTCAAAGATGCTGGACAAAGAGGACTTCACCATAATGAAGCGTGCCATCTTTGCAACTCAGAGGCAGTGCCAGCCTCCAGTCTGCACCCATAACATGCTAGAGGACAGCAGCGACCCTATCCTCAACTGTGTCCGCCGTATAGGCCTTTTCAACAGCTCTGCTGACCGTGTCAAGGTATGTCCGCATTTACTATATAGTCCTAGCCTCAGTAAATGTAGCAACACTTCTCCTCTGAAGATTTCTTTTTTCTGCATATTGTTAATCAGCCAGGATGTACTTAGGACAAGGGCAGCACTGCTAGTGAGAAGCACGTTGTGGTCAAGAATTACACTGTTTGCTGTTTACACTATTTCTAATGGTAAAACTAGCACTGATAATAACTTTTCTGCTCGCTAGATTATCTTCCATCCAGAATTCCTTTCGTCCACTTCTCCTCTACTTCCTATGGACTATGAGGAGTTTGTAAGAGGTTGCCACCTTGGCGTCTTTCCTTCTTACTATGAGCCGTGGGGCTACACACCAGGTATGACTTTCACCTGAACATACAGTATGTTGTATGTATGATATATTGTATTAAAATGTTAATCTGCCTGTACTGCTTCTGTCATCATCAGCTGAGTGCACAGTCATGGGAATTCCATCAATCTCCACTAACCTGTCAGGCTTTGGCTGTTTCATGGATGAACACATAGCTGATCCATCAGCATATGGTGCATTTCTTTAAATGTTATAAAATTCTCAGATTCCCAAAAAATATTTTTTTAAAGAGAAACTGAAATTGTTTGGTCACTTTATGCTGTTTTCCTTTGCAGGCATTTATATCCTGGATCGGCGGTTTCGGGGAGTCGATGAGTCCTGTAACCAGCTCACTTCTTTCCTGTTCCAGTTCTGCAAGCAGAGCCGGCGCCAGCGGATCATCCAGAGGAACCGCACTGAGCGCCTGAGTGATCTCCTGGACTGGAGATACCTCGGCAGGGTGAGATTATGAATCCCAGAACTAATTTCATTAATGCGATAAATTAAATATGTATTAATGTTGTTTCTATTTTTTCTGTTTTCCGTTAGTATTATATATCTGCCCGTCATATGGCCCTGGCTAAAGCCTTCCCTGACACCTACGTATATGTACCTCATGAGCCCACTTCAGTAAGTTCACTTGTGTGGCTGTATGTGGGAGATGACCTTTCATTTAATTATTGAAGTAAAACTCCATTCATCTCCATCCTCTGATTGAAATTCTAATGCTTTTGTTCTCGACCTCAGACCTCGGGCTTCCGTTACCCCCGACCCGCCTCTGTGCCGCCATCCCCAGCTTTGTCTCGCCACTCCTCCCCACACCACAGCGAGGGTGAGGACAACGATGAAGACGAACGCTACGACGAGGACCTGGAGGCAGAGAAGGACCGGGTGAACATCCGCCAGCCTTACACCACGCCATTCAAAAACAAGTCTTCTGCTGTCCTTGGGGCCAATGGGAACGGCGATGGTGTCACGATCGAGAAAAACTGAGACAGATGCACACATATATACAGTACATGCTAAACCTCACTAGTGAAACTGTATCAGTAGCAATCGTGACAACTTTGTAAGTGAGTGCAGTTGTGTGAATGCGTGAGATACATTTAATATCAGCTTGTGGTGAAAATTGCGTCAGTGTCTTCCCAACCTTTGCATACCTCAGAATTTAAAACGAAAAACGTCAGTGTGATATGTTTTGGTGTTTTTTTTTTTTCAGTTACACCAGCAGTGCAACCAGTGGTTTACTTTGTGGAGTAAATTCAGCAGCTACAGAGGGCTAAACAACAGCTCAACATGGAAAGGAAATAAGGATTGCTGGATTTTGTAGTTTGTACTAACACTGGATAACTTAGGTCTAGCACTGAAAATATATTAGAGAATAATTATGAATATCTGGAGTTTTTTATACTTATTTCAAAGGTGGGTTAGAGCAGGGAAAACATCATAACCCTCCTTTTTACCAGCTTGTGATCTTTACACATTCAAAGTAGGAACAGCTAATCTCTAGCCAAAAATAGGCCCATGTGAAAACGGTGTTAGTTGCTGTGAGTAGCCACAAAGAGCACCTGATCTTTGCCTGTGTTTTGTTTAAAAGTGTGACGATGTGGTCAGCTCTTCACATTATTGTAGCATTTCATTTTTTCTTTCAAATGCCTGGTTTACTACAAAACCTTCCAATATGAAAATGGAAAACACACACATATACAACAACACATAGCAGTGAACAGTGTCAGGTGTGTGTGTTTTCGTTTTGTTCCTGCGCCTTATCGTATCGCAGCCTTCCTGCGATGATCACAAATCCAACAACCTCACACTCTTGTTTCTGTGTGGATGTATTTGCCTGTATGTAGAAGGTTATTCCAGGGCATGTTGCCTGTTTTGGAAAGTATTTGTGAAAGAAATTGAAATTCGATGAGAAATGAGAGGGGGGAAGAAGAGACTGTGTTCAAAGATACCATGTTTTCAGATGTAAGACAGAAGAGAAAAGGAACTAGAGTACGTCTTGGCTATTTGTTATGGAAGAAGGAAAATGGTTTTACCAGATGTATACTCGCACTCCCTAAGAGTTTTATCATTGGTTACAATCTTGCACCAGATGAACTTATAATAAAGTTTAAATGTGTATATACCTACAAGTGTCTTGCAAATGATGATTGGCTCTTCTATGTGTGTATGCATTTTATTTGAACAGTACAAGCGTCTGTGGGTTTTCAAATTCTCTGTAACATACTGATCCAGTGATACACACAGCTTATCCACCATAAATCATGCAATTTATCTGGAATTTTGCAGTGGATCTTCCTCCTGTGTTGTAGGTAATCCTTCAGAGTCCTCACCTGCTTCAGCACAAGTAAACTCGTCCCCCGTGACCTTTGCATACTGAGAAGAACAAGAACATAAAGGTTAAAATCAGAATCTCATGCCACCTGTACACAGAAACTCAAATAATAGCACAAGTACTGAAGTACAGTTTTGAGGTTTACTTAAGTGATCTATTCTTTGGACTGTTTGAAATGAAAAACAGCTGCTGCAGTGCCATAGAAATCATAAAATGCCTT
Organism: Sandelia bainsii; assembly: GCA_032362345.1. Taxonomy (NCBI): domain Eukaryota; kingdom Metazoa; phylum Chordata; class Actinopteri; order Anabantiformes; family Anabantidae; genus Sandelia; species Sandelia bainsii. The sequence continues at coordinate 16,904,120 of JAUMHL010000029.1, forward strand.
TAATGGCCAAAATCACAAGACTTGGAGCTTTCAAATGGTGTATATGGTTGTTTAGATTGGCAACAGGTTAAACTTTACCACACAGTGCTGAACATACACTACTCACAAAAAGTTAGGGATATTTGGCTTTTGGGTGAAACTTATGGAAAACGTAAAAAGTTCACACTACAGTGATATTATATCATGAAAGTAGGGCATTTAAGTAGAA
>JAUMHL010000029.1:16910648-16935864 GCA_032362345.1 Sandelia bainsii
TTTTTACACAACACATTACTAATGTTTTAACTTAGGAAGTGTTCAGAAATCAACATTTGGTGGAATAACCCTGATTTGCAATCACAGCTTTCATGCAGTGGTCTCTTAATTTTTTCCAGAGCTGTATGTATCTATTGAGGCTCAACTCAGTGGGTTTTATTCCAACAAAAGTTTGGCTCTTTTTATCTAGTAAATCAGAAAGTTTTTACTAAGATTTTAAAGATGAGAAAGGAGCAACAACATTGAGTTATACAGACAAACATCAGAAGTCAGAAAAAAACAAAATATGCCACAAAAATCAAATGAAAGAGAATTGATTTATAAAAAACATCATGTAAAAAATGAAGCCTAAAAACAACCTAAATGACATTTTAATACAATTCTGTGGTTCCAGAAATTAATTTATTAAGAGAGGTCTAATTGGCAATTTTAAGTCGAACTGCAGAAGGTTGCAGGCAGAGGGAACAGCATATCTAAAAACATAGTTTATTGCACAATTTGAGAATGGTTTTTAGTAAAACTGAGTCCTTGAAACAAAGACCACAGCTGTTCACACATTTTTAAAAATGTCTTCCTGATTTTAATTTTTTTTGCATATTTGTCACAGATCATCAATCACATTTTAATATTACACAAAGTAACCAGAGTAACTACAAAATGCAGTTTTTAAAGGATGGCACAATCAGTTATTAAGTTTAGGGGGCAATTACTTTTTCACATTGAGCCAGGAAGGTTTGGACAGCTTTTTCCCCTTAATAAATGAAATCATAATTTAAAAACTGCATTTTGGATTTACTCTGGCTATCTTGGTGTAATATTAAATTTTTTTTGATGATCTGAATTTAAATGTGCCAAATATGCAAAGAAAAGAAAAAAAAATCATGAAGGGGGCAAATACTTTTTCATAGCACTGTATGCTACTGAAGTCATGACTGTATACTGAATAAGAGACTCCTCTTCCACTGTGTATGTGTCATGCAGCTCTGAAGAATTACTAAATCTCACCAAGTATTATGGTTTTTGGGCAGCTTAGTCTAACAGCACTGTTCTGTTTAAACGTCATTCATACCTTTCTGTTCAGGATGTGCTGTCAGCAGGTTGAGCAGAAGGAAAGCAGACTTGGTCCTGAGTTTCTCGTTCTCCGACTGCATACCTCGCATGAGCACCGAGAAACCATCACTGGACAGGAACGCCTGGAGTCCTGCCTCCTGCTCTCGAACCAGACCTAAAATCACAACCCGACAAAGTTTTATTCAAAGGTGTAGTGTATATGGAACCTGCATAAACACAGATGGTGAATTTCTTTCTAGTCTATACGTTAAACAGTACATTTTGGCAGCTCCTGTGTGCACCAGAACTCTTAGGTACTCACATGAGATGGCATAAAGGGCTTTTACTCTGACAGTGGAGTTGGGGTCTGAGTCTATCAGCTGCAGAAGCTTTGGCAGTGTTCCGATGCTAAGCAAGTGGATCTGCACCTGTGGCATGTTCTGGGCACATGAAGCGATAAGTTGGGCAGCACGCCACCTTAGTCCACTTTGGGTATGACACAGATAATCAGAGACGCACAACTCCAGCCCACCCAGAATCATCAGGTCTGTGAAGCCAAAAATTAGGGAACATGGTCAAGACTCTTAACCTCTTGAATCTATACACTACACTGGAGAATATCAACTTTAATACCATTTATTACTAACCTCTAGCATTGTCAAGGTTCTCACACAATTCTGACAGCATCTCAAAGGCTGATTCCCGCTCATCTTCATCTTCTTCATCCCTCGCCTCCTCTCCCTCTCTGGCGCTTTCACTCATTTCCTCTCTGCGTAGAATGGCCAAGCACTGCTTCATTTGCTCCACTTCATCCATCTGCCCTTTGCAGATTTCTGCAAGAGCGTCTCTCAACCACGTTTTCCTCTAGAACAAAGAAAAAGCACAAGAATATTTGTCATGCTCAGTAAAATACATTTAATGCACAAAAAATGTGAAGTGTATTTTATAAAAAAATCTAATGTAAATCAAACATCTGTGATTTGCAAGTCGTGTCAGAAACCCATAACAAACTCCTTTCATTCAGAAACATTTTGCCAGTGGTTCCTCCGACCATAAAAGAAATAAACACTGGAATGAAACAGAGGCTGCTGCACTGATCCAAAGACATGATGCTGATGATAAAGTGTTAACAATACCAGCAAATAATAAAACAATGGTCTCTAGATAGAACATGCTGAAAAGAAAATATTTCATTTGTAATCTATTTTCTTGCCTACATGTTTGTTAAATTTTGTATTTGATGACAGTCATTTTCAAATTGCTTCTTTTGTTCAATCATCAATCTAAAACCCAAATATATGCAGTACCTTAAGACTATTCTATAAACACATGCAACAAAAGTTATGACAAAATATGCTGTTTCACATGTCCTGTTATTAGATTGTTATTAGACCCTGAAGTGAACTGGAAAGTCTGGAACCAACAAGTATCTGTTTGTGGGGGTTTCTGCCCAAATACTTCACAGGCTTGAAATAACAAATTAACAGACACCTACGTCCTCTGACATGGGTTCAACAGGGGCAGGACCCTCTGCAGCTGACCCAGCTTCTACTGCCAGCTGAAGGACCCCCTGAAGATTCTGGGGATATCTCCTGTTCTGTCTGTTTTCTGCCATTATGTGTATAGCTGATGAGGAAAAGAAAAACACAAAATTAGGCTCAAGACAACCACAACAACAAAAAGTGGATTTTAAAATAATTTAAAGACTTTACTCCTGTAATATGTAGTACTACTCTGGCACTAAAACCTGGACCACTACTGTCAATGAAGAATTAGTTTAGACCACCGAAATCAGAATAAAAACAACAGTCACTATAGCCATACACAAGCCTTATAAATCTAGCTAAATGGCTAACATTAGAGATGCTCATTTAGCAACGGATATTAATGAATGTCGCTGGCAAAATTACATTATTTTCCTTCTTACCTTTCAAGAGTCCAATATAACTGTGTTGCTAAATGAACACACGGTTCCTTTCTGACTTCCAAACAAGTTTGTTCCCTCTAATAACACAGAAACATGAATGCGCTAGAACTTTCTAGCTAGCTGATCTCACGAGTGGCAAGGAGGCCGCCATGCTTTACCGTAAGCCTTGGATCAAACTGACAAATTAAATGCCTTTGGCTGCATTCTTCACTCCCCTCGGGGTAATTCTAGGCTCATAAATTCAGCGTAAATTAAATTCTACAAAAATAATAATTTTGTAAAATAAACTGAAATGCAACATTGGTAACGAAAAGGTAGCAAACTCCTTCATATTAGCGCAATTAAGGTAAATCAGTGACGTTTAAGCGCGATGTTCAAAGAGTATAAGTAAGAGTGAGATGATATTCCCTCAAACTGCAAACATTGACATATTCTTAAAAAATAGTATGACATATACAATATTTAGATATTCTACAATATAAACACATTAGTCAATTCATGACAAGTAAGGAAATAAAGCAATGCATTTGTGTCGCAATATAACAGAGAAGCGATGATAGCATATGTCTTTAAAAAGTTCAAACACATTTTCTTATTTACTGATTTTAAAAAGTAAAAAGTAATTACTTCATTTATATATTTATAGTATTCCTACTAATACTACTGGTAGTGGAAGTGGTAGTAATAATAGTGGTAGGCTTAAACTGTTTACAGCTCAGGCCACCAGCTTGGTGCAGCAGCTCTGGAGCTGGCGGGGTATTATCTTAATTTTTGATAGTCTTTGGTTTGTCTACCGATCCAAGATGGCGGCGCTTGTGGGGCTGCGTGCTTGCTTCTCCGGTAAAATATGTTTAGGTTTGTGACTGCATTTCACTGGGTATTTATTTCTGACAGTTTGTCAATTTATAGCATTCAGATAGTTTATATGCGTTGTATAATTGTTGTTTGTGCCTGTAGAAGTATAAGAAAGTGGAAAAAACATGATGCTGTCTCTCCTAATAGCAGAGCAAGGTCACGTTACCATCAGTGTTAGCTAACGATACAGCTAGCAGAGGCTGAAATCTGATTGATGAATGATTATTATATCTAACTAATATTAAAGGCTACTAGATACGTACTGAAGACAACTGACTAGGTAACTAACAGGGGCTTATTGGAAGGATAATGACGCTGTAGAGTCTTGTCTTCTGATTCAAAGAGATTGTACCTGTAGAGCAGCGTTAGCTAACTAATGTAACCTGTGTTACTTAACTGACAATGTCCCAGTCCTATCATCCGAAAATGATGCAGATTGATCCACGCAGGTGCATAGGCTTCTCATGCATGTTCATATGTATTTGAGTATTATTAAATATAACGACAGTGGTTCTCTGTTGTTTATTTGGTACTTGCATAAAATACTGCTGTGCCATTAATTATTATGTTTTGTTACTATTAATTATATAAGCTGGTGTTAGAAGACATGCAAATATGAATTAGGAGAAAGGGCCCTCAAATAGATTTTGTAAGCATCTATCTATGGAAGACGTGTTTTTGCGTCTCAGTGACACTTGGTGGTTTTGTGGTTTCTCTCAGAGAAATGTTTACTCAACCATGTGCAAAGAAGGCGCTCAGGCTATGCAATACATCTTTCCTCTATTGTGTTATATCTGTATTAATTGACACACATACATAGACATCAAGGCAACAACCAAATGTTCAGTCACTGGCAGTCTGCTGGCCAAGTTAAACAGGTGTAGGGCATGAATATATTTTGCAGTGAGATTGAGAAAATAAAATAATGTAATTCATGGGCCATAAATACCTTCACAAACATTTTACTGGAACACATAGTAGGATTATAGGATCAACTTTGCAGAATTACCTTGTCAAAAGATTAACCATTTTCATTCACTCTTCTCAGCCCTTCGGCTTTCCTCTCCAAGCCTCCTGCACAGCTCATTCAAATTGGTGAGTATGCACACAAATAGCACTCTACAGACTCAATAACATGGTTTTCTTAATACATTTTTTAATAAATAATTTCCATGTTTGTCTTGTCTTTACCTTGTAGTGTGCTCTGCCTCTGAGTCGGCGGACCTTTGCTGCAGATGCTAAGAAGACATACAGCAGAGACAAGCCCCATGTGAATATTGGAACGATTGGCCATGTTGATCACGGCAAGACCACCTTGACAGCAGCTATCACAAAAGGTGCAATCCCTGATTCTAGATCAGCTTTTACACTTGCACAGATTTATGTAAATCCAACACAGATCTACAAGGAAAAGCTCCTTAGTTCTCTAGTTTTGTGAATGTTTGTAGTGAGTGATAAGAGATCTGATTGACGTGACTTTCCCTCTTCAGTGCTTGCTGACTCTGGTGGTGCTCGCTACAAAAAATATGAGGACATTGACAATGCCCCTGAGGAGAAGGCCAGAGGAATCACCATCAATGCCTCTCATGTAGAATACACCACAGCCAACAGGCATTATGCCCACACAGACTGCCCAGGGCACGCTGATTACGTCAAGGTATTCTGCATCTTTTCTACAAAGCTCTAGTAACCAACCTGAAGAAGATAATTATCAGTGCAGTGTAAAACAATGCTGTCTTTTTTTCAGAACATGATCACAGGAACAGCTCAGATGGATGGCTGCATCCTGGTGGTGGCGGCCACTGACGGCCAGATGCCTCAGACACGTGAGCACCTCCTGTTGGCCAGGCAGATTGGTGTCGAGCATGTGGTGGTTTTCATCAACAAGGCCGACGCCGTGGAGGACAAGGAGATGCTGGAGCTGGTGGAGATTGAGATCCGCGAGCTGCTCACAGAGTTTGGCTACGATGGCGAGAACATACCTGTTGTAATAGGCTCTGCCCTCTGCGCCTTGGAGGTGAGGGGAACGCTGGAGTAAATAATCTGTTACAGTTAGTTATAATAGTTTAGTTAGTAATAGTTTACACTATTAGCATAGTGTAGGTTTTCTTTGATTATCTAAATCATTATGTGGACAAAAGCATTAGATTGAACGTAGCTTCATCATTCAGAGCATATGCCTAGTGGCATTAAATCATATGCGAGCAATCCAGATGTGATCTGACTGAATGTTTTTCTTTATTTCAGAACAAGCAACCTGACCTGGGGATGAAGGCAGTGATGAAATTGTTGGAGATTGTGGATTCTTACATTCCTTTGCCCAAAAGAGAGCTGGAGAAACCTTTCCTTCTGCCCATTGAAGGGGTTTATTCGATTCCAGGTAGGGAAAAAAAACAGAAGGATTGCAAGATGAGAGATGCTCGGACTTCCTTTAAACACATAACTGAAAATATGGACTGCATTTATACACTTCATTGTAATTTCTGTGTGTTACAGTGTTCAGGGTTTAGGTGACATATTTTGTATGACCTTCTATAAAACGTGTAGATATTTGACTTAAAGGTGTAATAAACTGAGACAGATGATGATCATGTCTTTCAGGCAGAGGTACAGTAGTGACTGGCACTATGGAGAGAGGTATCATCAAGAAAGGAGACGACTGTGAGTTTGTGGGCCACAATCGCAACTTCAAGTCGGTGGTTACAGGTGAGTTACGGAATAGTGTGGAAAAAATAGAGGGGTGACAGATTAAATGGAAAACCTCAATAAATAGGTAGAAAAATATAATGTGAGATTCACTTAATGGTTTAAAGGGCATGATGATGATTTAAATAAAATGCTATGACCTCTTTAGATCTAAGTCCAGTTCAGCATCCATGGGTAGCTTCTTATGAATGAGTAGCCTTGAGGATCTGCAAATATAATAGAAACATCCAAACATTAAATAAAGAGTAACACAAGAAACAATCTTGTAAGTGGCCTTGAGCACTCAATGCATAGATAGAGCAGATAATTTTAATAATTTTGTATGTAAATTATGACAATAGCATATACACACACTGACCTTTGTGTCTGTGTTGTTGTGCTCAGGTATAGAGATGTTCCACAAATCTCTGGATCGGGCAGAGGCAGGAGATAACCTGGGCGCTCTGGTTCGAGGTCTGAAGAGGGAGGATGTGAGGAGAGGGATGGTGATGTGCAAGCCAGGATCCATCATGCCTCACCAGAAAGTCAAAGCCCAGGTTTGAGTGCACAGAGTTGCAGATGCCACAGTTATGACTCTTTGTCTACTGATACGTTTTAATATGAAGACGTAAGCTAAAGCAGATAGAATATGCTTATATGATTTAAATGTTTTTTTTCCGTTTATACTTAAATTGCTAACTCACTGTATGCAGTAATTGAAATGCTTGTGTGTGTGTTTGTGTGTGTGTGTGTGTACATGTTTACACTTCCTGTATTACAGGTGTATGTTCTCAGTAAGGAAGAGGGAGGCAGACACAAACCGTTTGTCAACAACTTCATGCCTGTCATGTTCTCTTTAACCTGGGACATGGCCTGTAGGATCACTCTGCCCAGTGACAAGGTGTGTTTATTTATATAAGATTATTGGATTTTATTACATGTTACAGGAGTCTCTATTTTTCTGGCCATTCAGTATTGATTCATTTCAGTGAGAATATAGTTTTGACATGTCCTAACATAAATTCATGTATTCTTAAACTTCCCACGTTTCCGAACATTGTCGTTTGACGACATGATTTTGAGCGATAGTAACCGCCCTCTTGCCTTTTGTCCTTGTGATGTTTTAGGAAATGGTGATGCCAGGGGAAGACACCTCCTTGCTGCTGACGCTCCGCCAGCCAATGGTTCTGGAAAAAGGCCAGAGGTTCACTTTGAGAGATGGAAACAGAACCATCGGCACTGGCCTGGTCACAGATATCCTGACCATAACAGATGAAGACCAGTGCAACTGGGGCTGAAGGGAAACTCTGTAGAGGGCAGGGCGGAAGGGATGGGCTAAGGGCTTAGGGAGGAAGAGTGTCTGTGTCTGGCCAGATCAGTTTATAACAGAAATCTACAAATACATAAACTCTTGTCCGGGAATAGGAGAGGACTCAAAAGAAAGCATGACTTTGTTGTGCAGTTCCACCCAACCAAAATAAATGTAAAGTTCAGCACTGTCTTCATGTTAAAAGTCCAGATTGTCATTTATGTAATAAAATGGATTTAATAACAGTAATACTTCCTTATTTTGTGGGTATTACTAGGGAGATGAATTTCTAAAAAGAAGAAAATACAAAAACTATAGTGTCACATTCATTAAAGAGCCTGTTGTGTGAATTTGTGGCTGAATGTAGAAAAGTGAAAACTGCATGTTACAATCTGTATGTACCACATGAGGGCAGCAAAGAGAGGCTTCAAGTCGTTTTCCTGCATCCGTACATGTAACAGTGGTCTATACCTGATGTTCATTTCTACATCTCTAAACATGATTAAATAACTTATGTTGATCTTTTTCAACATGAGCCACCGTCCTGAGAGGTGACATATTTAAAGTTTGACTGACATGTTTCTGCTATGATACCTGCAAAATCACATAAAGGATTCCTCCACAAGGCTTAATATAATATTTAATATATTCAAAACTGTGTGCTGAGTTCTACACAAAAACAATAACTGATAAAGGAGTAATAAGGGTCCCAAGGACAGGAATAATGTTTTTAAAAATAATTTTCTTGTTTTTTCTTACCCTTTTAGATATTTATTTACAGCAATAATGTTTTTTGCTTGTATTTTGAATCATTTGACTCAAATGCACATATCTGATTTTCCTTTTATAGTTCATCTTCAGTTGTTAAATATGCTTAAAAATTATGTCAACAAATTGCAAGGAGTTTTAAATTTAGTTTTGTTTTGACACTCTTCCACACTGGTGCTTTTTTATAGTCTAAGTGGATAGAAATATATATATATATATAGTATAAATATAATACATTTTGAGACTAAATGAGATATTTTTGTTGACAGAGACAAACAGCATTAGCCTGAGAACAGAATTATTCTGTGTACAGGCAAATAGATGAAACTGGAGATTGAGAACAAGATATTACTGAAGGATTTTTGTCTTAATAGGTTTTGACTATGTCCTTCATCAGATCATTTCTGTGTGTTAAGCCAGGCCGACCTGAGTAGTTGATGTCCTCTCTGCTTGTTCATTCCCAGCAGGAAGTTCTCCAGTTGCTCTGTGTTGGTGCTGTTGGTATTTGAGTCAGTGACTCCTGTAATGCAATCAGCCTGTTGCTGTAATCAAATACTATGTGTCTGCAGGAGTCCAGGCTGGAGCAGTTAGTAGTGATGAGTGATGTGCTCAGCTGCAGGATGAATTTCTAAGCAAAACAAGTGAAAGAAACGGATGATTACACAATAAACACTAGTGTGCAGGTGATCAGTGACTTTTCCTTTACGGTCTCACTGATCCATCACATGTGATTCAAGCCACCATCCTGTGGGTGATGTTTGCCGACTCGTGTTAAGACAGTTTTCTTGGCAGGGATTTTATGTTGCCTTTTCATCAAACTGGTCCGTCCACGTGTTGTTCATTTTGACAACGTCCTCACAGTGTTTACAGATCAGAGGAAATTACGATAATTTACCCCAGCTCCCATCGACCAGCAGTATAAGCAGTATATACAGTAGATATTGATAAACAGATCATAACTCACTATAATGCATCTGTAAGCAGATATTAAACAATATGCACATTCTAAGTATTTAATCATAAATTTATCAGCAGACCTTTGAAGAACCTGTAACACAAGGAAAGGAAACAATGCTACATTTGTAAAACTACTCAATTATGAGTCCTCTATTCAAAATCCTACTGATTTAAAAGTGCAGTGCAAAGTATTATCAGCAAAATGTACCTAAAATATTATAAGGTAAGAAACCTTTTACTTTTCTGCAGTAAAATGTTATTACTAATTGGTTCCCAACTTAGGGGTCATGCACAGTCCAAAGATAAATGTGAGGAGTTGCAAGATGATTAATGGGAGACAAAGGAAGATGAAATATTCTGCTGCACAGTTTTTGCACAATTCTTTGCTTTTTTAATGAAATATCAGATGGTTTCACCTCTGTGGCTCAAACACGCATTTCAATCAAACAATTTGAAAACTAGAATGACATTTATTATATGATCTTGCACTTTCGAGCAAATGGTGACTCTTCTAAAGGGATAAAAGTTCAAAAAGTAATGAACCTTCACCTACAACATATCTTTATTAGTGTATTCAAAGTAATGACAAAGTCACACAGTCTCATTTGCCCAGCTACACTTAGGGGAGTCAGACGGTAGTTTCGATTACAGTCTAACCCATCCTGATTTCTAAAACCAGTTTCCTCTCTCAGTTTTTCCCAGTCAGGGCGTTTTTCTTCCAACCAACAATCTTCCATTAACAAGTTCATTTCTCTAACCTTTAAGCTGTCCACACCCCTCGAAAGAATAGCTCAAGACAGCCTTAGCTATCTGATTTTGTTGTGAATGGAAAGAGAAACTGCAATATAATATCACGAAGATGCTAAGAGCGGTTTTCTTGACTTGTTCTGTCCTGATTAGATGTCATGCTGCAGGGCCAAGGACAACAAGATTTACAGCTCATCTCCAGCAATTTTCAACATGTATGCTCATTTCCCAACACAATGACTGATTCTGACTTTTATCAGAGTCTGGCCTAAATGATTTTTTTACATCCTGTAAGAAACCTTTTAGCTTATCATGGCAATAATTAACCACAGCAGAGCATCATGACTGTATTAAGCAATAGCCAAGGCATATTAAGACTACTTCGTAAATACATATTTTTCTAACTGTAGGTTTAACAAAACTTATAATAGTTTGTTTCCAAAACGTTAAATTAAATTTCATCTGTGGGCTGAAAAGCAACAGAAAGCAGCTCTAAAGTAAAAAAAAAGCTGATATGTTTTTTGTTAGAACTGACTTATTGACTACGACCTAAAATGTCTGGAGTTATCAAATAAGGAAAGGAAGTGCAGCTGTTGCATCATGTTACTTTTTTTCCCCCACCCTCCACCTCCTTCTGGCAGCTGAGGGAAACCAGCGAAGAATAGAACTGCTGCAATTAAGGCTGCATTTGCCTTTCAACAACCCACTCTGCATGTTGGAAGAGTGACCCTCCACAGCTCTTCATCCTCCAACACTGCAGAGTGGGTGGAAAGTATCCCAGTTTATTCTCGCTGCTCCTTGAAACACATAGTCCATCTCTGAGGGTACGGCACTCTTAATGTAAGAAATTATACATTCATTTGGCGCTAGGATGACTTCCTGAAAGTTAAATGCATAAAAGGGGAGAACAGTTTATTCTTTTAAATGTCACTGTGATTGATATGCTGCTGCCAGTTTAATATCTCACACACCCACTCCTTAGTGCTTTAGACAGGTCATATTAAATGGTAATTGAATTAAAGAAGATTATGCTTGAGCAGACATACACATAACATACCTACAATTTATCGTACATGAATTTTATGCATTTCTCTGATTATGCCTTTAAAAGGCAATAGAAGAGTGTGAAAACAACATCTTTCTCTGGTTCTAATATTACAGTAACTATCTTGTTCAGTTATTTCTTAACAGAAGCTGACAACTCATATAGATTAAATTTAGCTTCATGTTGCTCAGATTGCTCACATAGATTTTGGAAAATATTTAACAAAGCTATTATAAGTACAGAGTTAAGTTTCTGCGGTTGTGTCTACAGTGTGTATGTGTGTGTGTGTGTGTATGTGTGTGTGTGTGTGTTTGCTCATGTGCATGTCCTCACTTTCCAGTGTTCAAGGTTACAGGGCAGTGAAATCAAGCACATCTGCCAAGTCTTGTCTATGCATATGCAAAGACGTGCCTGATTGGTTGCATAAGAGTGAAAGAATAAACCTCTGACCCTAACCAGATACCGTCCCACCAAATCACAGGCATAAATCACAGTCCATTCCTCCATTTATTAAACAGCTTGCTCCGACTTTCCTTCCCTGTTATAACTCTACAATAAATGCGTTCAGAGGATGCTTACTGTGAAATTATCCCTGCACTTAGTGTCTGACCACGAAGGCAAAAGAGTGCTCTTGGCTTTGTCAGATGTCTTTTATTGTGGTAATCAACAAGATATATATTTTTAAACGTGTCAGTAAATTCATAAATTGTTTTCTCACACAACAAACTAAACGCTGCAAGTAGAAAACAAGGTGTAACTCAGAGTCAAGATTGTTTCAAATGTATTTAGTGGAAGACAGCAAGAAGAGGTCATTCACTTTAGTAATTTAGTCCAAGCAAAGAGAATATTTTCTATCCTGTTCCATTTTCTATCTTTGCTCCAGGAACTTGATATATTACCACCGATATTAACATGAATTTAAATAATGTATTTAGTGTTGATTCAGCTAGAAAGATCAAAAACCCAATGAGAAAAGCAACAATTTATTTACAATACTGGCTCTACAAATGTACAAATTATTTTCTTTTTTTTTTACTATACATGCAGGAAGTCCGTGGCCCTGCTCTTGGTGCAAATGGGAGTGAAATCACCATTTGTTTTCTGGAGCAAGCCTATCCTGATATTTTCAGGACAAGTCAGCAAGATATAAATACAAATGTGTTGAAATATGCTGAAATGGCAGTCAGGTGTATAAAGGAAAACTAATTCATCTCCTCCGGGAGATGTGTGACCTGTTATCTTTAATACTTATACTATTTATAAAGAAAGAAAGAAAGAAAGAGAGAAACAAAGAAACAAAAAAGAAAGGAAATGACATAAACTGTTATAGATTACATCAATAATTAAAATGAATACACACTGTAAAGTGGGTCTATCCAAGGTTTTTCTGAGGTCACTAATTTTACCAAACAGCAAATTCATATGTTATTTGTAGCTGTGTGTGAAATGAGCAGGCTTGCTGGGCTGCTGGTTTACACATTAAAGGACAAGTTCCCTTGGACATGTCAGGTGCACATACAGTATTAACACTAAAAGAGGTTTTACTTGCTGTAACGATTTCTCCTGGTCACACAGGCCACTTTTACTACTGTGACATTATGTTTAAATTCATTCATTTTTCATCATTTGTTGCATGTTTTACTTTGACATTGTGACATTAGACACATAATAAATAAGAGCATGTTAACACTTATCTTACCATACCAAAAATATCTGTTTTGCATGAGTGATTCCAGATCACTAAACATGTCCGATTAACATCTAAAATATTCAAGAGTCATTACTACACTATACAGTTGGTTATGTTGGCTTTGTATCACCTTAGCGGCACTTGTAGTAAATCCTAAATCCTGTGAGGTTGTGTTAGGGCTTCCCATTGGTCAGTATTGGTTTTTTATGGATTTGGCACACACAGGAATATACACACAGCCTCATATATTATTTGTCTTTCCTTACCAGTGTGTGAGGGTTAGAATAAGACTGTCTGCTGTGCTGTGTTTTATGTCCTGAGGGTAAAGTCTGAACTTCGAGGTTTGTGTTATATGTCTTTGGTCATTTCTAAGCATGTATTTTTTTTTATTCACACAAGCTGCGTGACTGCTTTTTGACCTATGTAGAAAAAATACCCTACGCTGATACAAAAAGAAGTGTGAGAACAAGGAATGGATTAACCAAGTGTGTTTGTCTGCTCTAAAGTAAGTTGTGAACATAAGCATGTCTGACTGTCAAGCCTTGAAGTGGCAACCTGATCCAGTGTTACTTGCAAACTACATTATTTTGTGTAAAATTATCTTTCAAAAAAGCCGAATTTGTGACCAGCACATCCACTTGTTTTTTTTTTTTTTTTATTCCTCACGGTTTGTCAGAGCTAGACGCTACCATCTCAGAGCGTTGGCAAATATTAGTGGCTCTGTCTTACAATTGAATGGATCTGAGCTAGTTTTACACTCCAGCAACCCCAGGTACCTTGGTTAGGCCTGAACCTAAAAGCTTTTAAGTGAAAATTAGCTAAATGAGCTAAGCTAAACAGGTTTATGTTAAAATTATGTTGTGGCCATACCAATAGGATGAACTATTTAATACACAATATATGAACAGTATTGTTTCTTTATTACCCATGTCTTCCACATGGGAAGCAGGAGACCAGTCAAGTTTCTTGTAAAGAAATGATATACTCTGCATTTGCTCAGGTGTTTCCTAATGGCATTTGATGCACCACTGAGTGTGTTTCCCCATTTTATGTTGGATGTTTAAAGTGTGTCTCCCACAGTTACATGTAGTCCATACTGTACATACTGTATATCAGTTGTATGTATGCCAACTAAGCAGGTCATCCACAGACCTTGTATAATGTAGAATATTTAGATTCTTGTTGTACACATACAGTAAGTTACATCAAAAAGATGAAAATCCACTGTTGATCTACATCTCTGTTTTTACCAAAAGAGTTGTAGAAATGTAATCTGCAAAGTGTCAGCTTCACGTCACACTCAGCTGGAAATTGTATGTTTGTGGACTGTGAACAGCACCTACACACAATCCAATCAATATGATCAAACATTTTTTGAAATAGTCATAAAAAACTATACTATTGTCATGCAGTTTATTACTAGGCTCTGCAAATTGAAACATGACATTTTTGTTTTTGTTTTGATAAAGCTCAATAACCATCTCAGGGAAGCAGAAATGTTATATGATAGAGATCAGCACTGCTAGTTCTCCACCTGAAATATCTTCAGTGGTGTCCTCGTGTCAGTAGAATGACAGTCACAGGGCTCCCCATAGGTGCTTGCATTGCTCTGCATCCAAAAACAAACAAAACAAACAACAGCCAAAGGTTAAATCTCTGACTCTCTACGGGGGGACATTTGGTCATGTCCAATAATGGTCAGCTCATTCACCAGATTCGATGAACACTTCCTGCCTTCCTCTTTGTCCATGTCTCCCTCCTCTTCCTCATCCCTGCTGATGAAAGCCAGCTCATTCTCATAGCAGAAGGAGTTGGCACCAGGTGCTGGGAATTTTCTCTCCTCCATATCCTTGGCGCTGCACCTTGGAGTGGATGGTATTTCGAATGTTTTGTGAAAGTAGGCATAATCTATCCTGTACTGGTTCTTCTCCTCAAAGATGAGCGGCTCAAAGCGGTGACCCCACAAGATCTCAGATGCCAGGTAAGAACTGCGTGCCTGTGTTGTCATGGCTGTGGCCTCTACAAGCCCTTCAAGTATAATTACTATCTCAAAGTCAGATGTTTCCAGATCTTGCTTACTGATGCCAAACAGTGGACTTTCTTCATCAATTTCATGTATGACAGTGAGGGGAGCAACCAGGAAGAGGCGATCTGTGCCTTTGTCATAGCCTACATTCATGTCAATCTGATCAAGGGGGATATACTCGCCTTCCTCTGTATAACGGGGCTTGACAAGCTGGGCTCGCACATGAGCTTCCACAATGTGACTCTTCCTTAGATTAGCAACCCTAAACATGAGGCATAGCTTCCCATCACGCATCGCGATGACTGCATTGTGGCTGAACAGTAGAGTCTGTGCACGCTTTTTGGGTCTTGCCATCTTGGCCATGATAGCACCAATCATGAAGGCATCGATGATGCAGCCCATGATGGACTGAAAGACCACCATGAAGACAGCAGCTGGGCATTCCTCTGTCACACAACGAGCACCATACCCAATGGTTGTCTGGGTCTCAATAGAGAAGAGGAAAGCTGCCACAAAGGTGTTTACTTTTATGACACAAGGTACAAAACTGTCGTCCTCTACCGGATGGTCCATGTCACCGTGTAGGAGGCCAATGACCCAGAATGCCAAGCCAAATGTTAGCCAGGACACCACAAACACCAGGCTGAACAGCAGGAACATGTACCGCCAGCGGATATCCACACAAGTGGTGAAAATGTCAGAAATATACCTCTGTGACTTCTCATGCATGTTTGAGAAATGGATGTTGCATTGGCCAGTCTTGCTAACAAACCGGCTGTGGTATTTGCGTCTTGTGTGAATTTTGCCATTGCCGAAGCTGCCCACAGCTGGCATGGTACTTAGTCTCAGGCCTTCTTCTTCACAGGACACAAAGCTGCGTTGGTGGGCTCTTCCCACACTCATGCCTCAGGGGGCACAGCCACAGGGCTTCACGCTTTCAGCCCGGCTCACAGGAAGTACACCTCTCTCAAATTGGGATGTGGAGCACAACTGTTCCTGTAAAGGAAGAACAGGTTAAATATTAGTACAGAACATTATGTTTTATCTGCCCACATTCATTTTTGAAAAGTTAATGAAAAATTGGATAAATAAATTAACCTTTGATTAAGCAAGAACTCCAAGTACCTCCACATAAATTTCCTCCTTAGTTGATGTGTGCAGCATTAAATCAACTAATTTTTTCTTTATTTTGCTTTCACTGCTCTCTCCAGATTTTGAGTTTCACTCATTAAAGACAGATTTCTCATATTCTCGATGTACTTGAAATATCCATACATCTCTAAGTCACACACTGTCAAGCTACTGGTTTACAAAGCTTTTTCAACCAAAGCAAGTATGATTTTCTGTCCTACCTCTGTTTCTCCCCTGCTCTATTGGAATTAGTCTGGTCCTGTATATACAATACATGTTTCTCTGATCAACAAGGTACAGAAATAGCCAGCTAATCCAATGTCCTGCCATTTTATATGACGTATGTTCTGTTTCCTCCAGCTGGCACAACTATTAGAGTCACTGGAGTACTGTGATGAGGGTGTGTGAATCCCTTGTGAGGCTGAATTGGAAAATAATATGGACTGAAAAAGAAGGGGCAGAAAATTGGGTATCATGGAAGAGACAGATTCAGATATAAATGGTTTGATGGTAGGAATCAATGGGATCACCTCTTTTTTTCCTTTAATGTGCCATTGATTGAAAATATTTAAAAAATGCAGGGAACTTTATCCTGATGTGTCCCAACCGCAGCCTTCAGCACACCCAGCATGTGTTGGAGTTACAAATGAAAGTCATTGCACAAAGTCTTCAATATGATTTTTGGCTTATAGTGTGTCAACAATTTTCTTTCTCTAAATATAATTTTATTTCTATTAAATTCATGATTCTAATTTTGTGATCATGATGCTTTTTTTTCCAAGCCTGAGTTCTTTCACATAGGAAGACAGCTATGAGTCCCTGACCATTTTTGAGGTTTATTACTACTAGACTACTAGACTGTATCTTAATGTCATCCACCAAATTCTGTAGGATTTATACTCTAGGGATCATGTCAGTACAAAATTTTATGACAATCCATTTCAAAGTTATTGAGATATTTATGTCTGGAACAAAGGGTTGGACTGACAGGCTGACATGCCAAATTCACCATCCATAGAGCAACGTCACTAACATTGCTAAAAATAAAATTTCATAGACCAACATTAGCCTCAAAGTTAAAACATCAAAAGCTGATGCAGAAAATGTAGTTCTTGTGCGTCCGCACTGACTGTAATTTGTGTTATAGGACACGTTGAGGCTCAGCTGTTCTAAATCCTATTTAAGTTGTTAGTAGTTTAATTTACTGGCTGGAACTTCACTCGTCTCAGGTCATTAAATAAGATACTGCCACACCATAACACTGTAGACTGGAGGAAACCTCCTCAACAACAGGTTGAACAACAGCAACTGACTATACATAAAGTGGAAGTGATATGTTTACTGTTACAGGATTGATTTAGATTATAGTTAGTCTTTTAGGACATCTGAGAACACTATCATAACATTGTTGAGTACACTAGAGATCTGCAAGATACTGTAACTGTTTTTTGGTGTGTTTAATTAAGAGACAGGATGCATTAAATTGACAAATATTTAGCATATAAATAATATATGCCAAATGCCTCAGCATTTACAGAATGTACAGAATATGTACATATGTAAATGTGGGATTAAATCTTTAACATACTTCCAAATGGGGTCAGAAAGGCTGATGTGCAGGTGTCCCCACCACGGATACTCTATATCTATGAATAGATACCCTGAATGATAATGCATGTAATATAAACTTTCTGTGAAGACTCAAGCGTGACATGTCAGGTTCAAGCAGAGGTTTGTTTTAAATTGCTAGCCTGAATTGGAAGAGTTTAGAGTACAGCTGTAATCATAGGAATAACAGATACCTAGGATGTTGGATGATGATTTTTTTTCTGTGATTCTCTGGTTGTGTATAGGCATGTGTGTACGTGATTTACACTGGAGTTGCTGTTTCGCACTGCTCTAGTTGCTAGGAAGCAAGATGTTGTGTGTCCAAGGGATATTATTATCTAGTATTCTGCATGGCTGCTCCACAGCTCTCTCAGGAGCCACACTCTGCCTGCTGGGCTGTGATCTTAATGCCGGAGCAGAGATGAGTCTATTTCCCTGTTAACTGTTATCACTGATCTAATTAAAAATAGATGTAAATTGAGCAATGAGAGACGATCCACATGTCAGTGAATCTCTGGAAGTAACTATAGTTTTTCTCTATGACAAACAGCTTACCTTTCCAAGTCTTTCCAATAAATGCTGATTGAACTTTCCTTTTCTTCCAGATCTTCCAGTCTTCTAGCCAAACTGCTGCATGGCGCTCCTCAGGCTTCTTCAACTCTGCTCCTCTGCTAAGGGTAGAACCACTCTATCCTCTTGAGGCAGAAAAGTAAATGGCCACAGAGTACCTTCATGTCTATGCCTCCTCGTTTAATGCATCTGTTTGTCTCCAAAGTGACTGATTGATGTCCAGTTGCTCAGAAACAGACCAAATATTAAATAAAGACTTCAGTGAAGTGCCAAAGCCATCATTTTGACCTTCAAAATAGCATGGAGACGTCACATATCAAATTTATCCCCAAATTAAATGTATATAAGGCTCACATGGCCTGTAGAGTCCAATAACATGAAAAAAACAATTCCTCAAAGCTTATTTTGAGTCATGAGCAGTCATCTCTCTTCTTCCATGTAGCTCATACTTGCTTAGCATATCTGCTATCTGATCTTGTTCTGCTGCAGATCCCACTCTGTATCCCACATCTAGTGAACTATTGCTCACTGCTCAGCTCTCGTCCTCCCCCTCCCTTACACAGTGTCACTGTAGATACTTGGCATTTGGAGACTACGTGCTCTTCCCCTACCAAGTGCTGTACCAGCACTGGTCAGCAATGAATTGGAAGAACCAAAAGGTTTATTCTGGACTGATGTGCACAAAATAGAAATGTAAATGTGTAAACTAGAAATTGGGTCAGACAAGAGCAAAAAAAAACATCTGTTCAATTTTGTTTTCTTGTTTCTTACTCTGTGACAACAGCACTATTTTAAAGGATGGGCAGCACTACTACACAATTTTCATTCAAACTAGAACAATGGACACAGTGGTACGTCACACTTCTATTCACTATTCTAATCTGTAATGTTGTCTTTATTTTCTAACTAAAACCAAACAGATCACCCAGTGGGTGCTATGGTGTCCATTTTGACTCATTCAAAAAGTAGCACAGCTTCTATTGAACACACTTGATTTTGAAAAGCCCATGCAGGCAGATTCTTGCTGAACATCACTCATTTGTCTTATGTGTGTGTGCATGCCTGGATGAAGGAGGAAATTATTTAATTTCTCGTGCATTATAGGGCCAATTAGCGGTGGTTCCAGTGATTAGTTGTCAAAGCAGTGTTTGGATTCCAAAGGACAGAGATTCCAAAGAGGCAACAAAATGCAGAAGGTGCAAAGATGGACGGCGGAAATTACAGGTTAAAAATTATTTTTAAAAGGTGGGTGTTGACTGTTTGAAGGTGTGTGAGAGCGTTCTTGATATCCAGGAGGGTGTGGTGGTGTAAAAGGTCAGTGAGGTAGTTGGAAGCCAGGTTGTGGAGGGTTTTTTAAGTAAGCAGCAGGATTGTGAAGTGTATTTGCTTAGGGAAGGGGAGCCAGTGCGGTTTTTGAAGAATGTGGGGTAACTATACAGGCAGCAGAGCTTTTGCAGCTTGATAAGGACTGTAGGTAGATCTTGGATGATGCTCTCAGGGTAGTCTAGTCTGGAAGAGAGAAAAGCATCGATCAGAGTTTCAGGAGTAGAGAATGGAAGGCACTACATGCAGTGTTTCTGAGGCAATAAAAAATGTAGATCGTAAAAGCTGTTAACATACAGCATCTGGGAACAATAAACTACTGGGAACAATAGGTGTTGAGATATTTCAAATTTATAATAACACAAAATAAGGGAAAACATTGACTATTGGTGGTGCTGCCACGGAATCAACAAAGCTTCATCTTCAAGATGAGATAAGATAAGATCTATATTTAATCTAAAATATGGTACAAAAATACAGAATAGATCATAGAATAGTGTAAAAGTAACAAAAACAATATACAATTAGAGTTTGTGAGGTCATGAATAAAATGCTGACCTGAGTTTTGCAAGACAGAAACAGGATTGGTAGTTCCAACACTATCCTGACCCAGATTCACAGGAGGCCATCACAGAATAGAGAGCTGGGTGGAAGGTGCATGTGACACTGCAATATGATGGCCCCCAAAGAAGCCATGGGACCATCACAGTATCAGTTTTCTCATGATATATAAATATATATAAATATATTTGACCTTTGTGAACGTTAGTGCTTTTAGAACTACATTCTCTAAAGCAGAATGCATCTTCTTATCTTTTCAGAGGACAGAAATACACATTTTTCAAGCAACATATTAAAGTTTTAAAGCAATGTTCATGTAAAGTGTGTTAACGTTTGTGAAGAAAGGACGATATTCTAGTCATCACACTACAGATGTTTCACACTCTACTCGATAGTAACAGTTTTTTAGTGCTAATGTTTACTGTTCAGGAAACACGCCAGATGTTCACTTCAGCTGAAAATGTACATAGTGTTTCTATGATCTGTCTGTAAATGGGTCGTGGGTTCAGTAAGGAGATGCCGGGCCAGATGGGGATGTGACACAAGTTATTGGGACAGAGAGATCCCAAAGTCCAGCTGATGTCTCGTGTGTGGCGAGTTATTTAAAGGCCGCCTCACTGCGTCAGGACAAAGTGGGGCAGGCTCTACCACACTGAGGACACGAGCTGCAGCGTTTGATCATCTTTCAGCTAATCAGCATGCACTCTTCTGATTCCTGTCAAGTGTCATGTCATGTGGACGTCCCGGTGTGGTGTAGAAGACACTAGTCAGAGCACGGGATGTTTACTCAAAGCTCAATCAGACATGAGCTTCTCGTGTGCCTGTGGTTCTGGCAAGACACTCAGGATCAGGAGGATGGCAGGTACTCCAATTATACAACTGTGTAACCTTCTGTTTAGTTCACTTTCACCGGCACTCCTGCTGTTCATGCTCACTTGCTGAGTATTTCAGCAGTTTTGGTTCATTGCTATATTTTCTACACCTATAGTACAGTTAGTGTAACCCCTCAACTGCTCCTTACCTCTTGTGGTAATGTTTCACCCTGGCAGCACATTTGTAAAAGTGCTTGTAACTAGTTTACTACAGCTGGAAAAGATCCAAAGCCCCTTGCAATGAGGTCTGTTGGGTGAGATGTGGATCATGAGAAACTGGGCCCCTGGGAGCAGACGGGTCCCAATTGAAGCAAGAACATGTCATTAGTAGTTATTTTGTATGTTTATTTCTCTTTTTTTGACATCTTTTGTGTGATTATTTGTGTCTCTTTAAGTTATTTTATGTTTCTTTCCAATGTTTTTTGATAATTAAAATTTTGCATCTATCAACCAAGTTCGCCTAATTTCTATTATTAAGAAATATTAATACTCATTTCATTGTGAGAAGATTAGCCACAAGTTTGCTATTATATTACTACTAGTTTCATTGATATTTCCAAAATATTTCAAATTTACATTGATTTAGAATGGTCCACGACTCTATGGATAAATGTTTGTTTAAAATAACAGCAGGGAAAATCTTTTTAGGAATAAAGCTAATTTTGCAGCAAAAACCAAAATAGTTGTGAGCTTGTAACAAAGCTGTGTTACGAGGAAGACAGAGAACACACACAAAAGCCAGATATACTTTAGACAGAGTATCTGTTGGCAGCCAACGCCGACAGAAACAACCTGTGAGTGGGGAAGAGAGGCACTGTGAACCAACCCAGCAAAAAGAAATGCTGCACATATTCAAGACACTGGACTTTTTTTTTTTACCAACTTCCCTGCTCCAGTTAGGGAATATGCTCCAGAGCAACCTAATCAACATCGCGCCTCATAATAATAAAGTGCTCTCACCTTGTGAAATTGCACAGGGAGACCACATCAGCACCACACAAATGCGACTGGAGGTTGAATCCAGGTCTCTCTTGCTGTGAGGTGACACCTGCACTCAATCAAAAACATTCATTAATCTTTTTTGTTATTCTACCTCATACATAGGGATAGTGAAGTTTATTTAACAACAAACTGTGTTTATGTCTTCTTTATAATCCAGGTGAGGTTAAACATGGTGGTTTTGTCATTTTGAAAAAAAGTCTAGCTGAATGCTGCAAAAAGATAAAGAAGAGATGAAAAATTGCTACATTATATGGATAAAATCCTCAGTGTTATTTATCATATTAGTTGCATCCCCAGTTTGTTATTATTCCTATTAAGTAATTTCTGTCAGATTATTTTAGATGTCATCTAAATTACAATAACAAAATCTGTTTTCACACCAACTAAAAGCTTTCCATGTTTCTGACACATTTACTTACAGTACGTACAAGAGCTGACTGCATTAAAGTGCTTCCCCACATACCAATCAGCCTCATCGTCCCCCATGCCGAGGGTGGTGTTGCCAAACTGATGTTGGTGCCAAATTTATATTTGTCTCAGGTGAACAACATAGGATTCATCCATTGTCATGGTAACACTGACAAGTTTGAGTTTGAGCAAACAAGTTGCATGTAGGTCACACGCCTCTGGACCTGATTTTGTAACACTGTTATCCAAATTAAACTGAAATAAAAAGTCCATGCAGCTCTTTGCTGTTCACACTAATTTGAAGAAACAAACACAGAGTTGTGTCACGTGTGAGAGGAAAAATAATCAGTTGTGGTAGTGTCGGCTGCAGTGTAAACACAGTTGAAGTGTTCCACTGGGGAAGCAGGCTGTGCTTGCTGATCAGAGCAGCCCCAGCGTTGGTTGAAGTAATTGATCTTTGCATGACTAAATGGGCCACTTATTTTTACAGGCTGAGCAGGTGCACCTGTGGACTGGTGTTTCTACATCAGCCGCTGATCAGTCATAAGGACTAGGAGTGTTTGTAGGGCATTGACTCACAACAAACCCTGCAGGTGCACACATATAGTACACTATATCAAACACAAAGGAATGCAGAAACAAACAGAGCTAGTTCATATTTTTCCAATGAGAATAATTTTCTTTATCGTGTTTTACGTGCTGTAATCAGATAATATTACAGAAAATTAAGAGGAAATTAAAACTAAACAGTAAACTAAACAGACAGTATATCATAATTAAGCCATAAGAGAACTTAACAGTATAAAGATGTTAAAGTTTTCACCATAAATTTCGGTTGTATTATATTTCAGTTAATTTATTTGGGTACACTCATTGAAGTAACAAGATAAAAAAGGCTAGAAATTATGAAGTTAAAAATGATCTGCTCGAAGATATTATTTACTTACACAGATATTATTTTTCATGCATAGTTAGGAATAATATCATAAATCTATGATTTCTCAGGAGAGCTTTAAATGCTTTAACTGTGGCTGTTTAATAATGCTGGACCCTTGAGATTCAAGTCATGCTCAAATGTGTCTGTAAGCACTGACCCTTTGAACATTTTCAGATTTTAGAGTGAAACATAATAAAATATAGTTGAGCAAGAGCTGGGCTGGTGTTATGTTATGTTGTTAAATCTGTCATACTCAGAAACAAATCAGCTTTATTCTTTTTTAAGTAGTGGCTCATATGACTGGAGCTTCACATGCAGGAGTCACAGGGAAAGAAAGACGAGTGTTTTAATGAGGTGCAATGTTCCTCTTTAGAAATATGACTCCAAGGAACAGAGCAACATCAAAATTAGGTCCAATGCAAGGACATTGAGAGATTTATTTATTATTAATTAACACTCAGGTCAATGAATGGAGATGTGACTGAATGAAGTTGAAAGAAGAGACAACAATACACTGATAAAACCTCTCATTGTAACATGCTAGATGACTTTGAGTTAACACATACTAAGCTTAAACTGAGACAAGTTGTAAATGATCTCTCTGTAAATAATGTGAAGCACTTTACTTAAATGTCAACAGCATACTCATAAAAGACAGCATGAAGCACTGATAGTTCATAAAACAGTCATTTAGAAGTGACTGCAAATTGTTTGGAATCTTCGAAACCACAGACTTTTCTCAAAGGCGACCCTTCTGCTCCGTACCACAGGTGATATGATGTTGGACACCCTACTGAAGTGTGTTATCACTTGCAAGCTCTGTGCAGACTTCATGCTCCATTCATGTATGTGTGTCTCACGTGAGACAGAGTTTTCATGCACCAGCTTCCTAATGTGATGCTGTGTCACACACTGTCATCACACGTCAACTGAGCAGAGCTGTGCGCTGAGAAACTTTGATTCAGGTTTGTTTGTTTTTTGTTGTTGACCAGACATGGAAACCTTTGTAGTGTTTTATCAACACTTAATGGGATGCTGTATTTTACTTTGTGATTAGCATGTAGTGGCAGCATGTTGGGTTCAGCAGATCAGTGGATTGATCTTGAGTCTCATGCTTGTGCAAGCTTAATTAGCATATTATTATTATTATTATAATACTTTTTTTTTAGGAATACCTCTCTATGGCATACACAATAAATTATAAATTTATAAGGACAAATAAATGGCAACAAGTCAAAATTTGGTTTGCAGTTCACGTATTTTTGATCACAAATAGCTTCATGTCTGCTTTTGCTTGCAGCAAATGACGAACAGATATAGTTCTTAAAACAGACACGCCAAAATCGCCTCTGTTTTCAGAAGTTGGCTCTCTTGTATCTGCTGGGAGAGGAAATGTTGTATTGTGCTACATCTAGTGGTACAATATATTAACAACAGTTTTTATACAACAGCACACAAGAATCTTTTAATAAAAACACAGGCAGTTTGTCTTTAAGTTACATTGTTTGTTGTACGAGTTGTATGAGTTGTAGACCAACATAAATATCACCTTTTTGAGACTATTCTGTTGCATTTTTAGAAATGTTAATCTAGAAAAACTTGTGTTTGTAGCTCCCTCTAGTGGTATTCTGTTGCTGCTGCTGTATATCTCTATCTGCAGCTCTGGTTAAAAATTAAGAGACCACTGCATGAAAGCTGTGATTGCAAATCAGGGTTATTCCACCAAATATTGATTTCTGAACACT
>JAUMHL010000029.1:16935964-16970825 GCA_032362345.1 Sandelia bainsii
CAATATTTGTATTTGGAATTTGGGAGTTATGTTGTCAGTAGTTTATAGAATAAAACAAAAATGTTAATTTTACTCAAGCATATACCTTTAAATAGCAAAATCAGAGAAACTGATGATTTTGCAGTGGTCTCCTAAACTTTTCCAGAGCTGTATCTCGCATACACAAAAATACACAAAATATTAACTTAACTGCCTGATTCCATAGCACACAAACAACAAAACAACTTTTCAAACAGTACAAAATGTTACACATAGTATAACACCACAGATTGTGTAAAACAAAGGTTAAAAAAATACAACACACAGAAATACATGTTCTGTCTTAAAACTGCACTGAACAAACAGGAGGTTTCACTGTGAAGCGCAGATTCTATTTTCTCATCTTCAGTGGATCAACACGACTCAAACAACTTCATTCTTTCTTGGATGGAAAGGCCCTCTTTTAAACTCTGCAAGCCAAACACACAGAAATAGAAAAATTAAGCAATATATTAAAAGTGAAAGTTCTTATTCTGTAGTTAGTAAGGATTTAGAAAGCATTAAAATTGTTTATAAAGGGCCAATTCTGTCTGTAAGCCCAAAAGCTTAGCCACATCTAAAGCACTGAATATCTCTACATGTGAAGATTATTTAATTATGTTCACATGAAGCCTAACAAGCTATAATAATAATATATAAATTATGAATTAAATGTTTTTTGACCACTTCTGTGTATTTAATACATGAATAATGTCTGTTACCTTTGATCGTACTCCTCTGATCTTACACATGAGGGATGATTTTTCTTTTTTCTTCACAAAAGCTCCATTACCTGTATTTGTTGCTGTGTCCTCTGAAAAAGACAAACGAGGTATAGTTTGACATTCTGGGAAATGCACTTTCCTAGAGGCGCTGTTACTGCAGGTGGATTTTGCTGAATGTTTTTTAGTTGTTTTTTTTGCAGTACTACCCTAATCTTCTAAACTTCTCATCAATCTCTGCAAGAAAGCAAATGAGCATATTTCCCAAACTCAACAAAGGTTTGATCTAATCATAAAACATTTGCTTACAAAACATATCAGGTTTACAAATTGGCAGCACTTTTCACCAATCCAGTGGTTTTTGTCCCGTTATCCTGAAAATGACATAATAATTATTAATTGCATTAATTTAAGAATTGCATCTGTTTCTGGCTTCCATATATATTTACATTTTGTGTTACTTTTACTCCCCTACAATTCAAAGGGGAATATAGTACTTTTTACTGCACTACATTTATTTAACAGATTAAGTTACTTTGCAGATGCAGATTCTTAAAACTAAATATAATTCACTAATAAATTAAGATGTATTATTAGATATATTATTATGGAGCAGCCACCGGGCAGTATATTACTCTAAGTAGTTAAAAACAGCTCCACTTTTACCAGCTGGTATTTTTATTCCACACCACCAACAGCAACCCCTATTTTTTATTAATTGCTTAAAATACTTTGTTTTATTTATCAGCAATTCACACAGATTGATGCCCAGAGATATCAGTTTTTAGTGCAGTTCTTACATTTTTATAAATAAAGTTAACTGTACACCACACATTTAGTATTTCATCTTGAGTAGAACATTTGAAATAGTGCTTTTACTTATAGTTAAGCATTGGAGTAGTGGAGCATACTGTATAGTTTTTTAGACTTTTACCTGAGTATTGTGTACTTCTGGCATGTCTGCACTAATCAACTACAGAAATATTAAGGACTTGTGGATGGGAAGGAATATCAGTTTTCATAACATATTATAATATACACTAAGTAAACCCAATCTCACTGTGGTGCTGTCCTGAAGCATCTCTACTTGGAGACCAGGTAGCGCACTTGAGATGTTCACTGGGTTTGTTGATATCATGATGAGATTCTTCCTGGCTGTTGTAGAGAGCCTTCAGCTTATTCTGGGCATATATTTTATCCTGTTACACACACAGACACATCAGTGTAAAATACATTGTATACTGTATTATAATATATTATCTGAGAGAACATAGGAATAAAATGGATGGATTTTTGTCTTTTGTTTGCAGCCTTTATATGACCACGCTGTTTAACTATGCATCAGCCTTTATGTCAATATTTGTTATCTTTTTTATTAGTTTCATCTTTTAATTTCTGCAAATACAAAATTATTCATTTATAAGTAGGAATGTAAGAAATTCTCTAGAAACTGTAATATCAATAGACAATAATCCCTTACACAGTTCAGTTGGAGCAGACGTACTTTTAATCATAAAACTGCAGTATCACAACTAGTAATCCAGCAATTTCCCCAGAGGTTTAAAGAGATTTCAGTACCATGCGAGCAATCTTCAACTCTTCCCTGAGAGAATGAGCTTCCTGTCTGAGAAACTGCATTTCTGCCTCCCTCGCCCGCAGAATCACCTGTAACACAACAAAGTACACCACTGCAATATGATAAAGTGCAGATTAGGGTTCTTCAATAATGTAGTGTTTGTTGTATGTAGTAAAGGAGGAAAAGCTAATGACTTCAAACATTTACCAAATGAAAGTTTATCAAGGAAAACTAACATTTCTATCACTTTTCAATAAACGTATATCCTGTGCACAACTTCAAACTAGATTCATGAGGTAAATAATGTGCAAAGAAGCACAAAAATATACACATCTTAAATATTATACCATCAAAAACAAATTAGACCTAATGTTGGCAGTTAAATAAACACAGACATTATCATAACAATACGACTTTACGATGTGGGACAAAGATACGTTTTCCTGGCATTTACCTCCATCTCGTAGAAGTCATTTAGTTGTGGGGCCCTATGCAACTCCTCTCCATTTAATGAGCCGTGGAGGTGAGACATTTCATCCGTCTCACTCTTAAAGCATGACAGGAGGCACAGGCAGAAGACATTACGGCATTACGAACATACACACTGTTTATGCTACTGAGATGTGGATACGTTAAATGAATCTAAATATTCAACGTCACTGCCAGAGAAATAAGAAAATGCTTGTACCTGCTTCTGTTTGAGCTCCTTGTTTTCTTGTTGGTACTGCATTAATAAGTTTCTCTCACCCTGCAGCTCCTGGCTCAGCTGATTGTTCTCCAGACATTTCTGAGTGTGCTGAACCGACAACGACTCTAGTTCCTTGTGCAATAACTGGATCTCCTTTCTGCAATGGCAAAGCAGAAGCAGAAATGATTTACAGTGAAGTTAGCTTAGATTTTCAGGACAAACTGTTCAGGAGTAAATGACAGATATTTGGTTAAAATACTATAGAAATAGCCCCTACACTCAGTTACTGGTTTACTGTACTGCAAGCAATACATGGAGTAAGTCTCAGCTTTGTGTCAATAGCTTGAGTTAAAGAGAAAATTTATGAAAGAACAGATACTCACTCATATTCAGTGTGCAGCTGTGTGATGTCAGCACTCTCCCTGATGTGCTGAGTCTGTCTGTACTTCTCCAGCTCCTTTTTATGGGCTCTCCTCATTGCTACAATGGCTGTAAAAAGACAAGACATGACAAAATATAAATTACATTATAAGTTTTATTATCATTTACAACTGTTCCCACTGGGTAACTTAATTTCTGTTAACCCTCATAACTTTAATTTAACTTTTCGTGATTAAAAGTTTATGTTAGCTTTCCTTTTGGTGATCAGTTAAAAAAATATGACATCCATCCACCACGTTTTTGCTGTAAAATTTTACCTGCCATTGTGGCGGCTGTCTCTTCCTGCAGCAGCTGGTCTTTCTCCTTCAGAAGTGCTGCTACCTCTGTCTGGTGCTGCTGCTGCAGATCATCTATCAGCTTCCTGTGTGTTTCCTCCATAGCAGTTAAACCTTGATTACAGGAAGTCTATATAGAATTTAGAAAAAGTTCTTTATTGATAAATGTATGTCTATATAAACTGCTGTATGTTCCTAATATGGTCCAAAGATGTGCAGCTAGGTTAATGGGTGACTCTGAATATAAAATAAAAAGGTGTGTGAATCTGAGCATGATGGTCTGTCTCTATGTTTCAGCCCTGTGACGACTTGGTGACCCAAGAAGGCACTGTCTATACAAATAAAGTTATGAAATGCTACAAATTCAAGGTTTTAAAATGAATGAGGGCATTTTAAAAAGTTCAAGTATTAGATAAAAAAAGTTAGTTACCTGAAGTTTTTCAAGATCTTTCTGGTAGGCCTTTTCGATTTGCACTGTATCTCCTTCCACCATTTGATTCCCAAGCTCCTCTTTTGTTGTTCTCTCCATCACAGTGTCCTCTGATGTGGAGATGTTACCTTCAGTGAAATAAGTCCCCTCTGTGCAGGCTTTGGTCTGCTTCTCGTTGGAAACACAGGACTTGGTGTAGTAACCATGCAAGTGTTTCATCTCCTCTTCATGGATATGCTGCAGTTCCTTTATCTTCTCTTGAAATTCTGTTTCCAGTTTCTGCATCCGCTCCTCATGATAATCCTCAATTTTCTGTATGTCCTTTATGAGTCTCTGTTTCCCAGACTCTACTGACATTATCTTTTGCTCAGCACGTTCTAGTTCCTCTCTCAGCATGTTGTTGTCCTCCTGAAGCTCACATAAGGTGCGATTAAAAGCCTCCTCCTCATCTATTAATGTTATATCCTGCTCCTTCTCCAAATCTTGCAGTTTGTTTTGCAACACCTCACTTTGCTGCAACTTCTGCTGTAAATCCAAGTACAGCCTCTCTGACAAATAAATCAGCTTTGCATGCTCCTGTATCCAGTTCAAGTCTTCTGCAGAAACATTTTCCCCACTGTGGTCCAATCTACACTCATGCGCTGGTCTGTTATCATCAGAGGTTTCCTGGCAGAGTTGGTGTAAGAATTTTGCTCTTCTTTGCAGATGGAATATAAGCCTCTGTAGCCACTCTGATTTTTTATCTACCTCCATCTTGTTATCATCAGATTGGTCCTTTTCAGGTGGTTTAGCAGCCTCTTCTAAACCTCTGCTCTCGTCCTGCACTTGTTCCTCATAAGGTGCCAACTCTGGAGGGCTGATATCGGCCAGACTCTTTCTTTGATGCTCCAGTTGTTTATTAGTTAATTGAGTCACACTGTCGTATTTCTGCTGAAATTTTATGGCAACATAAATGAGCTCAGCTTCAGCACAGACTCTAGCGATGGCACTTTCTAAAGTTTCATCACTGTCACATTCTGCTCTCCCTGGCTGAGTCCTTTTTTCTGTCTTTAAGGCTATTCTTTGGGAGATTATGCTTTTGTAGCTGTTTGCCACATCCCCCTCATCCTCTCTTGTTACCATGGTTGGTTGTTCAATTCCATGCTGACCCTGAAGGACAGACACCATTTTTTCTACCACAAATAGTTCTCTCATCAAACACTTCCCAACACTTTCCCTGTCGTCCCCTGATAATGTATTAGAACATGCACATTTAGTGCTAGTGTTGCTCACAGGTCCAGTTGATGTTTTATTGTTGAGGATTTTGTTTTCTCCTCTGCTGGCATTGAAGGATTCATGCTGTAGTTTCTCAGTATCTCTCCCTCCTTGTTGAAGGCAGGCAGCAACAGTGGCTAGCTGCTTCCCAAAGTCTGAAGTAATAATCTCAGTGCCCTGAAGACTCTCTCTGCAGGCTTGTATGATGTTCAGAGCAACCTGAAACCTGCCAGCCAAAATCCTGCAGCAGTTCTCTGTCTCCAGAGCGAAGCGTTGGCTCTTCTTGGCCTGACTGTGAAGCAGCAGACTGAGGTGCTGGGCGGTGGCTCGACTTTGAGTGAGCTGGGAACAAAGATGGGGGTCCTGGCAGCTGATGTGACTCTGGTGGTCTTCCAGTCTTTGTGTGATGTCCCTTAGTTTCTCTTCTGTCACATAGAGTTTGGTTTCAAGTAACTGGATCACGGACGCAAACCTTTCTGGGTCATCTCCTGCAGTGGCAATGAACTGGTATGACGGATCAAGTGAACGAGACCTGGTTCTTGTGTGTTCATTGTTGCTATTTATCTGAACAACATCTATACCATTTAAACTGTTAGACATTTGATCACTGTCTGTTGCCATTGGGTTGCTGTCATTTACAATGAGAGGCTTAGTGGTTTGCTGTCTTCGCTCGATATGCTGAGCAAGCTCTGACGACTCATCCTTCAGCTGAGAGGAGGCACAAGTGCAAACTTTCAGCACTTCATTCAGCTTCACTTCTGTCTCTTCCAGACTATTTCCCAAGACTTCCATTTTCAACAGAACTTCACTCAGCTCTTGCTCCTTCCTGTCAAGGAGTTTCTCGTAGCCTTCCCGTATATCCTGTGTTTCAGACTCCCTTTGCTGCTCCTTCCCTAAGGCCAGTTGCAGTTCCTCACACACTTTCTCATATGAGTGCTCAAGATTGTAGTAATGTGTCTCTTCTGTTTTCAGGCGGCTCTGCAGCCTGCTCACCTCCCCATCTGCCTCAGACAGTTGGTTCTGCAGCTCTTGACAGCGACGGTCAAGCTGCTCTCTTTCCTCTTGAAGTTTCTGTACAGCAGATACCGTACGTGCTAGCTCCTCTTGAAGCTGCTGTTGAACCTCCTCAATTTCTCGGGTCAACGTATGAGTTTTATTCAGGCTCTCCACCTGCTGCTCAGCTCTGTCCAGCCTCTCCTGAAGGTCCTGTGAATGTTGCTCAGCCTGAGCCAGGCTGGCAGCCAAGCTCCTCCGTTCTCTGTCCTGACTTGCTTGAAGGAGCATTAGATGCTTCTGCAGGCGAGCCTCTTTTTGAGCCTGTGCTTCCTCATAGGAACGAAGTTGAGTTGTCATCTCCTGGAGATGTTTCCGCAAGTGTTCAGCCTCCTGCTGGAGATTGTGGTAACCCTGCAATTCCTGCTGCAGCTGAGTCAGATGTGACTCAGCCTCTCTCCTCTGCTCCTCACTAGCGCTCAGCTGCAACTTCAGGGAGGTCATACAATGCTCCCACTCTACTTGCTGTTCATGAAACTGACGTCGATCCTGCTCTAGATGAGCTTGCGCAAGTGCTGTGGCATCACCTGTGACTAGTAACTGTGCTTGTTGAGCTAAGAGATCCACTCTTCGCCGTAGTTCGGCTTCTTTGGCTTCGTCTTGACTCCTCTTCTGTGCCTCCAGTTCAATACGGAGGTCATGGTTTATCTTCTGCAGTCGCTGTAAAGCTAAAACTTGCTCTGATGATGAGCTAGGGTTTAAAAGGAGATCATTCTATAGGAAAACAATGAAGTTTAATTAGGGTTTTACCTTAATCAAACCTTTACTTTGCTGGTCTTTTTATGTTAGAACAATGTACATTTTTACAAAATGGTAGGGGCATGAGTGCATCACATTTAACC
This sequence comes from Sandelia bainsii, assembly GCA_032362345.1. Lineage (NCBI taxonomy): Eukaryota > Metazoa > Chordata > Actinopteri > Anabantiformes > Anabantidae > Sandelia > Sandelia bainsii. The sequence goes on from JAUMHL010000029.1 coordinate 16,943,264, forward strand.
TAAGCAGTGCTATTAAAAGTAGTATTTACATTTTTGAGTGTTTTTTTTTTAAATATTGCACATGTAGAGTCGACAAACCCTTTCTCTTGAATGAATCTCCCTCTCTTGTCGCAGTTCATCCTGTAGATTCCTGTTTAACTGCTGGAGTCGAGACAATTCCTTCTGTGTTTGTTCTAGCTGTGAACAAATGTGAAAAAAAAACATGTTTTCATGTTTTTACTGTACTTACACACTTTGATCAAATAGGTAGGCCTATTTATTGACCTGTCTTTTATAGTGAAATTGCATACACGCAAACTAATGTAACCTCACCTCTCTAACTACCTGCCCAGCTTGCTGTCCACATGGCAGGGTTGCCTTGTGTTTTGTGCACTCACAGATGGTGTTTATTGATACTTGTTGCTCCTCATTTTGTGGTGTGGTTTTATCTTGCACCGCTGTGGAAGCAGAGTTCTCACTTCCAGTTTTTTCAAGACATGATGATGCATCCGTTATGCCTGGAGCACAGAGAGCCATACGTAGAAATACATGTGTTACACTGCGATATGTAATGAAGCAATATGTTGACATTTCTCTTCTTATGTCTGTGGGGGAAAAAATTGTGGTACATCCCTGAAAACCAGTAAAACAAAGTAAGGTAACACACTGGCTGAATGTACTATATAAAATGAATCATTCAGTATAAATATATTTCTACTGTATATATATATACATAGCACAATAACAGTGGAAATTTAGATTCATTTTCCATTTGGACATTTAATTTTAAAAGCAATTACTGAAAAATACTTTTTCTTATCTGTCTCAGTTTGTTCAGTGACTCACCGGTTTGTGGGGTTGCAACAAGAAGTGGACATTGATGACAGGAAGCACATACACCCGCCTCCACATGCTGCGGAGGATTGATGGGAGACATGGCAGAGGAGGCGGACGGAGAGACAGTGGGGAGAGAGGATGCAGAGCTTCCATCAGCAAAGCTCTGCTCTCTTTCCAGGTGCAGTTTTCTTTCCTGTCCTTCCTCTTGCTGATGTGAATCCTCTGCCCACTCACTGGTTTTGTGCTCTTGCAAAGTGCTGTTTGAGTTTTCAGCTTTCCACCCAAACTCAGCTGACTCTGTATCTTGTTGCTCTGATATCTGTTGAGACATCTCCTCTGAAAGGGAGCTTTATAAAAGAAAAAAGAAACTTATTTACACAAAGGATAAATTGCTGACAACTAGCCATAAGTGGGACTGTAAGGAGTTACAGTAAGAAACTTCACACTTCAATAAACACAATTCTAAAAGTCGATCTATGAGATCCAGAAAGATGGAATACATTTATATACAAATGTGACACCAATTGCGAAGCACTCTTAGAAATAAAATAACTCTGGTTACCTGGTCAGGTCAGGTGTAAGACTAGGCCTCACATTCTTTAGCACAGCTTGGACCCAGTTACGTTTCATCCCAGAGGTCATTGCGCATAGTGTGAACACACCATCTTTGGTCTGCGGAAACAGAAATATTATTCATTATCACACCTTAAAATAAAAGATAGTGGATAGTTTTATATAATATCATCAATGTGATATTATACTGCCCGGCCAAAAAAGTTGCACACTAATACTTCTTGGACAGTCTTTTACTTTTACTTGCCAACATATATTGTATGGTGGCAAGAAATTGATTGATGATGGGATCAGACCGCTGCGTAAAGCCTTCTCCAGCACATCCCAGAGATTCTCAAAGGAGTTAAGGACTGGACTTTGTGGTCCATGTGTGAAAATGATGCTCCCTGAACCACTCTTTCACAATCTGAGCCTGATGAATCCTGGCATTGTCACCTTGGAATGCGTCTGTGCCATCAGGGAAGCAAAAATCCATTGACAGTCAGCTGACCTCATTGTGTTGCCAGCTGAAACATATTAATATATATTAATAACTATCATAATTAACCATTTGAAGGCTCTTACCGATTTGCTTAGTGAAATCCAGGTACCTACCCTTTTTGCCCAGGCAGTGTATTATCACAGTTTATTTAAATTGTTAGATTACTTTAATTTACACTAATTAATGGAAGTAATTTAGCAGCCAGATTCCTAATCCTGCTTGATTTAATTACTATTGCTATTTTGAAAAAGATGCTGTTTTGTAGCCATTTTAATGTAATAAGTGGTAAAGAAGAATTTGATGTGTATTGAGTGGTGAGACAGACGTATTGTGCAGCAACAAAATCTATTAGGAAAACAGGAATATTGGTGTTTTTATATTCAGAAGCTGCAATAGCATCTAAAACCAAAGTAGGTCAAATGACTTACAGAATGTGTTACAGGGATATCACAAACACTGAAAGTACAGTATAGCAACACTTGCATAACATGGGGGAGGGTTTGCAAAGAATATTCAGGGTGCCACTTAAATTATCACTACATGAAAGAGGACATCAGTCTCCCGAAAAGAGTGCAAAAAAAGACAATTTGATTCCAGAGAGGCTACAGAAAGTCATTCAACATAGAACCTACTCAGAGACTCTTCAGTGTGGACAGATATTTAAGACATAAATATAATCATAATCATAAATATCTGAGTAACACAAGCCAATGTCAAACTTGTCCATATCTGTACAGCCTCAATGCAGGGATACAGACTGCAATTTATTTGTTACCACAAAGTCCATTCTTACTACCAGAGAAGCCTCACGTGAAAATTCAGAATAAGAAATCTGTGGTAGAAGATTCAAAATGTGCACACCAACAAACTCCTGTCCAGCAACGATCAGCAGCTTCAACCAAAAATCATGCTTGAACATCCTAGATGCTGACGGATTTGAGTGCTACTGAATATAATAATATATAATATAATATAATATAATATAATAACTTTATCTTATTACATTGTACATTGAATTACCATTATTGAGCGAGAGAAAAACTAATTATAAATAAAAAATCACAGCAATGCTCAGTGTGTTTTGGTTCTTAATCTTCATTCATGCCTTGTCACAATTACTGAGCACATGCAATGATCTACAGTATACTATGTCATCAGACTCACCCAGTGATATGAACCATTCATGCACCATTTAACTGTAAGTTTGAGCAACTCACATGAATTTGAAAACCACAGTTCTTCTGAGTTGGGTAGTCTGTGATGTCAAAACATGTGGACAAGTTTATCTCACCCCCCACATCAGCTGCCTGAAATGAACAATCAGGGAACAAGAAATCTTAGGGCCAAATAATATCTGTAATAGAAGCCCACATTCAGACATTCACTCACAGTTAGTGTTGAATAGAGTTTTGTCTGAGCTTCCTATCTCATGTCTGAAATGCTCATTATGTGTTGAGTTTACACAATAACTGTAAAGTACATGTATGTTCATTCATCTTTTAGTTTTTTATTTTCACAAAATAAAATATCAGCGCACCTCCTCAGCTATTGAATCTTTGTAGAACCTCAGGATTTGGTCAGTCAGGACAAACCAGTGTTTCTGCCACTACAGGAGACATCTTAACAGTCAGAGCAGAACAAGACTATGCACAAGATCAACATGTGACAGGCTCCTAAAATTTTAAGTGACAGTGAATTGACCGATTCACCTGTCCATATGCATCCTGCAACATCATCCATCCTTTGCTAAAGCTGAGTACGTCAGGCTGTAGAAGAAGCAAAACATCTTATTTGCCATAATCATATGTTGAATATACTAGTAAGCAAAGTCTAATTCACAAATTATATATATGACCTTACTGATAAACATTACAATTTTCAAAAGTAATTTTAAAGAATTGTTTATTATAGATTTTTTGTGGTTGCCTATACTTTTACAACTATAATAGTCAACATGCAAAGCACTAGTAAAAGAGCAAATGTTTTTTTTTAGGACAGAAAGTAAATCAACTTCAGACGTTTTGGGGAAAAAAGTTTCGTTCAAACTCACAATAGTAGAAGCCTCAACATTTCTGCACTTAAGGGACTGAAGCTGGCAGCAGTAAGGGAGGGACGAGCATCGGGAACAGATCATTTTAATTCCTTGTATACAAAAGAGGGTAAAACTGCAGCTGAGATTTTGGACTGTCCAAAATGATCTCCTCTGAGGTACAAAAATCTTGATCAAATTAAAACTATAGGGGATTTTCATATTGCATCTACAATTAGGTGGAAGGAGCATCAGTCATTTCTGAGTTATCAGATACATTCTTCAACTGATGCTGATAAATCAATTTGATGTAAGGGTAGCCAGAGCAGACTATTGACATTTAACAAATACAATATACTGTAGTATCATCAGCATATATTGAAGGTGTATCCAAGTAATTTGTCCTGTAATATTAACTTGGAAGTTATAAAGTGGATAATTGAATAGCATAATAAACACAGAAACTTCTGAGTATTCAATTAACATGATTATTAAAATATCATATATTTTTAATAAATTTTTAAAATTGGCTATCACGAAGATTTGTTGTATAATTTGTGATTATTTAGTTCCTTGTACATTATCCAGGTTGTCAGCTTTAATAATTCAATAACTTTTACTTTATTAAAACCATTCCGTTCACATGCATGTTTGGAACAATGTCCTCGATCATTTTCAGAATTTGTTAATATTGGTGGCGTGACAAAATACGTAAATTTCCAAGGTATGAAAAAGCAAGACTAATACACAATTTAACTCCTCATCCTTGACATGCACTGACATAAATGCAGGCAGAAGCGCACGCATACAGACACATCCAACACTGGAGACAACATAAATCCTTGCACTGCATGCAGTAGTGTCCAAACGACCACATCAAAAATATGTGATCAACATCACATATCAAACAATTAGACAGTTTGCGAAATTACAGTAGAAACAAGAAGTTATGACTTAGCCCTTGACATGGACCATAGCTATGAGATATGACTTTTGTACCAAAGGTCACATCTCCTGGAATTTTATCCACTGAAGCATGTGCCCAGATGACACTTGATCTGATTGACTCATTAGAGGCTTGTTCAAGAAAATCAACATACAAGTTTTTAGCAGAACATTTCTTACCAAGCAGTATTGCCAAAGTTGGAAAATAGCATCTGAACTAAGTGAAAGTGTTAAAAACTGAATTAGCCATCTCCAGGGTATGATCAGGCAGACTGCAAGTGACCCAACCATTAGAAGATCAACATAATAGTAGATAGTAGATAGATAGTTGATTAGACTTGAAAAAGCCCTCTGGAATGGAGGGTGAAACGTAGTCAAGGAACTAAAACAAGTCCAGTTGCCATTAAAAACCGTTTTTTTTTTGAGATAACCATGACCTGGATGACTGAGAATCTTCACAGATATAATAGTAGATACACCATTAATCCCTTTGGGAAAATTCTTATGGACAGGCAGCCACATTTAAAATGCCAAGGATTCAGAGTTGGACGTGTGACCAGGAATCAGGAGGAACTGGGAGTCAAACCACCAACCCTGGAGTTTATAGACAACTGCCCTACCAACTGAGCCATGGTTGTCCCTATATCAAGCTTTGTTCACCGAGCAATACAAAAGCAACTTCATCCCAGATACATCATTTGCTAAACAAAGAACTCAGGACTCAGTAAACAAAATACTGTAAGAAGGCTGCTTGTCAGTCGTCTTAGAGGACAAGCATCACTCTTTAAACCCCTTTCTGAGCAAAGAAAATATGGTAAAACATTTGTGGTGGGTTTTTACAGATAGGACAGATTGGGGCAGACAGACAAATGCAGAATACTTCCTTACACATTTTCATTCCTCTATCTAGACTTTTAGACTATCTAGACTTCTATATCTTGACCCTCAATCACAGCACCGCAGTAATAAATAGAACACAAAATACATGTTTCCTTACTTTGTTGCAGTCATGATGACTTGCAGTGGTGGAAACCAAAGAGGTGGACTCAGTGGGACTTCTTGTTTTCATTTTCTTAGCACTGTCACCATGACACTGATCTTGGTTGTTCCTTAATGACAAGATGGAGCAGACAAAACCAGTTATTACTGACTGCTGATTGCTACCATCTATCATTTATTAATAATATAGCACAATAACAGCATTTAACAGAGGGGAAATTCTTAAAACAGCAACAAACCTGATTTGCTGTTCTGAGGATGACAACTGACCAGAATCCAGGACTTTCTTTTCTGTGGTTTGTCCTTTTTTTAGTTGTGAACTTGCATGGCCTGTAAAGAAACGAGAGGTATAAGATAATTTAATAATAATAATCTGATAAGCTTTGTAGTGACACTTATCATTAAAAATAACAGCATAATGGAAATGGGTCATCATGGTTAGATTGACTAAAAATGGGATGGGAAACATCACTTAATTTGGAACAATCATAAATTAAACTTTAATATAATTACCATCTCCAGTGGGTCTTTGGTCGAGTCTGTTGAGAGAGCGACTGCTCCTCATGAAAGGAACAGCAGTGAAAGAGGAGGTATGGAGGGACGAGAAGCTCCGGCTGCTGCAGATGCGGACAGCTGGTCTGGCTGGGTGAGATGCTGGTCTGGTAGGCTGGATGAGGCTGCCTCTTTTCAAACTGCCACTAACTTTACTGCCACCAGACGTCAGATCACCGCTTCTGCTATTGAGGCTGTTGCTCCTTCCACAGGTAACACTGGGTTTAGATGTACTGCTGCCAGCCTGTTTACCTCCACTAGACACAGGCACTGTTAAAGCTGCTGTGTCCTTCAGTAGAGCGAGAAAGACAGAGACAGAGACAGTCTGTCTAAGAAAATAAGTCACATGAAGACAGTAGCAAGCTCTATCATCCTCATTTTCAAGGATGATAAGATATCAAACATCACACCTCCTGCTCACACCCATCCCAGTTTAAATTCTTCAAGACATACAATCCAATCATGACTGGAGAGCACCTTTTAATCCTAACAAGAGCTCTTAATTTGCTTAAGTACCATCTGACCAACACTGCAACACACAAACACACACATTAAACTTAATTACACTTGAGCACTGAAGAGCCGTCACACATAGGCAGTCTATTCCAGTCTCAGCAAATGAAACCTCACTAACTGCAGAGGCAATCAATCTGGGGCTGGACCTCAGGACAGAGAAATCATTAGACGAGGTTCGAAGAGTCCTGATGTAGCAACTTGTGCAGGTTTTATCTGCACTGACTTAATCTCCAGCCATTAATGGCTACATAAATCAAATCAAATGCATGCATCCACTCTGAGAACATTTTTAACATAGCCCAACAAGTAATGAACAGTACAATAAAATAATAAATACTTTCATATATGTTTGAGGTTAAACTGCTGGAGGCAGGGGGAAGTTAAAACTGTCAGATACTGTACTCTAAATCTAGTAAAACCAAAAGAGCAAATAAATTTGACAAAGTGCTTCAAAACAAATACGTCACACATTCACAAACCCTTAGAAAACACGGGCTGAAATTTACACTAAAATATATTTTAAAGCTGCTCTATTTCTGAGTTTGTTTGTCGTGGTGACCTAATTGATATGGTTTTAGACACCCAAAGATATTATGGGATTCTGATTTGGTGGGATCCCAAAGGATTAATAAGTCAGTTTTATAACATAACTACTAATTAAATGTTTATTCATATGTGTTGTTTATGGTGATAAAATGTGGTTGATATCCCCAGTTTGATAAGGTCTCTATTAGATAAAACTCAATGGTGAAAGTCAAAAACCTTGATAAATTACCTGACCATTTTTTCAAAATGAGTCTGGTGCTTACCTTCCCCCCTTTCTTCTGTGAGGGTGTGTTGGTCTTACAGTTGACCAGGGTCTCATGCCACCTGCTACAGATAAGATTAAGACGGTTCAGCGTTAATTATCTTGGCTTCCTGCACTTTCACATAATTCAACTACATTATGTTTACTTATTTGCCAGCTCCTGAACAGCTATTGGACGTTAATACATGTTAATGGCATTAATGAAATAAATATCTATTTAAAATATCAGTGATGGTTGTTGGCTTGACAAGAAGAATTTTTTTTCATAACACAAATTGCTTTTACTTGTTCTTTAACAGGCATGTTATTAGCAGTTAGTTACAGTAACACAGCCAAAAAAATTGACCTCTGAAGCTGGGTGTTACAAAAAACAAGAGATTCACATTCCCTTCAATCCAATGCAATTGGCAAATGCAATCCAAAACCGTCACTAGTGGTCAAATAACTGCTGCAACAAACTGTGTTTTAAAGTGATTTAGTTTATTATGAGGCTGTGAGTTGACAGAGCTGTTTAAACATAGAGAAGCAGAGTTCAGTTAGTTAACATCATGTTGCCAGAAAACATTAACATGATTTGGGTGTAATCTAATGGTTTTGAAGAAAGTCTACAATACTGAGAAGTTTTTAAAATAATACTGCATCAATCTCATGCCTGTAATGTGTTTTACTGCTTCAGTTTTCATTTTAGCTGATCAGTCTCAGCAGAAATGGCCTAGTAACAGAAACACCATCCTATACAATACTTTCTGTTGTGTCATTTACTTTTATATCTATCTGCATGTCAGGTAAAATTGGTTAATTCCTCATGGTAGACAGGAAATAGCTTGATAACTGCTGACTTACCTTTGCTTCTTAGACATCTTTCCCAGAGAGGTAATGAAAATACACTGAGTGAGACTACTACCAACTTATGGCTAATACTCTTATTGATCCATCTGTAATAAGAGGCATCCTGTCTGGCAAAAAACAAAAGACAAATGACAAACAGGTCTATAGAACAGTGTCCCGGAGAAGTACACACACACACACACACACACACACATAATCCCATACAGAGTTGACAAACTCCATTAGAGTTTCGTAGGATTAGGTCAACAGCTTAACAGGATTACTACACAGTGATTTAAGTGAAGTTGACATACCTGCCTAATGTCTAGAAGTACTCTAAATGTCTATCAAGTATTATAGTATTTATATCAAATAATAGTCATTATTTTATGTCAGAACACTCCAGTTATAACAATATACACGTGAACTCACTCAAGATCGGCTGAGAAGCCTTTGGCTGCTGCCACCGTGGATCTATAAGCTGTAGCCTGATCTGACCAAACAAAACAAGATTCTGTACATCACTCATCCGAAGAGTAAGGCATTTTTATTCACCAAGAAAAACAATAATGTAAATTCTAGCTAGAACTAGACAGTATTGTGCAATAACAGGTAAAGTGCCTAAACTAGTTCTATCCAAGACAGTGACACTGTGAGATTAACGTTTGGATGATTTTTATAAAATAAAATTACCTTAAAGTATTACATCACTGTTGTGTGTTTGTTAGGTTGGTGGAAAGAGCATTTACTCAAGTATTGCATGTAAGAACTGTTTTTAGGTATTATTGAGGTATTTTCAGTATTTCCAGTGGTTAATACTTCTACTCCATTACAATTGTATAGTACTTTTTACTCCACTTCAATTATATGACAACTTAAGTTACTCATTAACATTTAATTTTAACATACAAATCCTATGAAGTGCTTAAACAATGATTACTGTACTTAAAGTACAGTACAGTAAATAATACTACAGGTCAAATTATTAGTCAATGAATTAGTTAACTGAATAAATTTATCAGCAACATTTTTGATAACTGTGTAAGTTGTGTCTAATAGAAACAACTAACGTAATAACTAACTAACTTAATAACTTCACCTGGATGACTGGAAATTTTAATAGAAATACATAACAATGGTACAAAACTTACCAGCAAGCAGAAATAATTGGCCTTCTCTGATTGGTCAGAAGGGCGAGCCTCACTCAAAAACTTTTAGAAGGCATAAATCTCTGCACAGTCTCTGACAGCACCTCTCCACATGATGATATGTTCTTGAGCACATCTCAGAAAAGTGACATACTGCAGCTTTAATGGTAGTTATCATGATACAGTGTCATTGTTTTCCTGGCTCTGACAACAACGGCGCTGATTGGCTGGAGGTCGCGTCACGTGACCTCACAGCTGATTCCGTTTGATGAGGTCTCCTGTGACCCTTCATCATCTTCATGAAGCCATTTCTGGGTTAGCAAGGCTGTAAAGTAGCATAGCACAGCAGTCATCGTCAGCCTTGTAGCAAGCTACTATGGCACAGGCGGCACAGGCAAATGCCTTCGACGCGAACAACTCTCAGATCCAAGTGGAGCACGATAAAAAGCGTCGGCAGTTTGTTATAAGGCTAAATGGTGAGTTCAAAATGTAAACATCAGCATGCTAGCTAGCTAGCTGGCTAATGCTAGCCCAGAGGTCGGTGAAGCTTTCTTTGCTACTAACATCGTCGTCGCGCCCTTATTGATAACTCCAGCTGCCATTTCACACACACAGGCGTTATTCGTGTGACCTAGTCGGAATGTCACGTCTTTATTCAGATTTTGTAAAGAGGCCAGGGAGTCAACTTCCATCAACTTCCACCAGCTTGTTTTGTTTTGCTCGACGAAAACATTTCCTTCACTCCGTTCCTGAAAGCAAACAAGCCCCCTTCAGTATCCTCCAGCTGCAGAAGACAACTTTAACAGACATTTCTCAACATCAGTTATCCTTTCTAATGAACTTCGCTCCCTCAGCCTTTACAAGTTGTGCTTTAAACACCAATAACTTCAAATTCCCAGATTAAGATTTGTATTTTTAGTACAACACTTAATTCAATACTAAATTATTGACATACTGAGCTATATAATTTTGTCAAGTTTAAAACTAGTTTTTCTTTGTTTTCATATTGAGTTGTTGACATTGTGACAAACTAAAACATACGTGTATATGTCCAAAATGGCTGCACTATCCCCTTTCCACAAGCACTTATCTGTACCTGGCATGTGTTATTTTGTTACCATGGCATGCTGTCACATGGTATCAAACTGGTGACTCTCTTGTTATGGTGTGATTGAATGCTCACCGAGTCAAATTACTCATTCTTTGTCTTATTAATGTTGCAGTATTGCATGTAGATGGCAATCTGCTCCTGCAGCTAAGATTGTGTAGCATGCTTGATTTTAAACATTGGCTTTTGCACATTTAACAGATTTTCAGCATGTCCAAGCAAGGTGGGGTCACATTGTTATATGATAAAACGAAACCCAGAGCTAAGACTTGTGTCTGCCCTTAGGGTCTCATGATCGTGCAGTTCTTCTGTATGAATATGTTGGGAAGAAGACAGTGGACTTACAACACACTGAAGTTCCAGATGCATACAGAGGTAGAGGAATTGCCAAGCACCTGGCCAAGGTAAAACTCAAGACTTTTTTTTTTTATCATTCAGTCTTAAAAGAAGAGGAGGAGTTTTTTGTGTGTTCCCTTCAAATTTGAATTGTTAACAGTCTGACTTTATATTTTTGTTAAGGTTGTTCACATGCATAATTATGTGGGTTTGAAATGCAAAAACTAATACTTTCTTAAAATAATAATGTTTTTTGAATTATGTTGGTAAACCTGAATCATAGATTAGCACCTTTTCAAATTCCTAACATAAAAACATACCAGAGACTACTTAAAGTAAATGGCTTAATGGCTTAGCTGTTGTGCTGACTTGCATACTTGTTTGTGTAAATATGCAAATCAGTGACCGAAATGTCCATATACAATGTCTGTCAGACTAATTTAAATGTGAATTTTATACTTGTGCAATGGCAGGCAGCCATGGATTTTGTGGTAGAAGAGGATCTGAAAGCCCACTTGACCTGCTGGTACATTCAGAAATATGTCAAAGAGAATCCTCAGCCTCAGTACTTTGAGCATATTTATCAATGACCCCACATGGCTCTGATGGAGAAGGAGAAAGAGACTCCCAAGTGATGAAAGCTGTGTGGCAGCATGCTTTGGAGTTGCAGGCTGAGATACAATTGAGGACCTTCCAGGAAATGGTGAACATGAACATTAAGTGGATCCAGAGACAGCTGATCTCATGGTGAAGACATCACTGAGGTGAACACTGGGTCAGCTGTTCAGTTATGTCGCTAACACAAGGATGCACCAGAAACAGGAAGTAAATCAGCTGTTCTCGACATGTAAACATGAGCAACTAAACTAACCAAAGCTGAAGCCTGTTACCTCAGACAGATACCTCCAGGATGTGCACCCATCACTGACTTGAGGCAAGGGTTAAGCATGTATTGCAAACAGATGTGAGTCAGTCTTATGTTGCAAATTGTCTGTCTTCAGTGCTCAGTGAGAAATGGGGATTTATTTTTATTTTATTTTATTTTTTACAAAGATATCATCTTTATTCTGAAATACTCGTACTCGTAATTTGGTTCCATTTCAATTTTTCCCCAGTGACACAAATCTGCTGTTCATTATCAGATTCATAAATTAAAAAGTCAAAGGTGCAAGGATTTGTAAACCAAAACACAATCCTGTCTATACCCCATGACAAAACTCGTTATTTCTTTGTGATTGTCACTGTGTGGTACAACACTACATGGTTGATATGGGTAAATATCTCAGCTTAAACCAGCATTTCAAAAACGGGAATTTTGTGTTCAGGATATGTGTACAATCTATGGTGTCAAACCGTCCCTTGTTTGGTGCTTCAGGAAAATGACACTGGTTGGCTGAAGCGTAGTATTTTTTTGTGTCATTCAGTTTGTTTGTTTTTTTCCTCTTACCCACAACTTTTATTTAGCCAGCTGATGTCGAAATGATAATAGGTCATCACATATTTTACTGACAATCATGGTTTGCTATGGTTTTGCTTTTTTGGCTCTTCAAGAGATTTTGCTGTTGACAATCTTAAGTGTTAGGGAGAAAATGCCTCAACACACTGACAGGAAACACACGTCGGGCATCTCTTTCTACTTTATGAATCACTTAGAGTTAAACTTTTCTGTAGGTGGCAGACACCCATTGACAGGCTATGGTGTTATTTTATTTCATTATTTTTCTGTTTATATTTGTGTGTTGTCTTGATGCCTGATTTAACACTTTTGAGCAGGCGTCTCTACCAAATGTGTGAAAATGTGCAAATCCATGTCCTGTTTGTGCTTGAAACTTTTTTATCTCCATTTTTGTCTATAAATAAAATATTCATCGCATTATATGTTTACACTGACAGTTTATGTTTTCATTTGGCTGTTAGTATCGAAACAGCTGGAAAATCACCTTAACAAGTAACAAAGAGCAAACAGATTTAAGTGGCGTGGCTAAAAAAACACCTCAGAACACCTCTCCCTAATCAGGGGAATCACTTTACATATCAATAAGGTAAAATAATTACACATACAAGTCAGATAGCCACTCTACATATGTTCATATATTTTGGTTACTTTAAGTATAACTAGTTGAATACATGTCAACACTGCAGTGAAGCCCTAATTTGGTGCCAACTGCTTACAGTTTCAATAATTAGATTGTCATGAATTAAAATTCAATTAAATAAATTAGCAGTAATTAATTTTATTTTTTCCTTTGTTCTTTGCTTAAGTAAGGCTGTCACAAGCCTCCATCAGCTCAGAACAAACAAACAAAATATAACAAATCAGTAAAATTACAAAGAGGAAGAGGTTTATAATTTTATCTTTTTAATAGTGCAAGTATTTACAGGATGAGGATGCCATTGATGATTGATGCTTGTCCAGGACATTCCCTTTACAGAGTCTGTTAGCAGTGATTTATTCTGTTTGTCAGTGCTTTAATATGGTCAAGTGTCCATGGCGACTAACGTTTCTTGTAGTGGTTGGTGCTTAGTCCCATGACTCTGAAGGTGCAGCTGGCAATTTTCTCATAGAGAAGGAACATCAGGGCAGCAGTCAGCACTGTCTGCAGCAGCTTGGCCTCCAGGCCTTTAAACAGACCTAACATGCCGTACTTCCTAGAGCAGAGAATAGTCAAAACAGAAAAAAACGACATTAATTATTGATATGTTTTATTTTTTGATCAGCTTAGAATCTAAAGGAAGAGTTGCATGATTGTTGATCTAATAATAAATATTATAGTTTAAAAGGCCATGGTCAGACTGCAGGCACAGTTAACTTGGTTGCAAAGGTTTCTGTGGCAAAACACTGAAATACAGTACTTACATGCTTACATGTGCCAGAGATTTTAGAATTAATCCCATAGGAGCCAACATGATGGAGATGTGTTTTCTCTTCATAGCATTATCAAGTCATATTGACTAAACATGTTCTAGGTTACTGTACATGCCATTCACGTATATTTAAAGGAGTCTTTGAAATCAGATTTGAGAAGCCAACTTGAGATATAAACACCTATGAATTCTTTGTATGTACTCACCTAACTCTATTGACCAGTAGACACCTGATAGTCCTGAGACTGGACAATAGTTTTGATGTGTCTGTTGTCTCTTTAAATTGACCAAACTGTAGTAGTAAAACAATTTGAATTAAACTTAGCCACAGTATTTGCTGTTTAAACTCTTATTTATATAATGTTGATATTTTTGTTAACTGAAAAGTAACAAAGTTCACTGATCTCAGATAAATCTAAGATTCTGAGTCAGATTTGTGATGGTTAACTGTTATTATACATTTACAACAGTGACATTTTAGCTAACCACACCTCTTTCATTTCACACGTGTAAATAATGACTGGCACAAATACACATACACATAAAACCTACCCTAAGAATAGACTGTATAGTCTGCAGTGGGTAGGTAACAGTGGTGGCAACAGCTTTGGCCACAGCGCCGATGATGAAGACCTCAAAAGATGACAGCTTGGTGGAAAAAGAAAGAAAGGAGAAATCTAGAGCTGAACAGTGAATGTAGTAAATGCAACTAATATATTTATCCATAAATAAAACAGTCAAAATGCACATGGTGTGAAATGGTTCTGGTACACAAACTGTGTGGTTATTCGCTCTCTCTGCTTAAGTAACTCAAAAAAAAGAAATCACATGAAGACAATTACCAAGTCTTTGCATGACTAGTGTCCACTCATCCAGATGATATGATGACCTCAACTAACACTTGTCTTTCACTGATAAATTACAAGCACTTACTTATGCATTTTTCATTTCATAACCGTGATGTGGAACTTCTGTTGAACTGTAAAACTACTAAATGTACATCCATTTTACAAGTTTTCAATTATCTAAGAGCTGTAGAAATAATGGATGTGTAAATGGATTTTATGTTTCTATTCCATTTATATCTGTAAAATTTTTGTCACAGCCTGATAACAGCATTTTAGATGATTTATAGATATGTGATGAATAATTCTTTACTTTAGTTCTTTGTGTATTCACCCTCTTTGTGCATCTGAACCTTTATACTGAACATTTCTTCCTGTAACCCACTCCCCTTTTGTTCAAATGTCTGAATCCACATATTTATCCCTAATCTCTCCTTCTTCCTCGCTCACCTCCCTGGGAACTCCTCTCTTCAGCTGCCTCTTCAGTTCTTCATAAATCATGAACTGGATGGCAGGGTTCAGCACCAGCAGCAGGGAGGGGAAGGTTCCGTTCCACAGAGCCCCCACACCCTCATCACGGATAATCTGCACAAATGCATCTGCAAGAACCAAAGGGGTGCATTAGTAATTATTACAAAAACAGAGAGATAAAGAGGTCATAACTGAAGAGCATCAAAATATGCCCAATAAATGCCACATACTGACTCAGAATAAATCATAAGAGCAAATTAAGCATGATCAGACAACAGCTATTTACCCAGAATGCCAGAGTAGTCGGTGGGCTGGATGTCTGCATTACGAAACTTGGAACCCTGAAGCTTCAGTCTGGTGTTGACCACCCACAAAGGTGTGGTCACTAGTACGTTTACAATACCTGGAGAGACGAGGTGGCAGAAGCAAATAAAGACTGTGAGACCGGTAATTTCACTAAAGTAATGTCTATAAAAGCAGGAAAAGGTTTGAGTCATAATGGGCTTCATTGTCCCGAGTCACTAAAACAAAGGTCCTGTGATCTGGACAATGACCACCTCACCTGCGGCGATGCCTATTATTAAATCAGTGCTTGGTGCTGACTGCTTTCCCTTCAGCCAGCTACCCTTCAGGCTGTGGAAACAGTAGAAGTAGACAAAGTTGGAGCAGCACAGGCTGCAGATGACTGGAAACCAACCTCTGTAAGGAGCCAGACTGTGGGACGAGGGCAGCAGACACAGAAGCATATTTTAGAGCACTTCTACTGCTACACCATGCTTAAATACCATCTCTTTGCACCAATATTAGTTGAGCTGGAAATGTGGGATGTGTTTGTGTCTGATTGAAACTTTAGGGAAGTCAGGTCACCGAACTACCATGGGCCTGAAATGTGTTTTGAAAGGTAACAGTGATCACCACTATAAGCTAAAACAATGAGTTTAAAGCCACTATGTGTAGGGTTTTTAAAGGTTCACCATTGGTGTCAGCATTTGTTGTTTATAAAATGACTCTAAATGCCCTGTGACAGCAGTGTGTTGCATTTTCAGCACATACTTTTTGTTAACACAGGCTTTGTTTCTGCATATATGAGGTTATGGTTACACATAAAGTGAAACTTTTACAGGCAACTATGGGTTCAAATCTGGATATTCTTCCCACTTACAGTCCTTCTTCTTTGACAATTTCCGCAAGAATGGCTGGAGTTGATTTGGCCTTCCTGTTTTCATCCACTGAACATAAACAAAAGACAAGTTGTTAAAGAAAATACATTACAGTGGTTACCAAAACTACTGCAAATTAAAGTTTCAGTTACTTTGAAACAGGCTTCACTTACCTTGAAGACGTAGTCTGGCCGTATCAAGAGGGAAGAATACTGTCATTGCAGTCACACTTCCCTAAAATAAGCCACTGTTAGTATTAAACCATGTACACATCAGTCTGTTCCATATGGAATAAATCTTACACCAAACACCATTGTCCAATTTGGTCATTTAAAGTGACACAGATGTATGATGTACCGTAAAATCGCTGCGACTGAAGACGCTGTGTTTTATTAACTGCTATAAACCTTCACTTTTGTTAGTTATTTATAATACCAGTTAGTGCCGAATTTTACGTTTTGACTAAACATTTCAAGATTTAAAAATCCTTGCAGTTTAATGTGATATGTATTTGTATGAAGTCTAAAACATCTACATTTTAAACGGAGTATTGTTTAGAATAATGTACGCACACTAGCGTTATTAACCATTATCGTTATAGCTACTGCCATTATACAGACAATTAAATGAAATGAAAAGTGAGACTAACTTACCATTGCTCCCGATACAGCATGAACCAAACTCTCATACGAAAAAACCTCGGAGCTCATCTTGACCGATGTTATTTGTTTCTGTTATGAGTCAAACGGACTGTTCGCGCAGAATAAACGACAAATTTATTTAGCTTCTGTTTCTAACACAAAATCGGTCTTTCCCTCACTGTTCCGCTGGCTGCTTTGGCTTTGGTGCCTCGCTTCCTAGTGGCAATCTTACTGAGAACTAGGGTATGATGGGTAATGAAGTTCTCTACCATGGCTGGCCGTAAGCACTTTTCAATTAAACTCAGTTTTATATATATAGCGCCAAATCACAACAAAAGTCATCTCGAGGCACTTTACATTGAAAGGTTTAAGACCTTACAGAATATAAGTAAATACAGAATATTGTAGAAAACCCAACAGTCCCACTTGAGCAGCACCAGGCAACAGTGGAGAGGAAAAACTCAGGGTGGGCGGTCAAGTTAACACTAAATAAAAATAGTCAATAATGAATTTGTTTTGACATAAACATGACTTTTATTTTAAAAGCAATAAAACATGAAACTGTAGACATAAACACTGAACGTCAAAATGCAGAGAAACAGACAGTAACAATAATTTTATGTTTTTACATGGCATTTTATATACAGTATGTCAGCACATGTGACAAAACATTTGTCATATAAACACCAGCATGTTGGAGGACATAATACAGATAAAATGCTGCTTTTTAAGTCAGAGGTAAATATCTCAACATTGGCCATTAACCTAAAATGATCTGCATAGCTAGATTAAATTTGAGCAATGCACTTATTTGTTAGCTACTGTGGTGAAGCTACAGTTTGACCCCCTAAAGTATAAGTGGATAACTTCCAGTTGCAGCAGTTTACATGTTTTTCTAGTAGAATGTTAGTCACTGACTCATACACAACACAGCTTTCATAAGTAAAAAGCTAAAATAAATTAAAATACATAAAGAAATAAATGACTTCATCAGTCTCCAGCCCATTCACTCAGCCACTCCTGACACTGCCTCCTCTGCTCCTCACTCTCCTCTTCAGTCCTCTGTTCCTTTTTGTGTTTCCTCCTCTCCTCCTCTTTTTTCACTCTCTCACTCTCCTCCTCTTTACTCCTCCTGTCCTCCTCCACCCTGCGCTCCAGCAGGGCTTCCACAGTGGCTGCCAGTGTCCGTAATGAGCGCTGTGGAAGCCACTTGGGATCCACTGCAGGGAGGAAGGGGTCTCCAGCATAGACAAACAGTGGCTGAGGGTCCAGGGGAATGTGAAGGAGGTAGGCGTGCAGCATCATGCGGTAAGGGGCATTGTCCGCTCCTGAGCTGTAGGTGAAGTCTCCGACGATAGGGTGGCCTATTGCACTGCAGTGGACCCTTAACTGGTGGGTTCGGCCTGAAGGAAAAAGTAGTGGTGAGGAGCCATGCCAGAGCATTTTATGAATTAGAAACAAAGGCCATGCACTTGCCTCTTTCGCCTCACAGTGAAATCTTTAATTAAAAAAATAAGTGCTGTTACCAGTGAGTGGCTGCAGGACCACCTTGGTGACAGGATCTCCGTCATACAGCCCATACTCCAACACAGTTAACTCAGTTTGACAAGATTTTGGGTTCTCACAACCTGACAAGATAAGCAGTGGTGGAAAATCAGCAGGAAAAATTAAAAAGATGATGTTTTTGTAAGTTTAACTTTCTGGTATCTTTAGATACATTTTAGTAATTGAAAACATGTAAAGAAACGAATACACTGTTGCTTTATATGTGCTTTGTGAACTATGTCAGAATTAGGTATCCATGTCTTTGTAATGACAATGTCTTTATTTGATTCTGATCTCTGATCTACTAAGCACATCAAGAATAGACAAAGCTCAATGGTCAAAATTTTGAGTTTCCAGTCAAACTTTTACAACTTCAAGCATCTTAAGACATACATCCACAAACAGTGAAAGCTGAGCTAGATTAATGTACCTTCTGTTCCCTCAATACACATCATATGTGTTTTTCCCTCTGAAGAGTTCTTGCCAATGGAGAAGTCCAGAGTTTGCGTCTCTTCTTCCACCCAGCCACGAATCTAGTAATTTATTTTAACACACAAGTGAGAAAAAAATTAATTGTGCATCTGTGCAGACAAATACATCTAATGGTGTGTGTCACTCTGTTTGTGTTTCATACCAGGGCAAGGTAGGCTTTGGTGACAGTGCGGTCCTTGAAGCAACGGTACGCCCGGCCAGCAGCAGCCTTGTTGAGGGCGACACAAAGAGCCCCACTGGTTGAGAAATCCAACTGATGACAGAACCTGGTGGGAAAAGACAATGAGCATCAAACTCTATACAAGCATGTTCTCTGTGACCATGAGTAGTTAGTACTGGTGTGTTTCTCACCTGAAACCATAGTAGGTGCTGGGGTCTGCCAGCTGAGGGAAGTGGTGCCTGAGCTGGGCCTGCACGGTATGTTTCTCATACCACATCTTGCTGTCAATGCGGATGTCCCAGTGCTTGTCCACCACAATGTAATCATTGCTCTGGTAGAGCACCCGCAGGGTGTCAACGTTTGCAGGCTCTGTGGTCATCATGTGCAGCCATTAACTGACACAGCTCACATAGCCCTGTGAAGACAAAGTGGTTCAGTTGATATTCCACTGTGAATATAAAGTCGTAGGAAGGCTGTCAGGAAATGCCAAAAGATCGAAATCTAAAATAAAAGGATTAAACACTATTCCATTACAGGCAAACATACTGCACTATAAGCAAATATAAGTTTTATCACGCTGAATGACCTGTTTAATACTGTTATTTTATTGTGTTTTCTATTACTTGTGACTTTTAGAGATATCAGCGTTCAAATGTTGTAGCTGATAAACATGAAGGTGTCATATTTTATAAACTCATCTGTCTGAAGACTGTGGATCTACAGAGTAACAAGTTGTAGTGTAATCCAATAGATTACTAGAGTAATGCTGTAATATAAAAAAGTTAGCAATAAATACACTGAAATAAAGGACAAGTATCTCAAACCGGAGCTTAGTCTAGCACTTGGGTAAATGTACTTTTCCACCACTTGAATCATGCACTGCATGTGGTTCAAACTCTAATTCAGGAATTAATCTAAGTTATTTTAGAAAAAAGCATATTACTGACGGAAACCATGTACACCGGCTTCAACAGTGTTAATTAAAGTGAATATCTGAATCACAGTGCTTCAACACATAAGGTAAAGATGTTTGCTGGCAGCGTTAGCATGTCTGCAGATCGTATCTCTTACAAATACGTCTGCCAAGGAAAAAACAATGCACACATGCTCCGAAGTGACACCACAGCTTCTATTGTAGCTTAAAAAGAGAAAATTAATTAAAAAATGTTTGTTTAAATAAAGCCATTTAGCACAAATAAACTCATAAGCACTAGTTAGCATGTTTCAATCGTTTGTTTGCTAGCTATGCTAACACCATTAGAAAAAGAGTTGTCCAGTCTTGACGCCGTCAATATCTGGACGATTACAACAAATAACCAGACAGGATATGTTTTTTTCCACGTAACAAAAAGAAAATACACAATACTTCACTTTTAACATGAAAACAGATGTAAACAAAACCACAAGGGATACCGTGTGCTGAGCAACCGGTTCTTCTTCTTCGTCTTCTTTGTTTAATATAGCGACAGTGGTGCACAGCGAGGTGCACAGCGCCACCTAGGGCACTGGTCTATGTGGAAGTAGCCTATTGAGTAATATAGTTTATATTAATTTATCATAATAATTCTAACTAAACTATTACTTTTACATTTTACAATTTCAAGAGTGTATCAGGTTTTACTCAAACAAGTTATTCTAAGTAAACTAGTAGCCCACTTAACATGATTCTTGGTTCTGTGGTCAGTCTATGACTTTCCCTGTTATTAGTTCCCAGTCCTTAATTAAAATGAAGAAATGTCTATTTATCAATTTAACATTTTCAATTGGGTGCAAGCAGTTAAGCATAGAGTGATTTTTCCTTGTCAGATTATTTCACTTAAGAGGTTAAAATGGTTAATAAGTTCTAGCTCATTTAACTGTATTTTCTTCCTTCTTATGCTTTTAACAACCTGCTCAGGCTCAGACTTATCTTGTGACATGTGGGTTAGATAAAGTGGAAACTAAACACACTATTAGTTGTGTTATGTAACTAGCAATGTAAATTAGTTTCACCAGTTTTCTTGATTCACTAACTTTCTAATTTTCAGTGTGTTTATTTTAGCCTAAAATCATGTCCAATAAAGAAGATTACTGTCATTTCCTCTTCCAGACATTTTACCAAGTTTTACTAAGTTTTAATGGTCATATTATCAATTATAGGACTACTGGATGACACAGGGATTATGTTTTTTGCCTTTGTTTAATCTGTTCCTGTTCTGTCAGTTCTTATCCAGGTCACTCACCCTCTATTTGTGATGGTCATAATCCCTCACCTTAACCTCATCTTGAAACCATTACCTCAAAGGGGTTACTGACTCTGAGGCTCTATCTTGTTTGACAATTCTTTGTAGATGTTACAGATTTTGTGAATTTGGGTGCTAGTGTTGTGCACGGTCAAAGGCCCAAGGCTTGATGTATGTTTGTATGCTGGCTGGTAGTGAAAGGTTCTGGTTTCTGATGCAACCAGAATGATGCACCAAACAATGTCAAGCAGTGTGGAAGTCTACAGCTGCCACCTGTTTTGAGTTCCTACTCCACATACAGTGGTTCTTTGCATCTCAAGGTCACATACCTAGTTTTCATATTGTTACTGCTGGCAGTATCAACATAACATAACTACTATACATTATGTAGCTATTGTTATAGCTACATAATGTATAGCAGTCTGGAGGGCGTATGCTTTACCAGTAATAGTTTCTTGGGCCATTGGTAGGGACAAGGACCAGTTAAGTGACCATAGGGTCGCATTTCCTCCCAGAAATCTGCAGCAAGAAAGAAAAGCCAGTATTGTATATATGTACATGGTTTGTGTGTATAAATGAAAATATAAAATGTACAACAAAAAAAGTGACAGAATTGAAGATGAAATAAATAAATAATTTATTTTTGCAATAATAAACCAAAACATTCATATTTTTGTTACACTACAGTGGCCAGTGCGGATGATTCTCCGCATCTTCTCTGTGCCCTGCTCTGGCCCCTATTCAAAATTTTCCAGAGGTCCTGAAATAGTTCCTTGGTTTTCAGAAACAGGTTTGCCCCAAGGGTTATTGTGTGTG
Organism: Sandelia bainsii; assembly: GCA_032362345.1. NCBI lineage: Eukaryota > Metazoa > Chordata > Actinopteri > Anabantiformes > Anabantidae > Sandelia > Sandelia bainsii. Next base: position 16,965,620 of record JAUMHL010000029.1, read on the forward strand.
AAACCTCACAATGTTAGTGACGATGGGAAAAACGGATCAGCATCTTCAGAATAAAAGCAAAAAAGTATCAATATATTAATAGAATCTATCTAAAAATATATCTATCTAAAACAACTCATCATCAACACTCAGTATTATCAACATCTGTCCATGTTAGATACTGTGCCAAAATACACCGCTATAATAAGTCCTGGATGCAGTTAGGTATTAATGTTTCCTCAGCTAAGCAGATTATTATACAATTGGCATTTCATAACCCAGCCTGCTCCCCACTGTATGTGTGTGTGTGTGGCAGGTATCACTACGAAATTGGATTCATACATGGCCTCGTGTCTGTGTTGATGCATTTCTGGTTATTGTTGCATAACATTTTAGAGTAAATCACCTTAGAGAGCTGAATGGCAGATTTGTTGGTGTTTACCTGGCCATGCACCATAACAAGAAAAGAAAAATCACACACATATACACACACAGATGCATGTGGTATTACAGAGTGCGGAGTGGAAATCACAGACATTTCAGTCACTGGAGATGTGGAGTGGAGACAGATTATCATTATGATCCTTTTAATAACAAACTGTGTATTTTTCTTGTTCTATTAAATGTCAACTCTCAACTGGGCATTTCACAGAATTTGGGATGTTAAGAAGCCAGATGAGGACCTTTTCTATATTTTTTTGAATGAAGACTTACCTGGATGTTGTATTTCCCTAGATTTAATCGACTCCATGCTGTCCAGCTGACTCGTTCTTTCTGCAGTATCACCTTAGTGCTGGTAAAATACCAGCTTTCATTTTTTTAAGAGTTGATGTCACACTAAAAGGTGGTGTTTTTCATGTTCAAACAAAGGTCTTTGGCTCTTGCATGCACTTCAGTGATTTGTTACTTGTTTACCTTGCATCTCACCACAGCATCAGTACTGTAAATTTTCCGCGCACCATGCCGAGTAAGTCATTTCTGCAGGCTCGCTGTGACGAGCCAATAATGACATCAGACTGGGGCCTGCCTCTGCTGCTGGCTCTGCTCTTGCTGGCTCTCCTCTACGCCTTCCTCTACCTGCCGGCTGCAGCCCAGCGAGCACTGCTGGAGCAGGCGCTCAGCAGCAACAACACCACCACCGCAGCAACCACAATGGGCAAGGAGGACTAGGACACATAGTTGAGGTGATGATGTGAATTATGTGAAGTATTTTTTTTACGGTCTTGGAGGACAACATGACAATATGAAGCAGATTGTTTGGTTTGCTGTGCAATAACTGATCCAGTGACAACCTTGACACTTTGGATTATCTGTATCCCAAAACAATTCTAATGTGTGATTGCATTTTCAGCTACTCTGAATCGCATCACAAGGACAATCTCTGGGGCATAAAACATGTTTAAAATCTAAAATTAGAAAAGTCATTGTTATTATTTTAATATTGTGCACATGATAGAATAAATAAAGTTTTATTAGCTGTTTTAACTGGTGTTGACTGTAAAAGATGCTGAGGGACATGAAAAATTACTTGATCATCTTTTATGATGTTTGTCCCATTGTGCTGTTTCAAACACTATTAGCACTAGTGCACACACTTAGATACACAAAGCATAGTTTTGACATTTCAGTCTTCTGTGAAATTTAGATGAGACAATAAATGCCACTCATATGCCTGCATAGTATTTGCGAAGCTACATGAATGGCTTAGTTTAACTTGAGGAAACAGCAAGTCTAGTAGAAGACAATCCTACTAACACCAGACAATATCTCCTACTTGAGTATCTCTTAGCACTAGACAGAAATCATCAGATCATTTATTCTCTAATTCGAATTTCCTGTAACTTCTAACAGAAAATTCACATGTATCTGAGTGAAAGTGATGACTCATGTTTTGTGTCTGTGTTCACTACAAAGCAGTTTCTTCTAGTTGTCCTCATGTATATTAAACATTATTCAGTTACTGAAATTGCAATGATGAGCATGGAGGACTCAAATGTAAACTCACTCTAAAATGTCGGTTTGAACCAGATCCTTCAGTCCATGTCCTTGTGCAAGACACTGAACCTGAAGTTGCTCCTGGTAAGCATTATATATAACTTATAAGTCACTTTGGATAAAAACATGAGCCAAATGAATAAAATTAACAAAATGTTAAAAGCTGGTGCAGTGAATTGATTTTATCACAGTTAACATGAACACCAAGGCTTACTGGTAAACATGCAGGCAGGTTCACATGAAGCTAATAGGCAGAGAGCAGGTTTAGAGAGCTTGTATATACTGTGGAGCTGATGATGAGCGTTGATCAGGTTACTTGGAATGAAGGGAAAGGTTGAGGACATCTGGTGGCTGGTGTGAGAATGACAGGAGAGAGCAGATTGGTCAAAATAAACACGGAAAAGACCAAGAAATCATAACAGCAGGACAACAAAGTCAAAGGAGACATCTTACATTTTGTTTGAATTGCCTTTATTAAAAGATACAGGATACTAGATTTGACACCAGTATTTGAAGATGCAGCACTTGATGGTTACAGGCTGGAGGGGCGTGAGACACAGGCAGATGTTTCCACCTATCTGTGCCTTTAAAAATATCCCTGTAAATACTGTATCTGCAGTATCTTGCAACCACTGAATATTGCGTCAGCATCTACTTTTTTTTAAGTCACAATAAATCTTACAATAAAGTTGTAGAAAAGGAAGAGATAATCTTGTTAAACCATGCAACACCCAACAAGCCAACATTTACATTTACTCTTAGATCACAACGATTTCAAATGGTATTTCAGTGTTCATTATGTTCAGCAACAATGACAATATCATATCCAAAGACTTAACACAATAATCATATTTCTTGTTTTTTGATTGGAATTCATTCATCCCTTGATTTACTTCTCGGACAGTACTTTCAGCTACCATCTTAAAATCGTTCATCAATGTTTAAAGCGGAAATTTATACACATCTTGTGTCCTTGGTTAATTTTGTTCCTTTTTACTGAGTAAATGGTATCAAATCCTAAAGGACACACATGCATCTCTTTCTACAATATACACAGTTCAGTTACAGTCTTTTATTGGTCTGCTCTTTTAAAAGGCTCCACAAAGACTCAAGAAAACTGGTGCTTTTGAAAACAAACACAACTTTTCAAAAACAAAGGAAACACAAGTCCAAAATCCAATGCATGAAGCATGTTGTAAATCCTCATCCCAGTATAATATGGTTTTAAAAGAGAGCAATATTATTGTAAAGATTCTGCTAACTATTGAGTCAAAACTGTAGTGCATGATGTATACGGATGCAAAAATATTTGAGTGACTTTGATTTGTTGACTGAAATTAAAAAGTAGAAACATGAACACATGGGATTTTGAGACAAGCAGATATTAATATCATGACATGAAAGTAAGATGAAACATGACTGAGCAACACATCATCTTACAAATAAAAAAGGTGTCTGCATCCTTAAAGCAGGCAGTCACGAAATAAAATGATATGCTGAATCTAAGTACAGTTATCTCTGTAGGGCTGCGTGTCACTGAACCTAAAATATGTGGACTATGTCTCTGTATTCAGATTTGACTGAATTATGGCTCAGAGAAGTATCAGAGTATCATTTTTGATGGAAACTGCTGCAATCAAACACTAAAAGTTTTTAAGCACTTTTATTGCCTCCATGAAGTGTCATCGTTGATCAGCAGGGTACTTATCATAATGTCTTTGCCGCATGTCTCTTTCTTCACAGCTCCCCCTCATTTCTCTTACACTGCTAAACTTTTTATTAAACATTCTGACGTGAATCCAGAATTCCTGCTGAGTATCTCGACACTCTCTATTTATGTTTTTCATTGCTTCTCTTTGGGAAAATTTCACAGGTATTGAATGTCGTTCACTGAATTATACTTTAGTAAACTTAACAATCAACAAACTTGCAGAATATCATAGCAACAATTCATATTAATACATGACTTGTATTTGTTACTGAAAAAGGCATCTTTTGCTTCCTGGTGTATTTAACAAGTAATTCAAGGACGTTGCCATGTGTATATTCTATTTCCTTTTTTTTGTTTTTGCAGACTCCACTGCTGCTGTGTGAAGTTACAGATAAATAAAAAGTTTGAGTGGAAAAAAGAAAAATGAGCCTCATCATGTTGAGGACTCCGGCTATAAGGCTGGGAAATGGATGTAGATGTAATGCTCTTCTGTAAAAGTCCCAGTTGCTCAAAGGTTTCACAACATCTGCATTAAACAGAGCAGGAAGAAAAGGTAGAACAGGGGAAAAAGAGACAGGGAGCTTCCTGTTTTGGACACTGCAAGTCTGCTCCCACAGAATAAGGTGGAAGAGGGTGAAAGAGGGAAAGGAGAAGAAGGAGGTGAAGAATAGAAGGGAAAGAAGTGAAAAGGGTAGGTGGCATCAATCCTCTCTCTCTCTCTCTATTCATGCCAGTCCTTCTTGATGTCGAGGTTCCACTCCCAGGCCAAGTAGATGTTTTTGTCATCGTCGATGAAGCAAGACTTGATCTGATAGTGGCCACGTGACAGCATGCCTTTGGGCGCCTCATCAACTGGGCTTAAAAACTCATGCTCCTCTGCCCTTGGTCCGTAACTTCCCACCATGTATGACACCTTCTCCACTGGAGGAAGATACAGAATGGACACTTGGTAACCTGGGGCCATATTCACAAAGTGTATTTTGCCACAAGGAGTTCTCCTGAATGGCACTAGAGGTTTCTAGCAATGAGAGAGTAACCTTCTCTAAAGAACTGAGAGAAATCCTAATATAAGAGGGGGCACCCCTGCTGCTTTGCATCAGGTTGCTGTATAAATTTGCACACAGTGAACAGTTAACATCAGGTGATCAGTCTGTGCCGGTAAATGGAAACATGAAACATGAAACATGAATCATATTCAGGAGCGCAACAAATAATCAATAGAAATTTCCATGTAGATTGTATATGGCATAAAATACCATTTTCACTTTCAGATTGTAATATTGCATAATTGTTCTCAATCCTGGACAATCCCTCCCACCCACTTCACAGTGTCCTGGCTGGACATAGGAGCATGTTCAGGCAGTGACTGATCAATGTCAAGTGCTCCACAGAGACACAGGAGATAATTTCTGCCTGTGGCCATCAAACTGTTCAACTCCTCTCATTTATGTAAAGGGGAGGGGGGAGGACAACTATCATAATCATATTTATAATCAGATAACCCCACTACATTACACCCAG
>JAUMHL010000029.1:16970925-16990925 GCA_032362345.1 Sandelia bainsii
TTTGAACAGTGAGCTGCTGTAACATGCCAAAATAATTTCCCTCCGGGATTAATAAAGTTTTTTGAATCTTGAATCTTTGAATCTGGAGCAATTCTGCATCCATATCGCACAGCTCTTACTGGGCAATCCAGCAATGGCACTGAAATCACTTTTATTTATTTAATTCAGCTGGTGATTATTTGATTTACTTTTAAAGAAATGCAATCTGGGGAGCCCAGTCTGGGTTTGATGAATAGCCTCATTATGACAAACGGCCAAGGTATTCCAAGTTAATTAGCGCTGCAAATAACACGTTGCCAGTTTTTCCTCTTTTATTGTCACAGTAGTGGAGGGTGTTTCAACTTGGATTGACTTAATGTGTGTTCCAAATGTCACTGCTTATGATAAATTGAACACAATAATATTTAGACAACTTTTTTTCTTCTAACTAGTGGTGCAAACAGCACAAATAAAGCTGGAATTGTATTCACTTTTTTCTTATGTACCAGCAGCAGAATTTACTTCCTGCTCCAAGTTGGTTTTCTCTTTCTTTCTCTTTCTTACATTTATTGCTTAAATGTATACAGAATTTTGGTTAATTTTACTTGGTAATTTCTATTAGAGATATTAATATTTAAACAGAAATAAAATAACGTTTAAAAAATGATGTTTTTGCAGAAAAAACATATCACTGATAAAGTAAGACCTGTGACTGGCTATTTCTGCTCAAAACATATATGTGATTCATAATGTGATCACTTGACATTTGCATGTGCTAAATATGCTCTCATGGAGGAGGAATATAGTGTAAATACGTAAATATTAGGTCATAAAATGTGCACTAACTGATGTCAAGCTTTTCTGCTGCAATGATCGTATGGTGGATGGCTGCATTTATAATTAATGACAATCACGGACAATGATTCATATTCACATATGATGTCTTGACTGATCTTACCTCTTACTCCTTTTCTGTAGGTCACATGATGGTACTTTAAGCCAGCAACGATTTCTCTGTTCACCTGCAGACACACAATGTTTGATCAAATCTTGGCACGGATTGCATGTTGAATTTGTGAGCTGGCTATGTGGCTCAGTTTTCCACCACAGCTGCTCATTCAATTTGTCCCAGCAGACTTTGACTGAAGAGTGGTATACACTAGTTTTCCAGTCTTTCCAGAGAACTTACACATATGGGCAGAAACACACATGCACGTTAAAGGCAATTTAGAATCTGCATCTCTAGTCTCTAGAGTCTGTGTTCAGCAGAGTTTGGTCTGTGGATAGCCGAATAATCCAACACTGACTAGAAAGAAAGATAAAGTTTACATTAGGGCTGTAGAGCATATGACACCTTCTGCTATTAGGCCTGTGATGAAAACATTAACACAGCTTGATACTTTTTATGATTATATGAGAAACCTGACACCAATATTTAGAAAAGATGTCAGCTCTAAAATATAGTTAAATATAACTGATGTCCACATGCTTTGTATCTGTGATTGGTGGTAACAGTACTTCTCGGTACCTCTCTTTGTGTTCCTGTTATATAAGTTTTGATATATATAACAGGAAGTTAGACTTCTGGGTATTTTTGACTAAATTAGTAGTGCCACTATGCAGAACAACATAGTAATTTTTGTGTTTTAAAAGGAATATATCCCCTTTATGTATGTGTAGACCATATAACATAAAATGTATTTTACTTAGTGTAATATAAAAGCTTTATGATGATTTTTGCATTTTGTCAGGGTCACAAAAACAGATGGCAGTGAAGCAGTTTGTCCAGCAGGTGTCCTCACAGTAGAGCAGAGCCATTTGCTTTGTGAGCTGTTTGGTCATTCTCAGCACATCTTTCCTGTTCCCTCTAGGGCAAAGTCCCTTGAGTTCTGGCTCCATACACACACACACACACACACACACACAAAATCCTTATTTATTTTATCAACATTCACTCAGACTATAGTGTCCTCTCCAGCACAGGAATATTTCCCACTCTCTGAATCACTCAGACCATTAGAGGAGGTTGTAAGTGATTTGATATTCAGCTGGTTGCTGAGTATTTGTGCAGCGGCTCCACTGAATTTCAGAGAATGTGACAAACACCCAATAACAACTACACCTGGATCTAGTGTTTTTCTCATGGAAAACACCTCTCTAAAGTCTTTAAAAGCTATAAGAAAACAGCCATGCACCTTGCTTTTCAGTATTGTTCTCTGTTTGTACATGTCTAATATTCCTGTAGCGAACCAGGCAAATGTAGAAATATTTCATAATTGTTAATGTTATCATTGTTCCATAAACATCCACCCTAGCCTGTGGGTACACTCCATTCTCCCACATGTATATCTACTCTGCATTTCCTTTCAAAAATATTCCATTGTCCCCATTCTGTGTCCCTGTATTTATTTATAATTGACATGAGGGTGCAGCTTGGGAAAAAAGCTGCAGTGTGTTTACAGAGTGTTGAGTGGTTTATTTGTGAAAGAGAAAGGAAGGAAGGGAAGGAGGACAGAAGTGTGAGAAAGTGACAATATAGGTCAAGGAGAGAAAAATTGACAACACAGAGATGGAGAAAGAGGAAGACATAAAAATGGTAATTCTAGGCCCTGGTAGTGAGTAACATTGACAGAATGGCTAATGGATAATTACTGAGAGGAGAAGAAAGAGCAGATTGAGTCACTTACATTTATTCTGGATTTTATGAAAGAGCTATGATTAAAGATGAATTGTGAAGGGTTTGGGGCTGTTAACAATGAAAATATGAGGGTGTGTAACGTTTTCAGTTGTTTGACACCTTGCAAAAATTAAGCACTTTTGGGCAGCAAACACAGTGAGGCATGGTACTACCCCTGACCCTACTATCTAGTATTTTTTCTACATTTTTCCTATTTTTGGCATTTACAAAACAGCAGTGCTAACAGCTTTGTGAAGCTGTACTTGAGATAAATGCTGACAATATATATTTACATAAATAAATAAAAAAATGTTGCACTCTACACAAGTTGCAGTTAAAGATGATGGGAATGTCATTAGTTTTATGGAGATAAATAAAATTAAGACATGAATGTTTGCACTAAATCTGAGAATCCATCCAATTGTTGTTGAGACATCACTGAAAACTACCAATCCCATTGTGTCACTAAAAAGTTCATTCCCCCTGGGGAACACAGAATTACCTCTCTGTCAAAATGTTGTGAAGATATTTCAGTCTGGACCAAAGTGGTTGACCAGCCAATTAAAAGCAGCAACTGTCAACCATAGAGCAAAATAAAATAAAATAGATAAATAAATAAAATACAAATAAAAAGTAGTATTAACAATCTAAAAAATAATCACTCTTTAGAGCTGAGAAACAAACTTCTTCAATTGCTTCTCTAGCATTAATCCTTACTGGCACCAGAAACTAAAACAGCACTGAAGAGACTCATTAAATATTATAATGGTCTTGTTTGATATTGTGGTTTGATCGTAGTACATAGTGGCTGACTCAGCACAGTTTGCTCTCGATATCACTTACAGTATATACACACAGTAGTCCATCCATGCTGTAATACACAGTAAATCTCTCCATCCTTATTACACCTCTTTGACTGCATATCCATTTTACCTTGAAGTGGATCTTTAGTCTGTATTTCACTCCTTCCTGTAAGGGGAAGCTCTTCTCCTTCAGAACGCTCAGGTCTCCTGCAAACACAACAACAACGCATCACTCATGGTCAACATGACACACATGACAGCAGCTGTTACACTATCTCAGCAGATGTGTGCTGTAGATGGTGATGAAAACCTGCAAAATGACTCACTACATGACATACTGCTATCCAGGGACATGCAGAGGGGAGGACTTTGGAGGTGCAAGCCCCTGTCCTTTTCACAAGCTGATCAAAGATGCCCCCCTTGGTATCTAAACGTTTGTAATTTTCCAGCATTCGCTTTAATTTCCCACGACAAACACCTGTGCAAATGTTTTCACATTTGTAGATCAGATTATGTGTGTGATAGGGTCAGATTTTGTGTATCTGCCATTTTACAAGAACACAAATGAAATGCTGAGTACATCTCACAAATGAAATGCTGAGTAGGTTAATTGCACCACACAAAATCCCAGTGAGTAGCAAAAAGAAAAAGAAAAAAAATACACAGAAAAATGGTATTTGGTCCCTGATCATAAATGAAAAGTCACACTTAGATAGCAAATATGAACAAATACAAAATTACACAGATGTAGCAGTGCACAAAAAAGCAAAAAAATTCCCAAAAGGTCATTTAAAATGCAGAATATGTCACAAGGTGTATCTCAAAAAACGGTTTTCAATGGCAACTGGACTTGTTTTAGTTAAGTTTCACACAATAGCTGCAAGAAAATGCAGCAGCATGTTTGCTTAGCTTTGAACAACATGAGAAACTCGTAAACCAGTGGATTTGGAGCATTTTCATTTCAGCTAAATAAGGAGGTGATGTTTTCTGCATCAATACCCCAGTACAACTCTGATATTTTGGTAATTTTGTGATAGTAGAAAATCTACAATGCTTGTGTTGAACAATAAAATTGTTTTTGCTGTGCTGTGGGGTTGAATAAGTTCATAATGAAGGGGGAAAAGCTTCCTGGGCAATTGTAAAAGCACACAGCAATCTGAAATGTGTCCAGTGCCTAATCACTTTATATCTCAATTTAAACCCAACCATCAGTCCTGAGTGCTTCCTAATGAGCAGAGAGAAACAGAGGAAGGAGGAGATGAAGGAGAGATAGATAAATGAAGTGAATAAAAACAGATATGAGGAGGAAGAGAGGGAGAGAGGAAGGAGATAGACAAAAAGGCAAAGTGATCGATAGATAGCGCAACACTGAAACTGCATACAATACATCGCTCACTCAGAAATATGTGGTATGGGGTTAGAGGTTTATTTTCCACCCTTACTGAAAGCATAAGCACATTTAGGTGCTTTACAATCGTGAAAGGCACTGCACAAACATTCCCTGACCGTTTTTAATGGCATGTTGTTATGTTTATACTGTAATTGAAATTCTTTTTCCACCACATGAAACACTTCAAACCCCATTAACTAAAACCAGAAATGTATGTTATCAAGCCAATAAAGATGTTTCTCAGTAGCTGACATTTTGGAGATTTTTCTCTGCTTTATCTCCATCTCCTCTCCACTCTCCTTTCTCCTCCTTCTGATTTCTCTCCTCATCTCCTTTCACTCAGGAGAAACACAGAAGAGAGAGAGAAAAAAAGCTGGCCTCTCCTGGGAGCGTCTGACTGAGAAAATAGGTCAGTGTGGAGAGCTGTCTACCTGTTCTTCTCATGCACACACACACGCACACACACACAAGTATGTTCTCTTCCAAATACGTACATGCACAGGCGAATCCACATACAGGCTAGTAGTTAGAGCTTCGGAGTGGGAAGACTGAAACCTATTTTGAAAACTTGCCTGTGATGCAACTTCATTACTTTACACAGACAGCGCTACCAAGTTGATTCGAGTCAGTTCGATATTGATTTGGATTGCACCAGAACACATGAGGTGACTCAGTGGAGACAAAGACAGAATGAATAGAATAAAATAATTGGTATAAAAATACATTATTCATAGGTTAAGGTTACATTAGTGTTTTAAAAAAACAGAATCAAATGGACATTTTAGTGACAGTAACACTGAATAAAGTTGTCAGTGACTCCATCTTGAGCAGAAACAGCAAAACATCAGGAAGAGTCTATGACTATGCTGCTCTGTGAGGCACATTAGTGCTATGAGCTAAATGCGAACATGCTAATAATGTTTATCATCTTCAGTGTCTTAGCAGCTAATATTTGCTGACGAGCACTAAACATAGAGTAGTGCAGAGATTGACACAGAAAACAAGTTAAAAGTTGTAAGTATTTGTTAATAAATTGTTGAAGAAATTGAAATCATAACCTGATAATGGCACCCAATACAAGGTCAGAGAACCAGGTTGTTAAGATTCATCATCTGAGGGCCATGAATATTTGCAGTTTCATGGCTATACATCCAATGGTTGCTGAGATATTTCAGTTTGCACTGAAGTGGTGGACACACTGTCTGACAGTTTGACAAGCTGACAGAACCAAACCGATAAAATGGCTGCTCACATGTGAATGTTAAGGATTTTAACTTGGATACTTCAGCACATTTTGTTAATAATCCATCTGTTCTCAAATAAAAGAAAATGGCAAAACATATTACTGATGTAATTCTACAAACACAATGCAATAAATAAATCACACGGTGAGGTAAAGGCTAGAGGCTTCCTGGTGCGAGTGTGTGTAACTGAGAAAATGTGTAGCAGCATGCATGCTCAGCAAAACAACCCTGGGAACATGAAAGTTTAACAAAACCACTGCTCGCATTTAGGGCACCAGAGCACTGAAAAGACATGGTGAGGATATTGCTTTGTGTAGTGTAGTGTCACACAGTGCGTAGCACAGAATGTGACACACAAAATATCACAGTCTTAAGTGTTGTGTTAAACCGCGCATCATGGTTATATTGTTGTATAGTAGCAAGTAAAAGTGTAGATATTCATAACTGAATAGATATAATCTAGACCTTTGTCCGGATCTATGGTGGTTAAATACTTTGCATCCCTTCAGAAATCTAAAGTTTAATGGTTTAATTCTTGATGCAGTCTAAAAGATACTGTATAAATTAACTGCATTTGCAATAATAATCCATCAGATCCATTTTCAAATTCTTCCAAACCCTCATGATGAGTCATTTGTGATGAATCATCCTCATAGAGCGACCATTATCTGATGCATCCGTTCCATTTATATTCCTGCTTACATGCTACAGGGCACAATTAATGAGTGAATCTGTCCCCTAACACATGATGTGCCAATTTCTTATTAAGAGCACTTGTATGAAAGATAAATGGTGCACTGAAGATTAATAGTGTCACAAGAGACAGACAGACTTTTTGCAGTATTATTCTTATAGTTTAGCTATTTCTATTATTTATGTCATTACAAACTATTCAAACTCAGTCTTTCCAAAATGCATATTTCTCAATATCAGGCCACACTAAGAGGAAAGACTATTGTAGAAGAGGTAGATGTGCTAAATCAAATTATAAGTTGGAAGCTTAGTGGCAGTCATGCGATTGTTGTGTAGTTTGTTATATATCTCAAAATTTTTAACCCAAAATTATGCATAATATGGCCACTTAAAGACAAGGACCAGAAGTAAAAAATGGCTCATGCTTCATGCTCTACGCATGTGTACACAGTTGCAAACACTTCCAGCTAAAACAAGAAGGTTTTGATGTGTACTGCCGTAGCAAAATGCGTCGTCCAAAATTTTGTAACTTTTGTAACGCAAATGTTCTACTGTCACTCTACTCTGAAGGTACTGTCTTCAAAAGAAGAACTGTTTTCTGACAGACTGTCAGACTGACTTTGTGAACTCGTTCATGCTCGTTGGCATCTTTATTATGGCATATGCTCTATTCAGACCATGTCCCTGCATGGGAAATGAAGGGCAACATGGAAGCATTAATTAATTTACTATATTCTGCCTCTTTTCTTCTTTTGCCTGCAGCAATTTAGTAAGAGCAAAATAACACACTCCTTTTTGTAGCTATTTTCAGTTTGACCTGACAAGTTATCAGACCTGACTGGGATCTTAAGACACCCTGAAGTATATTGCATGTGCTAAGATGCAGGACACTAACTGACACACTCAGTGTACATAAAATACCTGTGTGTTCCTTGCGTTTACAGCTACGTCTATGTAGCTGTTTTGCCCTCCCATTAATATTAATACACACACATGCAGAGCAATAAATGCCCATCAACAAATATGGCAGCATAGTGCACTGGTAACAGCCTAAAATGAGGTGTCTAATGCATTCAGCCACCAATGGAAGGTCCATTTCACATCTAGTCTGGTGCCGGCTCAGCTTTCTGACTGAAACATGATACACCAGCAGAACCGATTATTACACTGCTGCTTACTCTACAGATTTACCATGGGAGATGCTTTTCTCTCACACAGCAATCAGTACTTTCTCTTTTTCTCTTTAGTTCTACAGCACAAATGCACAAATACATGCTTCTCTTAATTAAACCAAATGAATTCAATAATGTGAACATCTCCAAGGGAAAGAAGCTTTTTATTTTTTTTCAGCAAATTCAGCAATACAAACAGTCATTTAGATGTACAGTGGCATCAAATCTTTCTATAAAACACCTGCAGTGACAAAGAGCCGACACTGGATTATTGGAAGGCTTACAATAAAAAAAAATCACAGTCAGTCAGTGACAATCCCACAAACTTTAATCTTCACGATCGAATCATTGGAGATCCATTTCACAGAAGCAATTTACAAGCCGTGTTTGCTGCAGACTGCTGGCAGCGCCATGTTTCACAAATAGTCATTGCTCATAAATTGTATGTAGTTGTGAGCCCACCACATATCTTGCAAACCTATACAATAAGTTTGACATTTGTTTTGAGAAAATATGTCAGGATTAGTGTGAAAGTCAATGAAATAACAGACGTACCCCATATTAACCTCTGTAGCTCTGTATAATAACCATAAACAAGTGACAGCATATTAAATTTAAAGATAAATGATTTCTACCCAGTGGTGAAGCCCCTTTGAAAGGAAAAAATAATGTTAAGCACTTTAGGGCTAAAGATGCAAATATTGAGTGGTGGATTGGAACGTCTCTTTGTCCTATATCAGCACTGATATCACATGTGATTATTCCCATAGCAAAACATTCAACTTAATTTTATCTGACTCAAGTGACTTTTCTTCGGCCTTTCACTGGCTACATCATCTATGACAGATCAAATCTGAAAGCATTACATCCGTAGGGTCTGGAATAACAGTGTGCTCATTTCATGCAGCAGCAGCTCGTCCATTACACACTAAAACACGCTGCAAGATACTTTACATTTCTCTCTGTCTGGATCAGAGCAAACTGCATAGCACAAAGTCAGAATTGCCTAGCAACCAGGTAACCTTTCTTATTAGTCTTGACAGTCTTTGTGTATTTGTTTGTATTTGTATGTGCAGCATACAGCATATGTGTAATTATATGTAATGAAAAGGAAAATCAAAGCAAATCAGTAACAAATATACATACACAAATAAACTGGTATGTAGTTGTCCCATTTATCAGACACGCCCTGGCACACAAGTGAACAACAGGTGAACCCATACACACACACACACACACACACACACAGATCGATCACCTTTGTCCCCTGTAGCGAATGACATAATGTCTTTGCAGTCACCTGATTACAATGCACCACACACACACACACACACACAAACTTACAAACATCTCACTCCCCTTCCCCGCCTGCATCCAGGGGAAAATGTCAATACTACCCACAGAGCAAACATTTAGCTGTCTGTCCTTTCTTAAAGATCGACACACCCACTGCAGTCTCTCTGCACGTGAGATGCGGCGTAGTCAGTTGACATGCCTTGTTCCAGAGCATGTCAGTAATTTGTGTCACCATTTTTGAAATCAGTATAGCAGCACCAAACACATCTACAACTAGCCAGGGCTTAGGGATAAAAGTACTGCTGGAATCAGAACAATAAAGAGATGAATTGAAGGGTGAGAAAAAGGAAGTGTTGTGTACCTGTCAGGTCCATGGTGATTGGTCCAGGAGCTTCATCACACAACAGGGTCAGTCTGGTCACTCGGACATTAGGCCGAGAGGAGTCTGGTGAAGAAAAACACGGTAGTTATTACAGTATTCACAGATTTATATATTCATATATTTGCTTGTTTCTTTGTTCATTTTTTATTAATAGTTATAGAAAATAGCCAGTTCACCTTTCTGTTAGATTAAAGATTAAAGACGATGGAGTAAGGATAAGCCCATCTTGTGCTGAGTCACAGAGATTTGCCTGTGACCCATAAAATTAACAACTGTCACTCTACTCTGAAGGTACTGTCTTCAAAAGAAGAACTGTTTTTTAACAGTTTGTCCACTGAGGTAGGAAATTTACCAAATGTCCACCTCATAGCGATGTTCAAGATTCAAGATTCAAAGGTTTATTGTCATGTGCACAGTAAGGAAACACGTTTCCCTGTACAATGAAATTCTTTCTTTGCTGTCCACACCATATGCCATGTAATAAGTATAAAGATAAATAATAAGTAGCAAGTAATACTGACAGTGCAATGGGAGTCATTATAAAGGCAGCATGATTATAACAACAGAATGGAAGTGTAAATGTGTGCTGTATGTTGTTTGTGCAAAATGTGCATGCGCAATAGACAGCATTTGGAGTGCAAATGCTCATGTGTGAACTATAAATGTTAACTATAATGTTAATGTTAATGTTAAGTGAGGATAAATCAGGGAATTCCCAAAGTCAGTAAGATTATCCTCTAGGAACCGTTAATATTTACATGCAATTTCCAATAGATTTTTTCAGTCAGGACAAGTAGTGGTGGATCAACTAACACTGGACTAATATGTCATTCCTGCAGCCATGCCACTGTGGGTAAAAATATTAAAAGTCTGTGATGCTGAATCCCAAAAATTCTGTTCAGTGGCAACTGGACTTGTTTTAGATCTTGAAGACGTTTCACCTTCCGCCCAGAGGGCTTCATCAGTTCCGACTAACTGGCTGGACAAGCAGATTTATAAACCCTGTGGGTTGTTGTTCCGCCCGGCTTTCATGTGTGTCACTGTGACCACCTGAGACACAGGGTGAACGACTGTGAAACCGCCTGGGTAGTGATGAAAGAACTGCACTGCACAGTAAGTGGGTGATAGATTATGCCTTAGGCCACGTTCTCTTTTTAACGAGGGTAGTTCAATCTTGCAGTAAACTGCTTCTCTCGCACCTCGTTTGAACCAGCTGTCTTCCCTGATGATGCTGAGATGACTAAAAAGAACTCACAGTTTTAAGTTGTACATAATAAAATATAACATTATGCAAGTATTTCAGTCATCGTAGTATCCAAAACTAGTAAAGTGGTCTTACATCAGGATTCAGAAAAAATAAATGGTCACTGTTTGACTTTTAGTGTTAGCTGTAGGTGAGGTGGTGTTGAGTTACAGCAGCAGGGGAGTCAGAGCTATTCTACTGATATCAGCTGTCAGGGCTTGGCTGCTGGATTAGAGATGCTGAAGCAAGCAGGTTTCCCATGTGTGTGTGTGTGTGTGTTTGATCAGAAGGGCTGCGAGGAACTATGCACCAAGTCGTTATATTATCCTTGCTCCCCCCACTCACGTCCCTCATTCTTTGACACATATGACACATTGCTGTGTCATAACGAACAAAACCACACCTCTTCACATTTAACCAAAAATTATGAAAGCATTTACCAGTGAAGACAGTCAGAAAGTATTCAGACCCGTAGCTTCTTGCACACACTCAAGGACGATCTGAGTATAATTCAGGTTGTTGTTGTTCTGAAAGCTGAACCGTTGTCTTGGCCTCAGGTTGGATTCACTCAGGAGGAGGTTTTCATCAAAGACTCCTTCCCTCAATTCTGACTAGTCTTCCTGTACTTGCTGTTGATAATCCCACAAAGTGGTTTCCATCTATCCAGTGTACTATAAAGGTCTGATGTTGCATTGCTGAAATGGTTGTTTTGGAGGGTTTCATATCTCAGCAGGGGACTTCTTCTACTGAGTGTAGACTGGTGGGCAAAAGTTATTTTTTCCCCCTCAAAAATTAGCAACACAAAGTGTGCAAAACGTCAAGGGGTCTGAATACTTTATGAAGTGACTGTACATATTGTTCCCATGGAGAATAAAGACTGTATTACCAATAAAGTTTTACATAATGACAACTAAAGCAGTTGTTAGAGAAACATTTAAAATGCAATGAAATCAATACATATAGTTAAACAAGGAGGTAAATACTTAGAGCACTTGGAGTATGCACCAGCCAGCAGAGGTTGATTGATGTTTTTAGAATACATATTTCAGTTACTTTTGCTCTTGCCTTCTGTCTCTTGCTGCACTTTAACTCCTTACACCCGCATTGTTTGTTTTTTTCCCTTTTTGTTTATGTGCCCTCTCTTGTATTTCATGCCATGGGACTCAGACACTGAGACACACAGTGCCATGGATCAAACTGTAATGGAAGTGTAAGGGTGTGCGCTGCCCGATGAGGACCCACAGAACAATGGTGTCCTAACTGAAAGCGTGGACGTCCTCAGTGGTTTGGGTGCTCTGTTATTTGGACTGACTACTGTTTGAGCTTAAGCTATTCACCAGAGCTCAAATGCGCTTTTGAAGTCTTGCAGAAGATCT
Source organism: Sandelia bainsii (assembly GCA_032362345.1). Taxonomy (NCBI): domain Eukaryota; kingdom Metazoa; phylum Chordata; class Actinopteri; order Anabantiformes; family Anabantidae; genus Sandelia; species Sandelia bainsii. The sequence goes on from JAUMHL010000029.1 coordinate 16,983,181, forward strand.
TTCTAAATCTAAATGGACAGAGTTTTGTATCCAAGACACAGTTCCTCAAAAATAAGCTTTTGGGATCAAACAGAATGCACTTTTGCTGTTCTGGAGTTCGTTCCGTATATGGACAAATGTCATTCATTGCACAATTTGTCTAAGAAAAATCTCCTGGAGCAAGTGAGGTTGTGTAGTGTGTTTGCACCAAAAATAACGAACAGCTCCCACCGTCCAAAGACATGCATGTTAGGTTAACTGGTGAATCTAAATTGTCCAATGGTTATTTGTCTCTATGTGTCAGCCTTGTGATCGACTGGAGACCTGTCCAGGATGTAGCCTGCATCTTGCTCAATGGCAGCTGGGATAGGCTCCAGCACTCTTGCAATCCTTAAGAGGACAAGCAGTCCACCCATCCACCTATCATGGACGGATGGACATACATCTTCAGATTTTTTTTGTCATAGCTCTTTGTCATCTTTGTTGATGTTGTAATTTGTTACGTGTAAAGTAAAGCACTTCCTCAGGTAAACAATAACCACACACACCTGGCATCACTGGTCCTGTCCCCAGCAGGGTCTGCTTGTACTTGACCAGACTCTCATCATCTTTGTCCAACTCCTGAATCTCCTGCAAAGACTTCTGGGCAGGAGGATTGTAGTTAAGATTTCTCTCATCCTCTTCATCCTCAATAGGCAAATCCTTTTTGTCAGCCATCAGACCTTCCAGGAAGAAAAGGGGAAGAGCATTAAACATCAACTCCTAACATACTGAATTGTTTGCAGACACACAGATGAACATGCATTGACTCCTGTCCTCCGAAACTTGTTCCTGAATTAATTATTATATTATTATTGACTATTATTGTATTGGCTAAATGCAATACCATTATTTTAATCTCGCTTTTTTTATTTATAGTTGTCCTTAACTTTTAGCTGGCTGTTTCAATTCGCTATCGGCCTACTTAATTAACTATTCCAGCTGTTTATCTGACTTTTAAAATGTAGTGTTTCAATCTTTTATCCATCCATTTAGCTAACTTTTTAAACTTTGTATACAATCTAGCTGTCTACCCTCAGAAGGAATAAATTTAGCCCATATTCAATATTCATCAGTCAATATTTCTGTTATATTTCAGTGGCTGAAAACTCAGCCTGCACAGGCAAGACTGTCTGGTATGAGATATAGGCTATAATTCTATGTAGGCCAGCTCCAGCCATCCGGGTTTTGATTTCATCAGGCATTTTGATTCAATATTGAATTTTACAGACATTCGATAATGTGTTCTGCAAGCTGAAATTTCATTTTAGCATCTGCCTCATCCCCATCTCCAGAGAGTGAACACACTTGCAGACTGGAATAACTGGGAGGATCTGAACTGAGAAAACTATAACCAACAGCAGCAAGAACACATCTGTTTCATATAAAATGGTTGAAAAAAACATTAATTTCTGCAAAACTGTCAGCTTGTTAACAGAGGGGTAAATATTTTGACCTTGTATAACAGTAACACAGGCGCTTATTACCAAGATGCACCAATGGCAGGCACTAACTACCTTGTATTTGCTATTTCCTAGTGTCAACACTGAAAAAAGTGTGGGTGTGTGTGAAAGGTGATTAAATCTTTTCAAGTGGACTGAAAACCAACTTGAAAAGAATTCTACTAGTTCACTAAATATTACATAATCTATCATGTCAGCATTGATTTTTTCGAAGTTGCAGTGATATTGTGGGTGATGCTCTAACTCCATGACGACATAACAAACACTTATACATTCATGCTTCTTGTGTATCTAAAAAAAAAACAAGGACTTAAATGAGAAAGTGCTAGTGAAAGTCCTTAGCAGTGGAATGAACAGATAAATGACCTGTTGCTCAAAAAATGTTACACAATCACAGTCACAAATACAAATATACAATGCATAACTTTAGAGTCTAAGAACAGGACACACACACTATTTACTGTGGTGTAACAACCTTGTGTAATAGCCTCTGGTTTTGTTTTTACTGTTCATAATGAGACAGTTCAGTGTACAGCTCAGCTCAGAGCTGTGTGTAGACGTAATTGGAAGACATAGAAAGTACACAAACACACACGCACAGTGCATAACCATGCACACAGTCACAGAGCGTTATGGCGTCTGTAAACATTAGTGGAAATTAAATGTGTTAAACAGTCACATGATGATTCAATTTAAGTGTCAACACGCGCACAGATGCACACATGTACTCGTGCATTCTCTTGCAGTGCTAGTAGCAGCACCCCACCCAGTCAAGGCAAAACACGGCCTTGACGGTCTTCACCCATCACCATGGCAACCCTTTCAACTCCTCTTGCAATGACATCACCTTTGCTGTGAATCTGTTTTAGAAGTCTGAATAATAGTTTGACTAATCTTACATTAGTCTTTTAATCTGCATATTATAAATATTATTGTTGTTTTACTGCTAACATTTTGCTGTTTGTGTTGGCCCCATCTCATTTATAAAATGAGCTTAATATATATGAGCATTTATATAAAGGAGATCAAATACTCCTGGTGGCTCACTGAAAGTGCATGCATCAGTTTGGGTTAGATGTCCGGTTTAAAGTATTACCACAAAAATCTCATACTGATTTCTCCTCTCTCGACCATGCACACAAACATTAAGCTAATATGTGTGTATGTAATATGTCAGATATGGATTGTGCATGAGCTCATAAATATTTCACCTCACTGTATTTACATGTCACACTGCAACCCCCACTTGAGTGTGCATGTGCACACATATACATACACTGCAGCACAAATGTGTTTCTGAGCTACTATTAAAACCAGTTTCCTCTGTGATGCCTGAGAGCTAATCTTTGATCTCCAGACTGCTGAGCTGTCAAAGTAACTGCATCAATTAACATTTATTTTAAAAGACAGGGTTTGGTCCACAGAAAGATTGTATCTTGTGCAACTGAGGGTTTTAATGTGGATTTCTTTTAAAATTGTAGTGGCCCAGCCAAGCAAAATTGCTTCTTTGTTTTCACCAGCTTAACTTAATTTAATCATCAAAGTCTGTAACTAATAGTCAAACACTAATCATTCTGCTATTTACGAAGGAATAAAGTTAAATAACAGCTTGGTAATGAAGAGCTAAAATCTAAGTCCTTCCTGTAGAGCAGAAAATATCAAAGCTTAATTAGATTTTAACTGATATTTGTTACTATGACCAAAACATGAGGAAGCAGCTGAATTAAGCCTAAACATGCAGTGCTAAAACCCACCATATTGTGCAAATCTGCTATTGGAACCAAGCTAAAACTAGCAAACAGCCAACAGTGTGTGTGCACAAGTGTGTCTGTATGTGTGTGATCTACCAACAGTCTATGATGTTTTTTATACCTGTAAAACTGCCTCATTAACCCAGTAGCTTGTCAAACCATCTTCTGCATCATTACACACATGCCTCGTGTAAAAAAATATGTGCTACGAGTGTAAATCAGCACTCTGTTGTTGCAGAAACTAATGGATGGTGGTGAGTTTGATATATTTATTTGCTTTTTGAAGAATTTTACACTAGAAAAAAATGAGAAGGTGTCTAGAGATGCTAAAGGAAACAAAAAAAATGCGAAGCCAAGACAGTGGACGCTTCTAAAAAAATGGCTTAATTACAAAGCAACTGAGTCACGGAATGATTATGAGACAATAGACCAATGACAAATAAAGGTCCCTCCACCCCTTCGATACAGGAGTAAGACTCCAGTTCTGAAAGTCATAGTTGTTTTGCTCCTTTTAGCTGTTTCATATGTGAGTCTATTTTCTAGTGAGTATTTAAAGAATTTTGTGGTCATTCTATCTTTGTGTGTCCTTTTTTGCATCTCTTTTTACTCATTTGGCATCTCTACATTTTGCATTTGCCGTCGCTTTGCATCAAATGTGGTCTACTGACCCCTTTGGAACCTGGGCCTGTGCCCGGTAAGCCCAAACACATTATATTTTGTGCAGATTGACTGTTTTGAACTGTAACTTTGACCTATCACCTGCTATGGTTTGACCCTGTTGCCAAATCCCACTGCATTCACAATGTTTCTTTACGCCAGGTTTTTCACACTAAGACAGAGAGTCTACAGACAGTATGGCTGTATGTGCAAGAGAAGACATAGACTGCATGATCATCTGTTGATATTTAAAGCTAAACCAACACGTTTAGTGAAAGTCAACACAGCAATCTGTTTGGCACAGGAGAGGTTGCTTCAGGGTAAGATACAAAGAAGACTGTTCACATGGGATATAAACGCACACAGTGTGTTAGACATAGACACGAGGCACAAACACAGACATACAGATTAAATATTAACAATGCTACAATAGACTAAATTTATTGTAACTGAATAAACTTTGCATCTTGGGTGTAGACATGTAAATTCCTAACAGATGTCACAGCCTAATTTTGCAGAGACAAGTGTAATTCCAATGAAAACTAACTTCTGGTTGCTGCTGATTATTATAAACAGATATAACAGTGGCTTTTATGTTTTCTAGTTATTGACTCTGCCAACAGGAAAACAAATGTACTACCCAAAATGTCAAACTATTTATTTATAAGCAAGCAGATTGTTAAATTTTTATGCTCTACAAAATTGAGGCTCTTTAAAATACCATTTCACCAATAAGGCATCATCTCTCACACTTAAAAGGAAATATTTCATTTTGTTGTGACTTTAAATAATCAAAGCTAAACTGCACTCCTTTTGCCTTAACAGCCTTCGTCTGTTTTGATAATCGCTTCCTATGTGGCTCCACTTTCACAAACCCAGATAACCGTTCACTGTGTGAGGAAAACACACTCTCTGACTATGTGTGTGTTTGTGTGTGTGCGCCATAAGCATTGATTTGCTGTTTTTTTAATAGTCCTCTAGGCCCGCTGTCACCGTTCTGTTCTAATACTATCATGAGACCTCTGGGACACCGAAACACACACACATAATATAGAAAGTGGAACACACACAGACACAGACACAGACACAGGGGAAGATAAAAAGGAATCTTTCAGGTCTCTGCTAAGCCTGTAACAGCTTTTATGATGAAGGAAAGGGTCGTAAAGAGGAATGATCACCATAACAGCATTACGTGCAAGCAGGGTTTGCTTCCATCTCCAAGGCTGCTCTCAGACCATGGCCTTTTCTGCCAAAACACAACGAGAATCAATCTGTCACCCGCACAATTTCCATGCAGAGCTGCAGACACCCCGTTAACACCGGAGACACTTGTAACACTTCATCATGCTAACCAGCAAGTTGTCGAAATCTTATTTCCCATGTTTCATTTTTGATGAAAAGCTGAGATGGCAAACAAACATGAGCATGGTCATACAGTAACTGACACTGCAGCTTCTGTTTACATTTAGCATAGTGAATTCAGCAGACCGGATACACACACTATTCAATATGTCTTGGCTATAATGCCACAGTTGTCAGTAGTAATTAGTGTGCAACACACCTGCTTACCTAGATTTAGATTTTGCCTTTTCTAAATTAATTTAAGCTGTCGCAATATTTAATATTACCCTCTCCAGCATAAAGACAGTAGCTTTCTCTGTCTGATGTGGGATGAGGGATACATGAGTCAAGTAAAAAGTGAGGTGTTACAGTTGATGGCAAAAAAAAGTGTCAGTAAGGAACCTCCATCAAACATATAAGACCATACCACTAGCTGACACTCAGCATGATAAAAACATATTTGTATGATAGTTAAACAAAATGTTATGGCTATTTCTATATATATAGACTAAAAGATACATAGCTAGAAATAAGTGAAATGTGTCAGTGTGTAATTCCAACTTGTTGCTCCAATTGTTCATCAAAAGGTTTTTATTATACTGACATAGTTTAATATTTCTTACTTACATTTTGCCAAAAAGTACTATGTTTAACATTGCAGTATTCCAATTTAAATTACCATGATTATTCAGCTAAGAGCAAAGCCTGCTAATATAGTTACATTACATTAATCACAAACAATACACCTACATGTGTGTATTATGTATTGTGTATGTGGGTAATGCAGCTTTAGTTGGCAACCCAAAAACCCAGTAAGTGGCTGCTGCAGATATGGACAGAATAGAAGATGGATGCACACATGCACACACACACACACACAATATATCCTCAGCTGAAAGTGCAATGTCTGCCCTATTCAGTATAAGAAAAATTAAGAATGGGGGATAAAGTATGAAGGAAGGAAAGTTGGAGAGGAGTGTGCTAGTTAGAAAATACAGAGAAAATGAAGGCTGATTTCAATTAGCCGGTTTAAGTGCACACTGCTTGCTGCCTGCTCTGGTGTTCACTGATTGACAGCTCATGAAGATCGTTCAGCCACATGGGTCTCACCCACTCTCTCTTTGCCACACATAGACATACACATACACACTTTGTAAAATATCATGAACCACTCTCCTTTCCTTCCTGGTTACAGCAGCTGACAGAACATGTCAATCTCAACTGCCAACATTTCCCTTTGTTTCCTTTCTTTTGTTTAACCCCTCTTTGTCTTTTTCTCTCCTCCTTTCCTCCTGCCTCTTCTTTCTCTCATTTTCCACCTTCTTCCTCCACTTATCATTTCCACCCATCTTCTCCTCATCTCATTGTTCCTCCTCCTCCTCCTTCCCTTAAATCTTCCAGTTCACCTCCTCTCACTGTTTTTCTTCTCCTCTTCAGCCTCCACACCTTCTCCAGACCTCTTTACCTGTTTCCTTCCCTCATTCCTCCTCGCTTTGTCATTTTCCTCGCTACTGCCATTTATCTTCCACTCAGTTACCTCCCACGTTCATATCAAAATCTCGTCCTCCTCATTTTTCAAAATTCAGTCCCAGCCAAGTGTATTTGACAAGATTAGATGTGTCACATCCCACAAAAATGCTGCACAGAAATTGCAAAAATTCCATTAAATGATTGAAATGCAGTTTCAACTTGCATGGAATAGTTTATTCACTACAAATGAAACTATGCAAAAATAATAATAAAAGCATGTTTGAACTAGCATCTTTGGTATGATGATGATGGTATGGTATGACATCTTTGGTTTCATTACTAATTCTTCTTGTGTCTTATTGTTTGTCTCAGACATATGTGCTGTTTCCACATAGAAAACAGTGAATAAAACACTAATCACATGGACTCTAAAGGTGCACAAGCTCTACATTTAAGATTCAAGATAAGTAGTTATTGGCTTCCACTCAGATGGAAACATTTACTGTCTTTAGTTTAAGAAACAGTTGACCTTTAGGGGGTTACGACTGTCAGCAACACAAGTATCTTGTGACTCCTTGGATCCTGAGCAATTCAAAAAGGCTGTTTGAAATTCATAGAGTTAATAGAATCGATTATTCACAGCCTCCTTACAACTGAAATCCCACTTCACTGCCACTTTCAAGACCTTCACTGGAGAAAAAACTCTTATTTTCTTCAGTTTTTTTCTTGTAGTTGTTGAAGTGATTTTCCCTTTATTTCTCAATGTGTCTGTCATTTCTCCTCATAAATGACTTCACACATTTTTCTTTTTGGCATTGATCTCTCTGCCTCTTTTTCTTTTTCCCCCCTTTATCTCACAAAACACACACTCTTATACACACACCTGTATGAGGGGAAACCCCAGGATTGTTCTATCATCTGTAACTGCTCAGCAATACTGCAGTGTAGTCAACAACACACACAAACACACACACACACACACGCACACACTAAGACACAATGAGAGAGAGAGATGCCTGGCTTTGCATTTAAGTACTATTGAAAA
>JAUMHL010000029.1:17007316-17039877 GCA_032362345.1 Sandelia bainsii
TTATAGTGCATTTTAGGTTAATCCTGAAATTTCACCCGAAAGCCGAATATCCCTAACTTTTTGTGAGTAGTGTATGTCTTTACCTATAGCTCCCATAGCGATGAACAAGGGCACTTCATAGAGGTTATAGGCCATACTCTGAGAAAAGACAAAATACATGTCATCACTTACATTAACTAGCAAACATTTTGAAGCTGGAGATACACAATGCCATATAAGTTTCTCACTTCACTGTCAAAGCGTCCAAAGTTGATGAGACCTGGGCTGGAAAGGTCTCCAGTCTTTTGGTGATATACACTGAGGAAGAAGTTCAAGGTGAATGTGGAGATCATGGAGGCAAAGAACTGCAGGTGACAAATAAAAAAGGGTGCAAGAGAGACAAAAAAGAGAAAAACAAAATAAGGACAAGTACAACCTCTTGATTTGATTCACTTAATAACATTATACAATCCTGAATCATACAATCTATTAATTATAATACAGGTACACCCAGGGTCACATCACTTACTATCCTCCACGTCAACATCTGGTTCCAGAAAGAAGCTCCCTCCTCTAGAGAAAACAGAACACCGCCTGTCGTCCAAAGAAATAAAATGATCATGAGCATCCATCCTCTGATGTGCTGATTTTAAAATGATACCAATTTAACTGTATTCACTTCACAATACTGTGCAGCAGGAGGTAATATTTACAACATAACCTGTCACAGAAAGGTGACACATAACAGACTGAGACACAGTTTGTGAAGCACTTTCATACTACTGGTGATAATATATGCAGGAAAATAACCTCCATATGTACAATGCAGCTTTTTCTCTACAGCTTTCCTGTCACAACAAGCTGCAGTAGTTCAGGTAAATCAGGCGATGGCAGAATTTCCGCCACCACATTTAAGATCTTTTTAATATCACATAAAACAAAATTTAAAATCTGTGTTGCAATCATATTGTCCAAAGTATCGTAGAACGTTTTTTCAGTACCTCAGAGCAGTGTATAATAATTTCTATTAATAAAAGTAATGTAATGTGTCGTAATCAGATAAATAACATAAAATGATTAGATAGATGATTACTTCTTTTGAGTTTTTGGACTCATCACCCTTGTGAACATTCAATCCACAACAGAAACAGGTCTACTTTTAGTATGTCGGGAGGCTTTTTATGTGCTATGTAACACATTCCAAGAGTACTGATGGTGGCATAGGTTAATCAAATACAACTATTTTCCTCTTTTGTCAACCAGTTAGCTAAGGGTGTTAATTTCTATTTATTTTTCAATTTTTAGGTTAGAATTTTCACACAGTCCTAACAATGTGGTACCCTTGTCATCATCAGTCATCAAGACTTGAACTTGTTCACAACACCTTTGTTCCCATTCCTCTGGTAGAAATCACTTTAGACAGTGTTTCCATACAGGTTTCTTTTTCTATAATTTGGGCATGTAGCCATACTGCTTTGCTAAGCTTGTTGTGTTTTTACCAACTGGTGCTCCAAAGGCAGCTGAAACTCCAGCAGCAGCTCCAGCAGAAACAAAGTCCCTCTTTTCTGTGTCTCTCCGGAAGTATTCAAAGATCTACAAACACACACCAATATTTTTTAGTAGTATTTACCTAAAAAGAATTTACGCTTACTTTCACGCACTAACCTTTGACATTTTTAAGGTTCAAACTTCAGTTTTTGTTTTGTTTTTATATCACCAACAATTTAGAATACTAGTAAACAACTAGTAAAGAACCACATCACAAGACCACAGATATTTGTGTTGTAGTTTTAGAACCAACCATTACAAAACACACTAATTTCTAGATACACATATCTTTCATTCGCTGCACACATCTACCTTGAAGTCTCTCTTTAGAGAAGTACTCCTGCCCTGAGAGACTCCTGCAGCTATAACTGCACCAGAGTGAATCATAGGCCCTTCCTGAGGGATTGAGGGTAAACAAGAGGACAAGTGTAAAAGGAAACTATTTACAGAAAGTAAAACAACAATTAAATATTTAGTGAATACTCAAATAGGCTCAAAATAAAGCTCCTATTAGATTACTTGACCTTTAAGCTGAACAATGTAGATCTGACAAAACTATACATAATATTTTCACAGATAAAAGTTTTTAGAAGTAAAAATTTTAACCTTTCCAACAGCGAGACCACCAGCCACTGAACAGATAACTCCGAACACTTTTACCACCAATGTCTGTGGAGAACAAGCACAATGTCAGGATATGAAGGTTCCTTCTGTTCAAGTACATTCACTAGTGTGTGTGTTTTATGTGCATGTACCTTGAGTCGTACCACCCTGGGAATCTTGATTCCATTCAGGTAACATTTTATCTGAGGAATACCACTTCCTGCTGCTATGGGCTGGAAAAGACAGAGGAGGAGGTGTGGAGGGGTTAAAGAAGGAGAAGGTAAAATATAAGAAAAAAGAAAGGTAAAAAACACAACAACATGCAGTATTTACAACTACTAAAGTACTATCTCAAGGATTTACAGAGTGGTTGTGTTGATATAATCATAATGAAAGTAGAACAATCTCTCACTGGTTATCACATGAGATGGCATTAAAAGCTAACACTACAAAATTATGCAGTTAAAAATCTGGAAGGGGACACTATAATGTTACCTAATAAAACCTCAGCTTTCTCTGAGCACAAGCACATAAAGTGTGGTTTATCAGAATGGCAGGAATAGAGAAGGACATCTTTACATACTTTCAGTATTACATACTGTTGAAGTAATTGCTTAATTAGTTTTCACTTCCACATCAGTTTGAATGGCTTGTCATTGAGACATTGAACTTGTGGAACATATTTAAAATTAAATACTTCTTCAAAAGCCACTCTTACACTCCAGGAATATGGTAAGTCAAGCAGAAGAGGAATTAACTGAAATGCAACAGGAATCGTGTTTCCAAACCACAAATCACATTATTTCTTCTGTCAGTCTTACCTCAAAGAACGCAACTATGATGGACCCCACCATGACAAAGGCAGAGTTGAGAACGGCCCAGAGGACAAGAGAAATAGACAGACCGCCTACTTCTGTAAACTTCTCTATGTCTGTGAGGGGTCAGAAGTCAAGGACAAGTCTGGGGGAGTTGATAGAAATCAGCCTAAAATAGCTGTTTAGCAAACACCATCGTCCATATTGTAGAAAAGAAGAAAGAAAATAAGCTACTTCACATCAGGATACTCTCTTTGACTGCTTCATATTTGTACCCAGCCAGTTTCTCCACCACAATGTCTATACCACAGGCGATGAGGCCGGTCAGAAATCCGATCAGACCACAGACTATCCAGCGACTGATTTCCAGACAGCGGAAACTCTAATGACACAAGGGAGGAAAGAAGAGAAATGAAAGAAACAACAGAGGAGAGATTAGAGTAGTTAAAATTGTGTAGTGTTGTTATATACCAGTACTAATGATAATTGCAATATTTAAAAATTTAATAATGTTCCTGTGTTACTGATACTATAGATAATCGAGAGCCAGCACAGTTCTCTGCAGCTCCCTACTATTATAATTTGAGCGTAAAACATTAGCCAAAAAGAGACAAAAGACTAAATAAACAAAATTAAAGATGGATTTGACTCATAGCAATATTTATCTTTTTCAGATTTTCTACATATATTTCAATAATGTCATTATTGTGAATGATTTTGGCCACAATAATATAAAAATGTAGTGACAATCTGATACTGTGACAGCCCTAGTAGTTTAGAATTTATACACAGTAAAATAATAAACACTCACTCAAGTTAACTTTATTTACGTCTCTTCTCGTTCAAAAAGTTATTATATTTGACGTAAATATCTAGAATATGTAAATATTGTTCATTTTCAAAGTTTAATTTGAAAACCCCGCAAATCACATCATTTTCACACAGGGGAAGTGAAATATGAGCAAAACATATTTTTGAGTAGTTGAGGAGGTAACATATTATATGTTCAGGTGATTCTCACTCTACTCACCATGTGACTCATCCTCCTTTCCTCCTCCAGAAAGAGCTGGTTCTCAATGTTATCATAGTCCAGACTCTGGAATAATACACACACACACACACACACACACACACACACACACACACACAGACAGACACAGACAAAATAAAATAAAATTCTTAAAGTAAGGACAAAGACAGTGGTGTTTACTCCTAAACTTCTGTGGGTCATGCTGACCAAATATTCTGACAAAACTATGTGTCTATGTATTTTATTGGATAAATTTCAGCAACTTTACAAACTAAAAATATGCTAATACAAAGCTGATTTTCCAAATGTTGCCAGCTTCCAGTCTGCTAAGAAGATTGTTGCCCTCATTGTTTAGGGTTTTAGTGCAAGTAGTCACCAAAGCAGCAAAGTTTTAAATCCTACAGATGTTCTTTAATTAAAACCCTTATTGCCAAATGAAAACAGGTTTCCAGAATTTCCAGAATAATCAACTGCGTGCAGTTTTACCTCATATTTAAGTGACAGCAGCTTCTCATTATGAGGGATCTCTTTGGGCCGCCCCCTAAGAGACTCCTGCAGGGAAAAATACAGAAAAAACGAGTTCACCACAACAACACTCTGTGACCTCTGACCATTCGAATCATGTGACAGATGGTAAGGAGCTGAAGTCAAAGGAATCATTGTGGATACTGAGCAAAGCAACAATTCATAAACATTTGAAACAATATGAAAAGTTTTTAACATGCTCTACAGGCAGGCAGCTTTAATAATAAGCAAATTAAAGATGCAGTGAATGAAACAAGACACCAGTGTTTCCTCCGGAGCATTTAGAAACAGAACCAAAGCTATGAAACGAAGCCTGATTGGAGGCACGTTTGTTGTTTTTCTGTTTAAGTGCAGACTTACATAGAATCAATGGAAACACTGGCGCAAGTGAGTGATTCTGTGCATAAACGCAAACATGGCAGCTACAGGTTAAGTACTCCATTTGACATTCACATGCACTGTTACATGCAACTAAATAAAGAAGCTAACATTCACATAAACAGAACAAAACTTTGCAGAAATAAACTTTTGTTCAGAGCAAACAACCACATCACATTCCCATCAGCTGGTAAAAAGACAGTGAAGGACGGTTGTGATGTACTATTAATCTAACAAGTGCTGACCAAATAACCTTAGTCATGTGATCTTGTACTGGGTTGTCACCACTGAATGGAGCCTAAGGCAGTGACTTTCACTTCTTTTTCATCAAACAATGCATTTTAACCACTGAATTTTACAGGCTAATTGTGATCTCATTGCCTGACTCAGTTCACTAAACTTGACTGCAAGTTAAGTCAACCTTACTTACACTTCAGGTTTAATATTTACTGTATATTTTTACTTTATTCTCCACTGAAGGCTTTTCATAACCTGCTTATCACACTGAATATCATCTATTTTTTTCAGGGTCAAGCACATCATACACGCCTGCATCAATTCATCATTCGAAATGTATCAAAGTGGGAACAATCAGACAGTTTCCAACCATGTGCCTTTTATGCACACTGGATGAGTCAACTGTCGCTGGGCTGATTTGGCTTCTTAACAATACATTACTGCCTGTTCCCTCTATTTTATCTCATGTATTATCTCATGAATCACATGAAGCTCCACTTTAATTGCCCCACACACGTTTGGTATTGTATGTTCAATTTTAAGACATGCAGAGATCGTTCTTGTTGATTTGTTGTAGATTGTTGGGTGTAGTGGATCAGGTGACTACACTTCAAGAGTCTAACAGAGTCTAACAGAAGTGCTTCTAAGGGTCTTGATGGAGTGATGATCAAAAGAAGTGAAAAACAGAGAGGCGGAGTGTGACGGCACTTCGAGTTCAGTCTTTACCTCGTCAGACGTTATCTCCTCTTCCAAATCCACCGTGCTGAGTCTGCCTATCTGAAATATACCATCTTCTCCAGACAGCTACAGAAATCACAGACAGCAACAGAAATATTCGTACATATGGCTACGTGTAGCTATTTTCAGGCTGATAGACATCAGACAGATGTTGGATACCCACAACACTAACATGACTACTTCAAAACAGTTTTACACTGCACATAACTGTTGGATATGATCACTGTGAACTCTACAGGCTGACAGGACAGAGTTCAAAACTGCTTTATGAGAAAAAAAAAATAGAAGAGCGTACAGATGTAGTAATGTTTAGACCACTGTCCATTCTACAATTATTAAACTGCAACTGACAGCATCTGTATACTGTAAAAAATGACATTTCAGCTGCGGTCTATTATAAGCACTTTAATTACATAGTAAACTCCTATGTAAACACATTAACAAAAGAAGTTGAAATTAGTTTACTCCCATCTTTAGGACATATCTGACTAGACCTGACGAAAAGGGAAGCAGGATTTTCCAGTGTATTTCTATATTAGTTCAACAACTGATCACATTCAGCCTAAAAACATCATGTCTCATAGCTAATGACGTTAAAAGAGCCTTGAATTCACTTTTGATTTTATTTTTTACCTCTAATATACAAATGGCGATCTGTAGTGGGTTAAAATACATCCAAAACAGCCAGTGATTATCTAAATCGGATTTGTCCGTAATGTTACCATAGTAGTGCCAACATCAAAATAGTCTAGTGAGTAATCCCAGTAACAAGCTATGAAAAGGACTGGTCGCTCAGAACTTTCTGTAGAGGCTTTCTGTTAGCAATTACTGCACATAACTGAATCGAATTACTTGCAACATGTCGATAATTGAATTACAGTTCATCCAGTTACATTCAGCCCCAAACACATCTTGTTTTTGCATCTATTTACACTTGAAAACATGCCATTTCACGCGAAACAACACCCCTAAATGAACGCGGTGTTTGGGGAAACACGTTTAAATTCTTTACAAGCCTTCATGACCCATGCGGCATCTTTAAACACCACTCAAAAGCGCTTTATAATGGTTAATAAAACATGACACAGCATCTTGTTGTTGCTAATGGAGTGTCAGTTGATATGCTAACAGTTAGCCACCGTGCTAACAGTACCTGTCCGGAGTGTCTGGGCTGCTCGGAGCCGTTGAGTAGCGGCGTCCCCTCTCCGGGTACCCCGGTCTCGTCAGCTCGGCTTGACCACGACACTTTCTTCGTGATGTTGGCCATGGTGGCCTCCGGTAGCTCGCCGCTCTAATCTTCTAATACTTTCATGAATTGCAGTTCCTGCTGGCTAACTGCTGTTACTCTTCCTCAGCTCCCCATGATCATCCATGTATCTCGTGACGTTTTGTAAGGATCGCGTGCGGGGCCAAACATAACCGTTTAAGCGCGTTGAATTCTGGGATTTGTAGTTTAGCTATTTGTGGGAGAAAAAACTGAAGTCTGCGTGCAAAGATGCCTCTATTACCAATGGTGGAAAGTAACTAATTGTGTTTACCTAACGGAGTATTTTCATTTTCTGTTAAATTCCACAATTCAGACACAAATATCATACTTTTACTCCACTACATTTATTTAATAATTTTCATTGTTCCAAAGTCAATCAGCTACAAAGAAACAAAGCAATTAAAGAAATGCAAAATAAGTACAAGGTCAAAGCAAACAACAAAAAAATAAACAAAACAACCATTAAAAAAACATAAAACAAGTGTGATGACACATAAAATTACTACACAGATGGGCAACAGAAACTCAGAAAAAATAAAATGAGACAAAATAAGTAAAACTACCACAAAGAGTCAGAAATGTTACATATGGATGCAAAATGACCAAAATAAAAATATGCTACCACAAAGAGTCTCTTTCTATCTGTTGGAATCTATCCTATGTAGGAGGGATAGGGGCTTTTTACACATCTGTGTCCAGAGACCCACTGTCTCATAATCCCGCTATGACTATTATGACACCCACTCTGAAAACAGTGGACTGAAAGTAATGGACCACAACATCACACTGACATTTACAAGCACTGTTTTATCTTATTGATAGGTTTCAGTTGATGATACTGTATGGATAATGTGGACTGCATCATTGTCCTGGTTTTGAAAGAATTCTAAATTGTAAATTGTTGATTTTTCCATTCCTTTAGAAATCAGTTCAATGACTCTTCACTTAAATCCTCCTCATCACACACAGTGCTCTAAACATTCACAAGCCAACTGCTGTACCTCCCCATGCACCTCCTTTATATCTTCCATGCCAAGCACCACCCCTCTAGGCACACCTCTCCCTTCAGCCACCCCTTTCACTTCAGAGGGGCTCAGCAAGCGGTTCCATAACCTGAACCCCGCCATCTGCCCAGCAAAACCCTCTGCAGCGTCAAACCCTCCACCAACAGAGTCCTGCTCCTGTCCCAGCACCACTGATCCTCCTCCAGGAATCTCCCAGCCTTTCCTGAAGTTGGAGCCCGCGGAGGTGAGGTGCCAATCATTATAGTGCCAGAAACGACCCTGGATGGAGGACCAGAGGATGCAAAGGTGGTGCCAGCGAGCGTCCAAGAGAAAAGACACAGGAATGCGGCGATAGACAGGGTCACCGATGACAAAGTCCAGCGAGAGTGAGGAAACAGAGGTGTAGGAAGATGATGAGAGCAAAGAAGAAGAATAGGAAGGGTGGGAAGAAGAACCAGGGAAGGATACTGAAGAAGCTGAGGAGTTTTGTCCGTACAGAACTAACTGGTTGTCGCTGTCATCTGTGGCATAGGAGAGCAGTGTGCCGACATGTGAGGCCTCCACACGGAGCCACAGGCACACAGAAAATTCAGAAAGGTCAGGGAGAGTCAAAGAGAAGGTGACGTAGTTCTCTGCTGATGCAGAAGGGAAGAACAGCATGGAGTCCACATTACAGACTGCAGACAGAGGGAGAGGGAGTATGTGTATTCAATGCCAGGTAGACAAACCCTATAAACAATTGTGAAAGCTGAACATCAATAAAACCAATGAAAGTACATTATGCTACCATCTCAAAGCACATAATAAATAGTAATCCATTGTCAAACAGTGTGTGAACTAACTGTTCTATATTACAGCAGACATTACAAAAGTCTCTGTTATAGGTACAGGTACAAAAAGATTTACAGATTTTATTCAGCATAAGTGTAGAAATATTTACTTTTACTTACTGGTTGAATCCTTTTTGGTAGCTGGTTGTGCTGGTATTTTGTGCCTCACAGGAAGCTTGAGTAAGTTATGGATCACTGACTCTATCTTTGTGTCACTTTGTTTCTCCCCTTCATCTTTCCACCTGCTAGCCCTGGGTTCATAAGACTCAGACTGGGGTTGAGGCAGAAAATCTGAGGCCTGTGGCTGTGGAGCACCTCCTTTGGTCCTGTTCTGCTTGTCTTTGGTGGGTTCAGGATGGGCTTGAGCCTTGGAGAAAGGTTGTGGCCAAGAGGGATGACTGGGGTTGTGCAACTGGGGCTGTCTCTGAGGATGTGACTGAGGCTGAGATGGTATTTGCACTTGGGGCAGCATCTGGGTGTGATGATATGGCAACATTTTGCTAGATTGGAGCTGCTCCTGTTGGATTGGGTAAGGCCGTGTCTGGGCCTGCACCTGGATCTGTGACTGGGGATGGTAAGGGTCAGGCTGAGGAACATAATCTGTAAAGTGGGATTTAAGATTTGGGTACTCATGTGGTTGGGAGTCTGGCTGAGGTCTTGGCTTCTTGACTTTTGAATGTTTAGGCTGGTTTGTTGAGTGGTATTGATATGGCTTGGCTTGTGAGTGACTATCAGTCTTGTGTTGGCTGACTCCTTCAGGTCTGTGTTGGGTGTGTCCACCAAGAATCCTTCCAGGCCTCCTTCCTTTATGGGTCTGGGTTTTCCTACGTGGTTCATAATATTCTTGAGGTGTGACGGTGGAGCTGAGGGTCTCTACCACCTTTCTCGACCCTCTGACATTCCCTCCTCCATTCCACTGCAGAACCTCACCAAGCCTGCTCTCCAGTTGGGTCACACGCTGCACCTGCTTTTTCAGGGATTCCTGCAACCCTTGTAGCCCAACTAGCAGCTCGTCTCGCTGGATCTGAAGCGCAGCTAGTCTTTCCTCCTGGCTCTGGAATTCCAGGGTGAGGTTCAGGAGGTCCTGACTAGGTTCAGACTTCGGTATCTGGACATGGCAGTGGCTCTCCCTCAGGTTCCTCTCCATCAACGACAGACGACCCTCCAATCGTTTGTTCTTCTTCTCAAGCTTCCTGCTCCACTCCCTGAAATGATAAACATGATAATATTTTTGTGTAAATTAATTACTTACTTGTTGTTTAAAATGGGTAATGAATAGCATTCCTGGGCCAAATTAGCAAACAGGTTTATGCAGTTTATGTTTTAAGTAGAGTTTCGCAATTGTTTTACACATTCGTGGATTTAATATTTATTCATATCAGAAAAAAGGAGGTTCAAGTTGGTGGGAGTGTGGTGGGAATTAGATTTCAAGCTATAGTCAAAAACTACAATACTGGATAGATAGAATTTCTCTGATAGTGCAGCTAGACAAAAAGTTAATATAAGTCATCTTGTGGGCAACATTAATGTGCACCAAGTTTGTTGGCAATCATTCAATAGTTGTTGGGTGTATGTATAATGTATCATTACAGAGGTTAGAGAGATCCCATCGGATTACCAGAGTCAGCAGGTTTCATTCTCTGAGGGCATGAATAAAAAAATCATGGCAATCTATCCAGTAATTATTGAGATATTTTAGGTAGTTTAAAAACAATTGATAGAACAAACAACTTAGTAACAGACCAAGTCTGCCATAGACAGTATGGTAAGATGGTAAGATAGGTATTATGATAGGTATAGTTACTTTTCACAGGCATTTCATAAATAATTAGAATGACTACACACATTTTTTTTATATTATGTGCACTCAATTGGTAGTTTGTGGGGCGGTAAAACTAATACAATGTAATCCAGCTGTGCTGCAATAAACCCAATTATGATGAAGATGACCAACCGGTCAAGAGAGAACATATGTTTTACAATATCTATGTCACAGCATCAGCCATTTGTTGCTTCTGCACTTACTACAGCACAGAATACTAAGGCTGGAAAACAAGCCACCTAAAAAATGTCATTCTGGTATTTTTATGAAATACTTGCCATCTCCCTTTTTCTCTCCACTCTCTGCTTTTATATAATGCCTTTACTTGGCAAACATAACCAGTATACAGAGATTTGTCTTGGGTGTATTAGCCCCAGTGAACCATTTGTCCCCCAGCTCCAACCTGAGACTCTCTATCTCCTGCGTTGTGCTCTGCTTGAGGTGTTCGAGGTCCTGCGACATGTGGTGGTAATGGTCATTCAGGGTCTGAACATGGCTCTCCAGGCGCTGCGAGGAGTTTCTGTTCTGGTTCAAGGCCAGCATGTCTAAACGGGCCTGGGTCAGTGCCTGGAACTGCTGGAACTATCAAAGAAGAAAAGGGTCTGTTTGGTAACTCATTTGAAGGTCAGGAAGGAACTCTCCAGAAGAAGAAAATATGTACACTGCATGTCTGTAATAACTTATCTTGTCATCAAAAGTCATCATTGTTGCTTAGCTATTTCACCATATGGGCTTCCTTCAGTACTTTTACAAAATGACTAATATGTCTGAGTGCAGTACTGCCTTTTAGGCTAATTATTAATCATTGTCACAGACCTACTCAAAACCTAAAAAATATTTAGTTGCACAAAATGTGTTCTTGTTACTTCTGTTCTGTTTATGAGCTAGTTTGATAAATTAGTTTTAAATTAAAATCATTTCACTACAATAAAACTGATTCGGGATCATTTTGTAGTGCTAAGAAGACTAATTCTAGGTCATTGTACTTTAGCTTCATAGAAAGACATAAGTCTATGATATAATAACTTGCTATGATACAACACCTATATGAAATGTGGATCTTAACTCAGTGTTGACCAAATATGTTCTCAATAAGGCACTTGTGTTTTGACACAAGTTCATAAATTCATGTGTAAATTAAGCCCTGTAGCTCACTAAAAGTCTGTCTCATAGGGGTGAGCAGATCAATCCAAATGTCGATAGTATCGATGCCAACGCTGGTATTGGTATCGGATCGATACTAGCATGATGGGCTCGATAACACCCCACCCCACCCCACCCCCGCCTTCACCTCATAAACCCACTGCTCTCCCCAATATAAATTGCACAGGCTGCAACCGTTCCATCATAAAGTAGAGTTGCCTGTGCAAATACCGCCCCTGTAACATGTACAGGCACACGCAGGCACATACAAGCATTGGCCACTGATGTAACTGCTACTGCAATAATTTAACATCAGTTCTAAAACAACAGTATGATAAAACACAAAATTCCAGTTAGCAACGGTTAATACAAAAACACACAGTCTGATTCGAACTAACCTGTTCATTGAGCCGTCGTAGTTTCTGGGATGCATGATCAATTCCCTGCACCTTAGCGAGTTGAATTTGCAGCAGAACCAGGATCAGGGGCCAGCAGCAAGGCCTGATGCTGCCCATGGTGCAGTGAAGCAGGGATAGGTGCAGATGGGAGTTTGGGTTTCTGAGTGGAAGTGCAGAGGTGAAGGAACAAGGAGAAGAGAAAAACACATTACTAAACAGGGATGGTCCTGTTACTTACAGTATAAACACTATAAACACACACAATACACAAAAACACACCCACAGGCTGGGATAAGAACACATTTTCCATTTTCATCATCAGGGAGCTGAGAGGAAACACAGATGGATTTAAGAGGTACTCAGCTTCTCTCTGACTTCTCTCTGACGCTGCTTCACAACTGAACAGTAAGAAAATAAAAGTAAACTGCTCAAATTAATCAATCAATCTACAAACCAGTGTGCAACATCTATTTAACTGTAGCAATATCAAAGGCAACTTCTTTTTTTAGATATTAAATTGCAAGTATGAGAAAATGACATTTCTTATTATTATTTACATGTATTCCTCTGCAGTCTTTATACAGTTTTGATTTATTTAAAGCTTTCATTACCTTAATATCAGTCCACAGTGTACAGTGTACACAGTACAGGTGTACATGCTTTTATTTGTGTGTGTATGTTTAGGTTTGTTGCTTTTATGTAGCGGTAAATGTTGTAATGGAATTATTCCTGGGAAGCAGTGTTCCCAGTTGAAACAATATATGCAATCTTTAAATATAAAACCATTCAGCACACACACACACACACACATAAATAAATGTGATCTGAATTAGTTCTGCAACATACAAAATAAGAAGTGGGTTGTTTGGCAAATTTCCCACTACATTCTCATGGGCTGAGAGAGAAGCACTCTGTACTTTCCTCTTCCCCCTGAATCAACTGGCAGGCGGCTGCCTCTCTTCTTCTTCTGCTTTTTCTTTGAATGACCCAATCCAGGAATCATTTTGTTGTTCCCTCTCTTCTGCTTTCTGCTCATGACCAGGTTGCGACAACACTGGACTTAAAAATTCACTATTGAGGGATAATATGTATATGTGTGAGCTTGTCCAATGAGGATATGACCAATATGTGTTAGAAAACGCAGTGTAGAAGCATTATACAGTATAGAATATATTTTGAGGAAATATTCTGACCAATTTTTATTACACAAATGTAACTAATCCAGTAAAGTCACTCAAACGTTACCCAAAGTTAGAAAAAGTAGATTCAATAATCATTTTTTGATTTACTGATATTTATCAAGCCTTTCATAACATATTTAAAATGTTCCTTTATTCACACCATGACTTCCAGTTTCCCTTTGTGAAAGTGTGGCGTAAACGCAGTTTCCAGTTTCATTTTCATTATGACCATTTGGTACGTAGCTAACCTTTGTCAGGGTTTTTGTGTCAGCCCGGAAATTCCTGAACTGCACATGTCCACAGGCAGATTAAGTTCATCACTCAAACAGGGTGATATGACTGCTTTTTATTTACACCATGTGCTTTTGACAGTGATTTTTCTGCCTGGCCTGTACAGAAGTATCTGCTTTGCTTGATCAAGATTTGCTGGAACGGGATGGACCTTTTTTCATCTAGCAGTGTTTTTTCAGAAGGCAGCTTTTTCTGACATCCCTTTATGAGCTGGAAAGACATCTGATCCTGAGAAAGACTGTATTATATATATTATCTTTAAGTCTGACAACTTAAAGATAAAGCCTCTAGTCATCAGGTTGCTGTGCATTCTTGTGCTGCCGACATGGATGAAGAGACTCCACTGCTGAGCAGAAGATCAACAACATCTGAATCAAAGGTTGGAAACATTTCACTTATTTTACTTACTTTGAGGATGTATGAGTAGAGGCTGGTTATTTTAGACTGGTCTTATTGTTGTTCTTAGATTTATAGTCTGACTTAAGCCTAAGAAGTTAACCTAACGACAAGCATTTCCAATCACAGTTTAAAAGCAGCATCTCAATTGAAATTAATCATTTTAATTCCAAAGCCAGTGTTGAACTGTCGGATGATGTCAGAGACTAAAGAAAACATGACACATGTATAACTACTACAATTATAAAAATAAACAACAAACAGCTAAATTGTAAACGTTGTCTAACAGATGATGAACATAAACTCATGCCCACAAATACGTGGGACAGCTTGGCAGTCTAGGCTGAACCACATTTTAATTTGGTCACTTTCACTTCCTCGCACCAGACATATAACATGTTTTTATCATAATTAGTACAACTATGCTTATTCGCAATCCTCACCAGCTAGCAAGGAAAACTCTAGAGAGTTTACAGTCTCCATTGTGGCTGAAACGTTCAGTAGAAAAAAACTAAAGAGAAGTAAATCAACCTACATTATGTCAGTTCCCAGGCATAGCTCAGCACTCATATACGTGGCATAACTTACACTCCTATACACCTATACATTCCTGGGTTACAGTAAATTCAGTTCAAAAGAACCCCTTCCCCAACCCTCCTTGGGTAATTTTCTATGTATGGTACTGGGTAAATTTAGCCCAGTATTGTGTCGGTGTCTCAACACTGGTATAAGAAAAACAAGTGTACATATTTTTTAATCTGTTTATCTATTTTATGTATTTCGATGAAATCTACAATGACATTTTTGATTTTTTTTTTGTTTGTTTTTTAGTTAAGTTAAGCTTTTTAGATTCCAAGTGCTGCCTAACTTGAGCTCTCTGACAGTTTAAGTGCTTTTATAGGACCAAATCACAAAATATTAATATTTTAATTAATTATTATTAAAATATTTTAATTTTATCTTCCAAATTCTAACTAGTCCACAATTCTTCATCTCAGATCAGTAACATTAGACTGTTCCTGGCTGTCTTCTCAGCCGTCCTGGGGAACTTCAGCTTTGGTTACTCCCTGGTCTATCCTTCCCCTGTCTTGCCAAAGCTCAAGAGCCCTGATGCTGACCCTCGGCTTAGGATGGACACGGAGGCGGCCGCGTGGTTTGGATCAATCTACGCACTGGGTGCAGCAGCTGGAGGACTTGGAGCAATGCTGCTCAACGACATGGTTGGGCGGAAGATGAGCATCATGATGTCAGCAGTGCCGTCGACTATTGGGTGCGAAAAACTTACAGTCATCAAACGGCGGTCTGATAGCTGGATGTAACCAAGTAGATTTTTCTGTAAAGATTCTCAGTCATCCAGGTCATGGTTATCCCAAAAAAGGTTATTCAGTGGCCACTGGACTTGGCTGGACTTTCTCAATTTGAGAAAGCCCTCTGGAATGGAGGGTGAAACGTCTTCAAGGAACTAAAACAAGTCCAGTTGCCACTGAATAACCTTTTTTGGGATAACTATGTAGATTAATCACTTACTTAATAAGTACTGTGCTTAAGCACAATTTTTGTGGGTTACTTTAAACTTCTACTTAAATGCATTAGGCCTGAGTCTAGTTGTGCTATCCAGGGTATACCATGTCACCAAAGTAATAAAAGTGATAATAGAAGGGTGTGTTCAATCTTGTCAATAAAATCCAGTTTGTGCACACCCAAAAAGTCCTGAGAAGAAGCCTAATTAGGTAACATCAGTGAAAATACCTTTGTGGGTGAGCAGTGGCTTCAATTTACATTCAAGATAAATGGTAACTTGATGAATTAATATTAATTAAACAATAACAATACAATAGTTACTCGGAATTTGTTCTACCTTTAAAATGCTTCATACATTTTAATGCATTAGTAGCAATAAATCAGTAATATACAGTATATATAGTATATGTAATGTATCACTGACAAAATCCACTCTTCATAGTAAATACAAAAAAATCTTTTAAAGAACATTCTGATAATACTCACTTCTTAAAATAAATAATCTGAATACTGCTTTATTCTTGTTAAAAAGAAAATGTAGGCTTTATAATTAGATCCCTCATTATGTAAGAACATCTGGATTGCACAGAGCTGAGAGTTTTGCAAAGGCGAATACTCATTTGTATGTCTCAGTATTGCCTAACTTAAATGTCAATTCCCTGTTCTGCAGATTTGCAGAACAGGGAATATACAAGTGCACACAAAGCAGTAAAAATATTACATCATTAGGTACATGCTGCTTGGAGGGGCCGTGAACTTGGGGATGCTCTACGCAGGGCGTTTCCTAACTGGTGTTGCTGGCGGGATGACCGCAGCATCTATTCCTGTAAGTTCCCATGCTTACAGAAAATCATATCCTCATTTTGTCCCAATCCTGCATACTGGCAATAAAACCACTGTTTTGCAATGGTAGACAGAAATGTTCCCACTTTTTTATCATTGACTTCGTTACAATCCTGACAAAAATTACACATATAATTACAGTATGATGTAAATTCAAATATTTGAACTGTATATGTATCGTGAGTTTTTCTCATGGCTTCCTGCCTGAATTCAAACTAAATACATTAAAGTGCTTTGTTTCTTCATGTGTATGTTTCACAGGTTTACATCTCAGAGATCTCTCACAAAGCAGTGAGGGGAGCTCTGGGCTCCTGCCCTCAGATCACTGCTGTGTTTGGGGCCTTGGCACTCTATACCCTTGGTAAGTGCTTATCATTACTGCTGCATATATAGACTATCTTTGCTGGGCATTACATCCACTTTTTAGACTTTCAGTTTCTTTCTAAAACTAATATTTTGTCCTTGGCAGTTGATACAGCAACTTCTGCAGTGTTATAATATTCAGGCATGTCTAACTCATATGTAACATTTTCTTATCTCTATCATATTCTCAACATTACGTGTGATGTACAGGTCTGGTGGTACCATGGCGATGGCTGGCGATTGCAGGGGAGGTGCCAGCTGTGCTGATGGTTGTGCTACTAGCATTCATGCCCTCCTCCCCGAGAAGGCTTCTCTCCATGGGCCAAGAGCAGAAGGCTGAGAAGGCCCTCCGCTGGCTGAGGGGAAGCCAATACAACATACATAGCGAGCTCAATGCCATACAGGTAAGAGACAGATATGTAGCTTTTTATTGTATTTTAACAGCTTAAGAGGGTTAATTAAGTACATAATTTCAGTTATAGAGGTCAAATCAGTTTATGAGTTAGGTAAGTAATCATACATACTGTACATTAGCAGTACACAAATGTTTGTGTTTTTTCTATCAATGCAGCACAGCATCAACACACAGAGTAAAATCACACTGGCCCAGCTGGCCACACCCGTCTACTACCGACCAATCATCATCTCTGTGGTGATGCGGTTCCTGCAGCAAATGACGGGCATCACGCCCATTCTGGTCTACCTGGAGCCCATCTTTGCTAAGAGCCAAGTCTCCCTGGAGCCCAAGTAGGAGAAATATTCTCTTTATCTATATACTATAATCTACATATTTATCAATCTCTTGATTTTATTTAATTTATCATGTGCAATTATGTGCTTTCATTTTTTTATATAATCAGATCAATTTTGTCTGCTAACTTTAATCCAAGGATGCTCCAGATATTGACATATCTTTGTTTTGTATTTGTCAGATACGACGCTGCCATTGTGGGCGTAGTTCGACTCTTATCTGTTACTATAGCTGCGTGTTTGATGGATAAGGCGGGACGCAAAGCCCTGCTATACACGTCCAGCATGCTGATGTTCCTGTCCACTCTGACTCTGATGATGATTTCCCACACCACACCTTGCCCTCCAGGCCCTGCTCCTCCAAATCTCACAGCTCTAGACTACACCACCCACAGTGACTTGGGGAATACTTTAGAGGTCAGCCACCAAAGTTCAGCAAGCCTAATTCCTCTCATCGGCACTATGGTATTTATATTTGGTGAGTGCTGCAAGCAGCTTTCAACTTTTACTGAATCCATGATTTACCTAATCACACGTTTGGCATCAACTTTTGTACAGACATTTGTACTGACTTTAATCCCCTGATCCCTTATTCCCTCCACAGTGTTGACATTTTTGGTTTTAAGCTAAACATTTAAAACATTTTTTAGATGTAATAGTCACACCTCTGACAAACCCTCCCATCCTCCATTAAAGCAGTTCTTGTGGCCAACCTGGTGGATGTGTGGGTGTGCACTGGTAGCCTACTGGTTCGTGCACATGCCAGTTTGAGTCTGATTGGAGACCTGTCCACACCCTGTCATACCCTCTCTCTCTCCCCAAGTTTCCTGTCTGCCTCTCTCACTGTCAAACTATCTAATAAATACTAAAATACAACAAAAAAAAATATCTAAAAAAAGTAAAAAAACATGGTGGATGTGTGAGTTCTGTGAATTTTCTGGGAATGAATGAAAGGTAAGTTGGAGCCCTCCACCTCTTTTGAGTGAGAATTTATTTGCAAATCCAAGGCTTCCCAGACCCCTCTCTCCAACCATTCTTGTTTTGGTTTATTTTAATTCATGCTAGTCAAAAAAGCAAACTAGTGCATGAAAATTGATCACATGGATACAGGGATACAGTTAGCTTGTTTGTAGGGTGGAGGTTTGAAAACCTGTCAGGCATGTTTCCCTGTATTTAATGAAACACATGCTGTTTCCTTTCATTTACCCTTTGTGTTATTAAAACCTGTTTTGTCCTCATGTCCTATGTCATTATGTTATGTTTAGCTTTTGAAGCATGATTAACTGACATTAACATCCATCCCCTAATAATCCTAACTGCTTGGTTTCCATTAACCTACCCTCACACCCTGCTTGACTGGGAAAACCTTGTGGTGTGGTTATGTACAGAGGTGGTAATTAACTAATTAACCACATTTACTAATGTACCGTCAATTTTGAGGTACTTGTACCTTGACATTTGTACAATTGACATTTTACTTTTACTATTATTCCATAACAATTAAGAATCCAATAATGTGCTTTTTACTCCACTACATCTAACATGTTTAGTTACTTCTCAGATGCAGGTTTTTAATACAAAATATAATCAACTAATAAATTATGAGGTGTTATTATGGATTACATACAGTAATTAATATCTGCTCCACCTTTACTGGCCGAGCAGTTTTTGTTCCACACCTTATTTTTTCTTATTTTTCACCTTTGAAAGTTTATTTGTCTTACCGGTGTGTAGCCCGCAATATTTACTGTTTTATTGCTACAACTAAAGGGTAAATTTCTAAACAGAGGATGCTAAATTTTTGTTAGATGATTTTTCAAATAAAATTATTAGAAATAAGGTTTTTGAAGTGGTTTCCTCTTTGAATCTGTACATGAATTCAACTTTACAAAGTCTGAATATAACGTTTATAACATTAGTATCTCAGTAAAAGTGACGCAGAGGAAAAAGTACAGTATTTGTTAGTGGAGTAATTTTGTGTCAATTTTACACCATATACTTAGTACTTAAACTTTATGTCTCGATGCATGCTCAATAATCCAGGTAAGGAAACAAACTTTGTCCAGATGAACAGAATCAACTTTCTAGTACTTAAACTTTACTTTTTGTACTTCAGCCACCTCCAGTTATGTGGCATTACTTGGCACCACACCACTCTTGTCTTTCTAAGATAAGCACTAAAGGAGCAGATGAATGATTTTTGTCTTTTTCATACAACAAAGTAATTTTAATAGCATAGCATGGTATGACCGGGGGCTAGCAAAGTTTTTTTACATGATTTTTAGTGATTGTTTCATTGTGCTATGACATCATCATCTTTCATATCAGGTGTTTACTTTGTCATCACATTGTTTCCTAGGATACGCCATGGGATGGGGCCCAATCACCTGGCTGCTGATGTCAGAGGTGTTGCCGCTGGTTGCCAGGGGGGTGGCTTCTGGTCTGTGTGTCACTGTCAGCTGGCTGACGGCCTTCGTGCTCACACATGCCTTCACACACCTGGTGGACAGGTACGGCCTGTATGTGCCCTACCTGTGTTTTATGGTGGTGTGTGTCCTCTGTTTGCTGTTCAATGCCGTGTGCATCCCAGAGACTCGCAAACGCTCGCTGGAGGAAATAGAGAACTATTTCAGGACAGGACGTACATTCACTATCAGGCGGGGTCAATCCGTACAATCACACTGAAGTTTATGGTTTTTCAAATGATGTAGCTCTAAAACAGGGATAGTGCAAAGAGATTTGTTTAGTATGTGCAACAATCAGTATACAGGTTTAAGGATAGATGATGCTTGTTGACTGCTAATAGTCAGATCATTTAACTTTGCCACTTAAATACACTAACTCTTGATTATGGTGCTCCACAAAATGTATTTCTACTATTTTCATAGACAATACAGTCCCTCTTATTGGCTGGCAGGTTGTATACCATATATCACACACATCAACCACAGTTTGGGTCAATTTAACCACTGATGTGTACAAAGATGGCAAACTATTATGATGCAGTTAATGCTGAAACTGCATCAGTGGTCACTATTGAGACCACAATACAGTCCAGTAATATCAGTGTCAGAGTATCTTACACCATTATACTGAAAAACAGTGGAATTATTTCACTTTATTGTACAATATATTTTACACTGGTTGACATGTATAGTCTTAAATGTTATGCATAAAATGTAAATACACATAGTATTAAAGTAGTATTAAAGTAAGTATTAAAGTGAGAATAAACCTGTACACAGTAAGTGTACAGTCCTCAAAAGTGTAGTAACAAATTCACAAAACAGATCCATCATCTGATGTTGCCAACACATTGTGGTGGCTCAGCAGGCCCGATCACATGTTGCAATGAACTCTCAGTGCCACAGGTTTGAGTCTGAGTCACAGCAAATGATTCACATCACTGTCCAGTGTCTCCCCATCCTCCCAGTAACAGCACATAACTCATTCTTATTATGACTTATTGTAGCTATGTTAAGAATTTACATTGAAAAATAATTTAAACAAATTCTTCCATAGTATTCAACTGCACACAATTTAGTTAATACTGGTGCATAGTATGTCTATTACAAATGGTTAATGATCATTGTTTATATTAATTTTGAAAATGTTTGTCCAGGAAATGTGTAATTCAGTATGTGATCCTGTAGGTAATTGGTGGGTATGGCAAAATAGCTGCTTAAAATGCATCTAATAAATTGATATACTGTCTTGCTGATTAAATTCTCTGTACCAAACAAAACTAAACAAATACAATCAAGCAATTTTCTTAATAATAGATGATGTATAGTGATGATGATGTATAGTAAAGCAGATTTTGTCAAGCTGCTATGTTGTCTACCCTGTGTTATTAAACTTTACTTTGAATAGTATGAAGATAAGATGATTTACCTACTGTAAGAATACAGTCATTATTATGTGCACAAAACCAGTCTGCTGCAAATCATTTTAGTCTGTACAGTGTTTACTAGCCACAGGTTTCGGTGTGTGTGCACATGCACGTGTTTGTGACCTCAATTTGTTAAGCCACACCTTACTAAAACTGCAAAGTATTAGTGCAGGAATCTACTTTAAAACAACTGTGCTCTTACACAGATAATAGAATCAAATGAGACCTTTAAAATGCAACAAGTTCAGAAGACCTCCCTTTTTCTGTTTGAATGAATAGTAAAATCACGTGACAGTGCATTTCTGACCCCATTTTGTTCTTTTTCAGTGTATTTCTCAAATGATTTTTGCTTTAGTCATATAGAATGTTTTACTGAGCTGCGACATAAACAATAAATGTCAGACATTCAGGGACAACATACATACAAACAATTACACTGCACAGAAGAAGAGGTGATTTCCATGTGTTGGGTGTTTGTTTATAATGCTAATGGAATGGGTGAAAATCCCAGTGGACATATTGCAAAAGTGCTAATTGAAACAAAAATGATACTAACTGCATATCGTTAGTAACAAATATTTATATAATATCTTTCTACTATTTATTGTTGTGCATGTCACAAAGTGTGCAACAATTTAATCTAGACAGTAGTTGAATTTTGTTGCTGTTTACCTGCTGAAGACATCACAGAACGAACACAGACAGTGTCTCATAGCTTTTATCTTCCATTCACTTAGTATTTATATGCCTGTTGAGTCAGAAGCTATTTTTATATTTCTTACTACACCCACCTACTTCCTTCCCCAAGTCAGTGCCTCTCTCCTCTCTCCTGTCCTCCCCCTCTCATGCCCTAAATTGCTGACGGGTGACTTAATAATCACAGATTAAATTATTACATCTTAAAAAGTGTATGTTTTGAGTGTGTCTTCACACCTTCGCTTCAGACTGTACATTAATGTTATAGTTCTTAGATTATTATTTTTATCATAGTATGACAGTGTATTCATTAGTAACCATTATCAGTTTTAGTTGTTGTTATTCCAAAACACCCAGTGTTTTGAGTTAAATGCTCCCTAATGTTTAATGCTCATTTTACTTTTGCGACTACTAGTGAATATTGTTTTGAACTGTGTTTTGCCAAAAATAGTCTTCTTGCTTAAAGAGTAGATAGATAAATGGCATAAAGAACACATCATGAGTGGAACATTTATTAAAATTATTTATTGTCAATAGGCAAAGAAGAATAAGACATTAAAAATGGCCACAATGGATCACTCTGCGTGTTTGATTTGGGATTTTACACCGGATGCCCTTCCTGACGCAACCCTCCTGCTTGATGCGGGCGTGGGACCAGCACTAGGGAGGGACCAGGACATGAACCACCAACGCTGGGGTTCGTAGACTGTTAAAAATTGCTAGAATACCTACTTTATAAAAAGTACCTATAATACATTTTTTCCATGTTTCCTGGTTTGAAGTGCCACATTTTTCCTAATGTGCCTTTTGGAAAAAACAACAACAACAAAAACAACTTATACATTTTCTTTATCTCTTAAATCCAAAGAACAAAAAGGGGGTTTGCACTCACAAACCAATGACACCAGTGAGATTTTGTATTGACCTCTAACAATATGCAGATGATACTCCACTATACATGTATCTCTTAAGACAAATTTTATCAGTGTTTAATATATATCTTGTCATTTAGTCATGGATTTTTGAATAAACGAAAACAATGCTAAAAGTACACCTTTTATGTTTCCCTCTGGCTCACAAAAAGTGTCATATTCTCATATTTGCTTCAGACCATGACTCAGCCACAGGTTGTTTCAGGACTGCGATTAGGAATATTTTATTGAGCAATCATTGCATTGTAATCACTTAAAAATGTCTAATTTATTCAAAACATCATATCACACACACAAACATGAACACACACTCACCCATCAACCTTTTTATGGAATGTTAATACTCCGACAGGGATTGGTCTATTCGCTGGAATGCTGTTAATCAGGCTCATCGAAACAGATACACCACCTTACTCAGGTAACATTATGTGCAGAGGCAACACCCTACAATCTCTCTCTCACATACACACACACACACCTTTATGGTGGATCTTCCAGCTGTGGTGTTTTGGTTTTAGAATGGAACACAAGAATGAGAGGTTCAGGATTTCAAAAGTGTTTTACATTACATTTTATCAATTGCTAAGACACACTTAAAGAATCTTTTTTTCAAAAACGTTAACACACATGTTATCCAAAGAACCAAAACTTTATTAGATTAACTGTGTCAAATGCAAGGAAAACACCTGTTCATAGCAGATAGAAAGTAGCTGCATAATTAGGAACCTCTAAATTCTTCAATTAGTCTTTATCCATCTGTAAAAGATGCCACCTCTGTGTTGTGTTTGCAAACATGGATCAAATTTGACTAAATGTGAAGTTTTTTTTCAGATATTTCTGATAGTTATACTTTGGTTTCATTTATGTTTATTTGTATGTATTTTTACAGTAGAATTTGCAGTATTCACCTTTTCTGAATTTGACCTTTATGGATAAATGAATGAAATCTGATGCAGTACAATAGAATACAAGAAATGCTAATTTTTTTATG
Source organism: Sandelia bainsii (assembly GCA_032362345.1). Taxonomy (NCBI): domain Eukaryota; kingdom Metazoa; phylum Chordata; class Actinopteri; order Anabantiformes; family Anabantidae; genus Sandelia; species Sandelia bainsii. Next base: position 17,031,490 of record JAUMHL010000029.1, read on the forward strand.
ATTTTGGGATAAATTTGCTATTTTTTCATTAAACAAAGAGTACAAATGTTGGGCCCTGTTGAATCTGTCTAGTGTAAGTGCTAACTGTCAGCTTTGCATGTCAACGCACAGAAACCTGCACACAAGAATACAAAAATTAAAGAAAGCTTTCTTAGAAGATCTCTTTTTTACAGCATTTCAGCAGGTCAAATCAAATCTGCAGAAGCAGAGCACAGCAAGGTTTGTTATCTCTAGTAAAATCACCTTGGGAGAAAAGAATACAATACATGCCGTACACATTAACTTGCCTTTTTTGTCTTGTCCTGTTAAAAAAAACAACACAAATGGCACAGGCTTATGCCACACACAAGCTTTAAGTGGCTTATATTGAAAGATGTATGTAGTATTTTGTTGTCCATTGTGTTATGAATGACTGAAAGAATATATTAGTTTTAGTTTTAGAATATTTTGCAAACTAAATGTGTCATTTTGATGATAATCTTCTGCTTCAGCCTGTGTTTTTTAATGTGCTGTCACAGTGGACAGAAGTGTTTAAACTAATGAGGAAAACTATAAATCTGATGAAGTACAATACAGTAAATGTGTTCCTGAGTTTTTCTGAGTTTTTGGGTGAAATTTGTTATTTTTCCATTGAAGAAAGAAAACAGTACAAACAATCCAAATTCGTCTTGATGCTAACTGTAGGTCTTGCATGTCAACAACAGTTCACGCACACACAAAAAACAGCACACAAGAGTACAGTACAAAGACCGAAGAAAATATTTCAACAGGTCAACTTAAAGCAGTGCAGGTGCAGAGGGCAGAGGGCAGCTGGGTTTGTTATCTTTAGTAAAGTCACCTTGGAGAAAAGGAGAAAATAATTCAGTTTATATTGTGATGTGTTTGCTTGTCTTTTTTGCCTATGTTGATAGCGCTGTGTTGTATTTTTTTGTCCATTGTGTAACAACTGACTGAAAGAATATATTAGTTTCACCACAAGTTGTGTTGTTTGAGGGAACGTTTTGCTTGTGTTGCATGATTTTAATGTTTTGTTTGAACATTTTGCAAACTAAATGCGTCATTTTGACCATGATCATACTGTAAAATTCCCTGTAATTGAATCGTTGGAAACTGGCATCTTTAATATTAAATCATTTTCTTTACCTGTGCAACATTAGTCTGTTGTAGTACAAATGGGCTTCAGGATGGAAGGTCAATGATTCAAATATGTATTCATACTTGAGATCAGCTATTTTCCAGCCTCCCTCAATATACATACATGAAAGTTGTGCTTATAGGCAACACACTCAGCCCCCAGCAGTACTCTGCAATCCAGTGACCAACAGTACAAAAATGTGGTTGAACTGGATCACCAAGGTGGGAGAAAATACCTATGTTGGCAGACATATTTTGAGTGTTTCTTCACACAGGTTTGTTCTAAAAAAAAAGTAATGTAAATATAGAGTCTGTCATGTTCACAAGGCAAAGTACAACCAAGAAAATGAATTCATATTGTCTTGTTTGCTTTGTGTCTGTGTATTCCTTGTGCGTGTGTACGTGTTAAAGATTTTTTTCCATAGTGGTCGTTAGCAGCACAATGGCATCATGCCCGCCTTTAAGTAACAGTGCACTTACTCCCTTTTTTTTAATATGAAGCTTCCAGCTAGCAGCATATTAGCTCAGCTTAGCACAAAGACTGGAAACATTGAAAAAACTCACAATTTAGCAGGCTCTTTATGTATTTATATTTATATATTTTATACAAAAAACAAATATGACAACATTTTATGGGAATTTATGACCAGTATTGTAAGTAACTAGTTGTTGAGAATTTGTCAGCCTGAAACACAGTTTATCATCCTAATCAAACATACACAGAATCCATGGTAGCAGAGGTTTACTATGTTGAGATCACAGCAGAAAAAACAGCAACTATGACATATGTTAGGTATGTAGATGTGGGTAGTAACAAGTTCCAAAGGTTTTTCTTTAACACTTGATTCAAAGCTCCTGCTGAGTTTGTTCGATGTTGCTTCATGTGTTACATGCAGGATCATATGTACACGTAGCATTAATGTCTGATGATGTCCCAACTGATGCTAGAAATCAATCTAGGTTTTGCAAGGGAAAGAACATTCCCAGTGTCAATCGCCACAAAAAGTGTATTTTCCAAAATTGTTAAACCTTTGCTTTAAGTTAGTGATTTTCCAGCTCAGGGGTCCTTGGTTTTGTGTGAGCACATGATCTACTTTATTTAATAGTGCAGGTATTTATTATGAGTCACATTCCTTTCTTTCTATACATACAAAACTCATTGTTAAATGTATGTTTGATCAAATCTGGTTGCTGATAATGAGAAATTCACAATTTAACGCCCAGTCAGCAAACTTGTATGTGCTGAAGCTAAAGAAAATATGTTTTTTTCTCTCACGACATCTTCTGCATTTGTGTGTTTGTCTGTAAGTTAATATTTAATTTAAAGGCTGTAACGTTGCCGCCCAATTTGAAATTTTTCAGTTTTAGTGTCTCATCGTGGTGCTTATTCTTTGTTGGCTCTGCAGACAAATGAATTCATTCAACACTGAGTTCTCATATTTATGGGTAATTGGTCACTTTTTTATCTGTGTGGCTCCTGTATGGATCCATAAGCAGCAGGAGGGAAACAGGTTATTCCCATTTAACTGAGTGACACACATATACACACTCCCTTAATTATCTCCAAAAAACAAAGGACAAGTTAAAAAGAATCTCAGTAGAGACTTTGGAAGCTACGCCTAAATCACTGAGTGATGCATTACTGTTGTACATTTTTGTCAGAGAGGGTGGTGCTGTGGGAGGGTTCAGGGACAGGCTTGTAATGATACAGGTGAGACAGGTGTAGTTGTCAGCTACAACCTATCTGGACTCTACATCAGCAAGAGCGGAGACGCATATCTGCACTCTGACTGCAACACCTCGCCAAGGTAAGACTAACAGGAATTAATATGTGGTGTATGGAGAGAAGATTATTATTTATTATATAAATTATATCTTTCATTAGTTTTGTGAGTCAGTTACAGGAGTTAAGGTTTGTGACTCTAAATATGTCCAAATATGTGAAAGTTGACAAAAATAACAATAAATTCAAGCTTTGACAGTAATTGTTAATTATTTGAATATAAGGAAAAACACTATTGAAGTTTAATATATTTTGTAGACAAAAGGCAGAAATTAGCTTTCTCCACTTTTAAGTCTTTTTGTTAATGAATTTATTGTGACCTAAATCTGTTGTATTGTAATGCTGATAAAAGACAACAGGTTTTATAGATCAGCCTGGGGGAAAGATGTCAGACAGACATTTGTTTGCTTCTGTTTGTTATTTTACTTGTTAGGTTATTTGTGGGTTTTATATTTGAGGTTTTGAACAATACATGTAGCCATGGGTGTAGCCCAGCTTTTGTTCTGCTATGTCGACTTTGGTATTTCTCAGTTTGGAGCGAATGTGCCATTCAGCTGAGCTGCGAGCATGTTAAACTCTTTGATTATAAGTCTGTGTGTTTGCAAATAATTTGTTGTCATTATTGCTGCACACAGTGAAAATTTCCTTTAGAGTGTATTTTTACGAAGGAGGAGTCTGCTGTAAAAACACTTCTCTTCTCTTTCTTCTCTTGCATTTTTAAAGTTTAATGTGTTCTTCAGGCTCCTTTTTACATTTTAAATAATTTGTGGTTTGGTTTTGATGGCTGCTAAGTCCAGTAGTACAAGTAGTTTTGGAACAGCAGTTCGTAAAGGTTTTATTGCTCAGGGGTGTAGATATGTTCTAGTGTCTTGAACTTTCAGTGTTCAGTGTGGACAACTTTTACAGTTAGAATTAAAAACGGAAATCCTTCACTTGAGTGATCTAAAACAACACATTTATGTCTATATTTTGTTAGTTTTTGTTGCGTTTGCAGCAGTAATTTATACAAAATCAGGATTTATTCCACAACTCCAACAACAGCAGATCTTTGGCAAATACATTAAAATTCATTAGTCTCAATGATGATGCTGTAATTTATGAATCAATCAGCCTCTAGTCTATGTAAACAGAATGTACTGCACATAAATGTGGGATGGAATTTTATTTTGGAGGGATGTTTTCTTTGGTTTATTTGGCTTCAGATTAAAATGAATGTTAGCCTTAAATATATTCTCAAACATCTATTAAATTAACTCCTTGTCATTCTCTGAGGCAATAAGTGAATTTATTAATTAATTTGGTAAAAAAAAAATTGAATGACATCCATCGTTTATCAGCTGATCATTGCGATGCATCATGAAGATTGACAGTGAACCTCCCTCTCTCCCTCCCCCACTCACTTTCACACAGAGAGAGTCAGGTTTGACCAGCACAGATGTCACATACAGTAAGGACACACCTGCAATTTGCAAGTGTCCCTTTAATTGAGAAACTGTCTTTTTTAGAACAGCTCAGTTTGCAGTGAATCTGCTTTTTAAACACAGGAAATTACAACTTTTATGATAAACCATTAAAGTATCATCTAAAAGTGTGATTGGAGATTCAATCAGAGGTTGTACTGGACTTTTTCTGGGTCAGTCTCATTCATAAGCCTTCAGAGAGTGCAAATGTCATCTAAGTGGAGCGCATGTGTTTCAGCCTTTCTCTCTCACACAGGACTTTTTGTTTGATAGACTAACTTTCCTCTATTGTGTTTTAAAAGTATCTCTGCAATGTGGCCGATAGGTTTTTCCAAAGCCGCACCCAGTTGCTGCCTCCACCTGCGTCTTCTCTGAAGGGACATCAGAGCAGTAACTATATTTGGGTTGTAGGCTGGCGCATCTTTTTACTTTTTTATTCTTCTATTTATCTATTTCGTTCTCAGGGCCTAGGACAGAGGATGTAACATACTGTAAACATTGTAAAGCCCCTTTAGGCAGAATTGTGATTTGTGATTTATATGAGATTAGATATTGTGCTATATAAACTTCATTTGATTTGTGGATGTTAAAAACTTTTAACACTTTTTTTCTACATCGGTTTGCACCGGGGACTTTGAACACACCATGACCACTCTCCAAGCATTTTTTTACAGCTCTAAACCAAAAAACATTACAAACAATTATACATTTGATACATTTTCCTTGACTAACATGGATGCAACACGCCCAAGCTTTCCAAATACTGTCACAACAGCTGTTTGCAGCACACTGGATCGGAGCCAGCGAGTGAAGGATCAACCAGTTATCCGAGATCAGTGCTCCTACCCTGACCTAGCTTTTACTGTAGCTCTTTGTCTAAACTGGTTTCTGCTGTTCAGCGTGAGCCCCATGCTCACGCTGAACGTACATTTGTGCCACTCTGGGATCTGTCAGACAATTTCTGCAGTGACGTATTTTAGTAATTTTCATGCACATTCAGCCACCATCAGTACAGTCATTCAGTCAAACATGAAGTCAGGTTCTTTTTATCGCTCACACTTGACAGATTTCAAACAGATTTGTGTGAGGCAGCAGTTTAGTGTGCAGCATGTGAGCTCGTCATCAGCAGGTTTGGGTTGACACACCCTCAGTCTGTGACACACGGAGAAGCATCCAGTTCGGTGGCATTCCTGGTGCAACATATGGGTGTATACGGGAACTCTGTGTGTTTATCTGTGTGTAAGTATGTGGCACAATAACAAAGCAGTGTGTCATCTGCTGCTATCCAAACTGCAGTGACAGATGATGAACTATGGTTACACCTCAGAGCCTGTAATGAAAGGTGTGAAAAGTCAGGTGCATACCCAAAAGCTACGTGGGAACTTAACACTTACTTTTTGGGGTTCCCCATAAGGCAAATGATTACATTTTAGAGAAAGGTTAAAGGTTTGATTTAGGGCAAGTCTGCCAGAAATGAAGGCAGATCATAGTGTGAGAAAAGAAGAGGAAAAAAAAGAGAGGGCAAAACAGTAGAGAGAGATAGAGTCATGTGCATCTTTTAGGCGGGGATTTCCAGTATGGGATCATCCATTTAACTGGTCACATGATTATTATTTTTTTCAATGGGCATAAAAAACAATAGGAAAAAAGCAAGATTGCAACAAAGCAGCTGTTAGGTCATGCTCTGTCAGATGAACACCTGATAATACGAGTTAATACACCATTAAGTATATGCACTGCATTGTATTTTGGAAAGTAACACAGTGCTACACACACCAGATAACTGTATAAATTCATCAAAACAAATGTTTTTCTCATTTGAACCATGTTTAACTTGACAACATTTTTATTTCTCTCAGTAACTGCCTGTCCCTCAATGTTGTCTATAGAACTCATGTTCTACTTTATTTAAGTTAGTGGAACTTCAGTAAAAAAAAAAAGTCCTGCCGGCAGTGTGGTTCATGTTACTAAAATTTCATTATAGTTACCTTCTGTGCTAACGTAAGAAAAAAGTAACCACAGAGAATAACCTCATTTAACTTTGACATGCAAAGAATTTATGTGCAGTTTATTTAATTTAAATATATGTTAAATATGATCAATTATTAATCTCATTCCTGTGCATAAAGGATTCATAAAGGATAACAGAGCCATATAATCATCATGTATTAAGTTACATCATACATAAAAGGTGTTATAATCTTTCACATAACTTTTATCTATAAATATAAGCAGTTTTACACATGACATCAAAGTCATATTGAATTAAATCAGATTTTATATGTATTTTATATGTGATTTTAAAAACTGAAATTAGAGGGGTTTGGGATGTTTGTGAAGTATAGTTTTCTGATAAACTATAATCAAAATATTACAGAAAAAAAACAAGAAATCCCTGTGTACCTGCAGCAAGCATGAGTCTTGTAATCTTTTTTTGTGTGAACAAAGAGCCTAAAAAGACCAACCACACCTGAAACATGCCAGACACCTCACCACAGACAGTCCCACCCAGGCATTTCCCCCAGGGCCACTGTCAAGAAACATCCACACAATACTGTATATACCCTGTAGTGAAAACTTGGTCAATATTTTGGGCTAAGTGTGTGCCAAGTAAAGTAAAGGTATGACAGACACTCTCATTAGAGCCTGACTTTGGCTCCACCTGTTGGCAGACGATATCGTAGTCACAGTACTAAAACAGGTTTTAGATATATAGTTCATATTCTGTATATTTCATAAAGGTATTTTGTCTTTACTGCAAATGTAGCAGATGAAGCCCTTTGTAACAGTCCTTTTCTGTTCTCCGCTCTCTCTGCAGCACAATGAGTGCAGATGGAAAAAAGGAACCCCCTCCCTACATCTTACCAGGTGAGCTCAAACACACATGCTCCCTCTCTCACACACACACGCGCACACACACACACATTATTATAATCATCGTTGTCTCATTAACTACATCTTGTTTCTGTCTATCCTCTGTTTGTTTTTTTCTTTCTTCTTCATTGGGTCCAGTTGAAGGTAAAGGAGATGGAGTGAAGGTTTACCACGTCCACACACCTTTCACCCCTCCGACCTCAAATGAGAACTCAGCTTCTCAGAACGCACCAGGTAAACTGACACCTGATTTTAGTTACACTTACTGGAATCACGTGTCAGAAACCTTAGCCACACTGTACTCTAATACATCGTTGTTTAACTTTCATCTTCCCTCCTGTCTTCCCCCTCTCGTCTCCTTTCCTGCTCCATTAGTGTACACAAGCGGAGGAGGCAGCCTCAGTTCAGGCGTCAACGCCGGAGATGGCAAAAAGAAGTATGTGAGCTATGACACAGCGCTGGGGAGATCTTCCGGTATGACGACCTGCACCTCCTGCCAGCAGCAAGTCATGACCAACATCACCTACAAAGCAGGGACGTACGCCTGGCTGATGTGCTTACTCTTCATCTGCTGTGGGTGAGTGTGCAGGGCCACCTATAAGCACGGCCACATTAAGATGAAGGGGGGGCCACATCACTGGCTGATAATACACGACTCGTCATGTGCAAAATCCCTCACAAGTTTGAGAATAGTGTGCTATGAGTGTTTTTATATACAAAGTTCCTATTTATAAAATTATTTCATGCTTAAATGTTTATCCACTATTATTTTGAGACACAGCGACAGCTTGAGTCATCTGTGACTACAGTCACATCAGGTCAATCAACAATTGTATTATATATATATATATATATATATATATATATATAATACCACATGAGCATTAGTGTTTCTCTGCTTATACGTGTGTGTTGGCGTGTGTGTTTCTTAAATAAAAATATACAATATATCAATAATAATACATGCGTATCTGTATGAATGTCATTGTCATTTACTGCTAAGGGACTGTATTCAATTCAGTTTTATTTATATAGCGCCAAATCACAACAAAAGTCATCAGGCACTTTACATTGTAAGGTTTAAGACCTTATAGAATATAAGTAAATACAGAATAATGTGGAAAACCCAACAGTCCC
>JAUMHL010000029.1:17039977-17084572 GCA_032362345.1 Sandelia bainsii
TAGGGCCAGCAGCTGCACACTGGATATCATACAGCTCCGAAGCCAGGGATTCCTGCAGAGAGGTACAGAGAGAGGGGACAAAGAGGAAGAAGCAGAACATTATGCATTTTCATTATGTATGAAAATTATTATTATGAATGTGGAGATCAGAAACATCAATCTCATGTAATCTCATATATATATACATTTATTTCATTCATCTCTTGTTAGATTTACTGTAAAACATTTTTTTTTTTTAAAAGGGGGCATTAAAGAACATGTGGAAAAGAACGATCCTGTATCTGCATTAGGTTAATTTCCCAAACAAAATGAGATAGTGGAAATACGTTGATGTGGATATTTCCTGCCTTTTGTGTCTGAGTGTCTCACACAGTGGCTGTAATAACTCTCAGCAGTTAGTCAAAATATTGAGGGGCTGGATTTTTTTTACATAAATAATTTTTGTTTTGCAGTTTTTAAAAATTATTTTAGTACAGTCCCTAAAAAAGTGAGCAACAAGTAAGCATGATGCTGACTGTGTGTGTGGGTGTTTGTTGCAGGTTAGTCCTGTGCTGCTGCCTGATTCCATTCTTCATGAAAAACTTCAAGGATGTGTACCACACATGCCCACGCTGCAACAGAATCCTGCACGTCGAGAAGAAGAAATGCTGTAAATGATGACCGTGAGGGCGGAAGTGGACCCGTACAAACAAAACATAACAACCTGTTACCTTTGTCTGTGTTTTTGTTACCTGGTTAGAAAAAAAACAAGCAGTCACACTTTTCACTCAACCTGACAGAGAAAGGTCACAGCTCAAATGTTGCTTATTTCTATGGATGAACCATTGTATTAGCCGAAGCAAAATCAAACACAAATAAATTTCACATTGCATCGAATTATTAGCTGGAAGTTATCACATTTTTTTCACAGCAACATAAGAAAAATTGTCATTATACTACTAAGAAACTTTTGCTTACTTTATGTTATCGTAATGAAGGCTTGTACATAGACTTTTTGAAATTTAAACAGTCCGTTTGAAGGTACTGTCACAAAAACACATACATCAAACCGAAACAGATTGCACAATAGATGAGTTGTGTTGGTGTTGTTTTATGCAAAGTTTAGAAATTAAACACTCCAGAATCAGTGTGGCTTATTAACACTCTACCTATATGTTGTCACATAAACTTATTATCATTCATATTGTATGAAGGGATGGGGGCAATCTAAGAGAGCATGAGGTTGAAAGTATGTTCATATACTGTAGTTTACAACAGCAGCTGGCTGTAAATATAACTTTAAATTTTGTTTGGTCATTTGAATCTTTACCTCCTCACAAAGACTTTTGATGTAAATATATTACAGTGCAAATAATAATGCAAAATTAAAACAATACTACACTATGTTGTGATGTCTTCGTTTGTGAACATTCGACACGATCCTCTGTCGGTCCATCTGTGCACTGAACTAACATCTAGTCAAATTGCTGTATCCTGCCCTGTATCCTAGAAATACATTTTTGTGTGATTGGTTATTTGTGCCAGATTGTTGATAAAGAATCTTTGTTTTATAGGAGAATCATAATGTGTAAGAGAAAGCAGGACTTCTGTAATTTAAGTATTTTCAACTTTAACATTCTCTAAAACTACCATATAGACACAATATTTGATGCCCTGCTGTATTTGCTTTCGTCTTTTTTTCCTTCATTAAAAGAGGTCAGAGGTCAGAGGTCAGGGCCAACCTACTGACCTGCTACTGTTCCTATAAATCAGTTTTAAAAGCGTAGTCATGAATTGTAATTCATTAGACTTTGTCGCACAAATTCTCCGCACATTCCGATAGCTGTCTGTCCAGTGCGTGTGCTCAAGAAGAAACTTTCCTTACATACCGTTTTGTTGCGTTTTATCTGCTTATGTGGGTGCACGTTGTTCAGTATGGTAATGACATCTTATATGATAATGTACGTCAGCCGGAGCAGCTCTTGCATGAATTTTGGACGGCACGATTACTGAAGAAGCCCTAAAGAGAGGTGTGCTATTTAATTGGCTGCAAGTTCAAATACAAAACATTTGGCCAGCATCAACGACAGCACCTTAAAACGTACAAGTCAACAGGAATAATTGTACATTTGAGGAAACATTCGCTTTTTGCCCAGAGAAGATGAGCAATACCACTCTGATATCTGTTGAATACTGCTGCAGTCGGCTTATTCCTTGGCTCTGAGCCAAAAAGATCACAGTCTAGCATTTTAACTTTTACACTACAAGGGTTAATTTAATAAAAAAAACAACTATAGCTACAACATTTTTCTAATTAGCTTTAGTAATGCTGGAAGGTGGAGAGTCAGCCTAGCCGTTTCCAGCCTGCATGTGAAGAAACTTCTGGCTGCAATCTTAAATTGACTGTATAGATAGAAGAATAGTATCAATCTTCTTATCAAAGAGTCTCCAATAGTGCAAATAAGTGTATTTCCAAAAATGTGTTTTGACCAGGTCTAACACTGGTATGGACAAGCTGCAAAGTAATTTATTTGTTTTTATAGAAAATTTTATTCAACATACATTTTCCAGCAAAAAGGCAATATACAGGAATAGTTGTCGTACACTGCTGCTACACTGAGGATTTTAAACTGGAAAAGATCAAATTAAGGTGTGATTCTGCAGGTCATCTGTGTACTGCACTTTTTAACAAGACAAAACCAATGCAGTTAGTTTTGAAAAGAAAAAAATCCAAATGTAACAGAAAAAAATCGTCAATGGTACATCAGGAACGCAAAAAAAGAAAATAAAACCTACACACAAGAAATATGAACACCTGGCTCCTTCTGTACCTGACAACAAAGGCGTGTTTCTCTTAAATTTTACATGTTCATATTTTTAAATATACAATTCTTAAAGGTTGTCTTTACAGAGCCAGCTATGCGCTATTAGGGGAGCATTCCATCTGTGCTTTAAAAGAAAAAAACCCACCAACAAAAGAAAAATAAATTCATAGGGCTTAAAGTGTTTTCTTACAATGCTGGTTTTGTCTCTACACAATCCTCAAACCTGTGGGCTCCAAGTGTCTGCAGCTCCCTACCAAGCACAGCACAGTTACTGCTCCCAATCACCTGGATGCAAGTTTCAACCGAGAGATGTGAGGGAGAAGACGAAGCTTGTGTGTGTTTGCAATCAGAGGAGGAATGACTGAGAAAGACATTAAAACCCCGGCGAAAAACAAAAACAAAGTAAGTCGGGCGGGGTTGATGTCTGTGGATGTGTTCCTTTAAAGTCTCTGAGCAACTCAAAACCACAACCAAAATGTACATTTGCCTGTCCTGAGCTGAGAAACCTCTGACATTAAGTGCCAACGTGCAAGATGAAATACAGACAAATTTCCTCCTTATTTTTTTCCTCATTTATTTTTAAACAGATGTTGTAGATTTTTATTTTATTTTACAAGATCTGCAGAAAGAGACAAACTTTATGCATTTTTCCTCCAGTCAAACTAAGTGAAAGAATTGTATGTAAACTTGGAAATACTTGCTTTTGTTGCACTAACGAATGGGAGCAGAAAAAAATAGATCAGGGCAACTACGGAGCCGCAGGATTGATGTCAGATTGCAACTGTTTTTGCAAAACAAACAAAACACACACGAAAAAAACTTTGGCCCTCTCTCCCTTATTTTCTGTTAGTCCTCACAAACAAACATCCTTCCATCAAACTCTCCACACAGCAGCATGATGCCTCTTCAAACAAATCTTTATTTAAAAACAACCCCCCAAAAATCTAAACGAAAAAAAAGCTGGTGAGTGACGTGGGACAAGGGGAAAAAAACAACCAAATGGCTTCAAATGTAGAGGAGCCAATGGAAAAAGAACAAAAAATAAACTGGAGATGGTTGGTGCAGTTTATTTTGAAGAATAATCCATCAGCTGCAGCTGAAGACATAGTGCCGGTGTAGAGCTGTAGGTGTCCAGGCAGGGTGTTAAAAGTGATGAACTCCCATACACGCACACAAGCACGCACACCCACACAATCTCTCACACACAAACACACGCACACAAGGTTGGTTACAGTCTGTGGTTATGGTGTGTTAAAGTAGGTAGGGAGGAAGGCGGAGCAGGAGGAGGATGACGAGGACAAAGAGGAAGGGCAGGCTGCTTTAGTTGTGGATCTTGATTGCTTTCTCCAGGTAGGTGTAGCGACCTCTCTTTGGGGCTTTATTGAAATGATCCAACCCTAGCCAGGGGCGCGGGTGGGACATGTTACCTGTGAGGAAGGACGATACATCAGACAGGTCACTACCCTCCAAGTGGAAAAATAATATTACGGGAAGAAGTAGTAAAAAGAGTTTTTGTTGTTTGGTCAGTCAGACAAGTCCAAGCACACATTCCTCTTAGATTTGTAACCTGAATACAGTAACAGCATTTATCTTGCAAATGTCATTACAAAATAGTTGCAACTATTTGTGCACAATTAGTACATTTTGAAGTATTCTCATTTACTGAAACTTCATAACGACATCTAAGTGCTGGGCTGAGTGTGGCAGAGCGTAGCAGAGCAGAGAGAAAAGGCTGAGCAGAGCAAAGTACAGCTCGAGTCTCACGCTAGAGGTATCTTAAGTTGCATATTGTGGCTTTAAGGCTGCATTTCAAATGACTACAGAGAACAGTGGCAGTGTGTCGCAAATTATTTCAGAATTCTAAATTATGCTTCTACAGGAACCATCACTTCTGCAGCAGCTATGGTTGGTGTAGATGTGTAGGTGTTGACAGATCATTATGCGATTAGTTCAGTTAAATGTTTAAAATATCTCAAAATATCTGCATAGCAGTGTCTTCTACAGACTGCATTTAGATGTGATTATCACAAAGCTAAGGTGTTGGTGTGGACTTTTGACACCATTTAATGTCTGTTAAGTTAATGTGGCAGCAATTATTCTTCCTGACTTTAAAACCACAAGGCTAGGTCAGATTAAAAATATCAATCTGATGTACTCTCGCATGAATTATAATGTCATTGCAGCACAATACTGGATGATGATGCTATGTTGTGGTATAAAGCTGAATAAAAGGCACATTTTTGCCTGAGGATGCACCATATTTTTATCCACACAGGCACCTGTGTCAGACCCAGTGGCCTGATTTTAATGACTGACTACTCTCCCAGTCCCTGTAACGTATTTGCATACTTTTGTTTTATTCATAGATCATGGTTACAGCCATTTGCACTTCTGCAGTTACATTAGAGGAGAAACAGTAAGAATAGCAGTGGTTATTTTAGCAGCAGCAGCAGAAGCAGGAAATACCTGGCTGTGGTTCAAAGTCCTTCAGGTTGACCTCATACTCATCTTCAGTGATGTACTGATGCCGCCCCATCATCACAATCGCAAACTTGAACTGGAAAGACAGGCACAAAACTACATTACACCCCTGTTATACAGAACCATTCCATTAAAAAGACCTGAATGTTCATTATGTTGTCAGTGTTTTTAGAACTGATATGTTATGAAAAATGCATATCAGTTATTTTGGGCAGTAATGAAAAAGAAATGAATGTGTAATATGTACAAGACAACACAAGTTTCAATAAATATTCTAGCAGTAACTGAGGCTGTGCTGGAGACTTCCAAATATTTGAAGGTAAAATGAAAAAGATTTTCTGGTTGTAAATGAAAAGCACATGTTGTACCTTCTCAAATTCTTTCTCCTGGATGTCCAGCATGGTCTGGATCCTCCTCATTACCTCTCGAAATGACTCACCCTGCAGGACGAGAAATGGGAATCAAGAAAGGAAACAACCAAACAGAGTATTAAGCTGGTTAACTGAGAAATTAAATGTTTAGTACACAAGCACTTTGTTCATAGATATATACACACACCTGTCTGATCTTGAGCAAGAATGGGATTCCAAAGGTGCCAAAGACTTCCTTGTGGAAGTGAGCAACAGGGATTAGCATTTCACTGTCCTTGTCCAAGTCCACTTGGTCCAAAGGAATCTCCTGAGTGAGGGAGAGAGGGAAACAGGAAAAGTGACAGGAGACATTTAGTCATTTTAGTTTCTAATGTACAGGCTACAAAAGATGTCTGATAGTAACAACCGCGCAGCTCAAAATCAACCTACTACTTTAAAACAGAATTCAAAAGAAATGTGCAATGAAGTGTACTCCGCATGTGGGCAGTCGTCACATCACAATTAATGTGGTTTCTTGTGCAACAGAAGTGCACAGGGCAAATGATGACGGTCAAAGTGGTTGCTTGTGTTGACAAACGCAAGAAGGTCAGGCTGAATCCTTGAGTGACTAAAAGGAGGAAAAATGACTAAAAACAACCAATGAAGATAAGAGAAGACACACAGGAAACACCACACACTCTTACCTCTATTCTGAAGGTGCGACTGGCAGCCGGAGATAAACATTCTAGCAGCTCGTCCTCCTGGTGAACCCCAATGATTTTATAGCTTACTATCTCTAACAGCCTTCAGCGTGGAAAACAGAGAATAACAGACAGAGAGGGAAGCATTAATGCTCTACAGTGTTTTTTCAAAGACAAACTGATTTACATAGCATTAAACAATTAATCAAGACAACAAACGATGACGATTTGAGGAAGAAAAAAATCTCCCAGTATTGTTAAAGACAGCAGGTTTATAAAGAAGAGATACATCTCTGCAGGCTGTGGTGGCTGCTTTAAAATTGAGTACCTCTGTGAGTCTGAAATGGCGGCGCACACACGTGCACACACACAAGCGCATGCACACACACACACACACACACGCTGGATACCTGAGCTTCTCAGAGCCTTTTTCAGAGAGCTCCACTGCCTTTTTACATTCTTCCAAAAGGTCCCGCACACAGCCATGCTTGTCAGGATAGAGAGTGATCTCCTACAACAAATATGCACATTTCAAGTCGAGTCACACAAAACATTTGACTTTGTATGTGTAGACACATTCCATCTTCCAAACAGGAAATGTGAGTGTTTGAGAAAGCGTCCTCTCATGTAACCATATAAAGTGTGTGGTTGTGTGTGCGTCTTACCTCCTCTCTAAACTGGCTGTTGAGCCATATGGATTTAAAACTCCTCCTGTTCTCAAAGTCTGTTATCTTCATCTTTAACTGTGGAAAAGGGGGAGAGAAAACAATTGGTATTTTTTTGGAAACTGTTAATACTAAAGATTGTAGAGAGGGCAGAGTTACAGCCATCCATAGTTCCACCTAAAATAAAGTAAGAGGGAGCTGCTGTAACAGGCTGCCACTTGCATGGTGGAGGAATATATATTAGCAATTAAGTAAGTGGCGTTGACTCAGTGCAACACACAACCCAGCATTTTTAACCTGCAGGAAAACATTTTGCAGTTGCATTATCTGTACAGCTACAAGCAAGTACCTTAAACGGCTAGTAAGACTGAATGTACCAACGTTTTCCATTTAGCAAGTAACAGTGATGAAAGATGATCAGGAACATTTACATTAGCTGATGACTGTAAGTTGGCTGAGGGAGTTTTGGGTTTCTTAGCTCAGCTCGAATCATCTACTAAAAACTAAGCCACATCATAATAAGCAGCTGGTCTAGCAAGAGAGCATATAATTCTGCAGGAATATCTCCTGCCATTTGATGTTAAACTGGGCTCTCCATCTCTGGTACAAAACATCACTGTTTCTGGTCAACTAGTAGCTGTCGTACAACTAGTAAAGTCTCAGCTCACTCACACTAAGAACAGTTTTACACAGATTTATGACAAACATGCAAACATTCCCTACCTGCTGGTAGTACAGTTTCTTCGGCTGACGAGGTTTGAAGAATTGCAGCAGGTCCCGGAGTGTTCCCTCATAGTTGTGCCTGAGAGGATTCCCTGGACCGTCCCTGTACCTAGCCACCACACCACCAGGCATGGGGGGAGGACAACAAAGGGGAGGAAAGAAGGACAAAGGCGATGGCAACAACAGATGGTGGAAAAGTAGCAGTAGTGAAGGTGCAGAGGAAAACAGAAGGTGAATGGAAAGAGGCAAGAAGAAGAGGCAGAGGAACAGGAGGGGAAGACAAGGACATTCAGTGAGGTACAGCGGAAGAATAAAGCAGAGGAGAAGGAGAGAGGGGAGGAGAGGAGGGAGCCAGAGTGGGAGGAGTAAGAGGAAAACAACAAAGACAGGTGGGGGGGGGACAGGTTACGCAACATTTTTACTGACAACATCAAGTAACCAACTCAAAGCCAAACATGACAAAAGCTGTGAGAATGACGCATCTTGTCCTTTTATATTCAAGCAGAAACACAATTTATTAAACCAGAAATCACCATCAATACAGCCAGTATTGAAGATACTTAAGTTCTTTCTCGTGTTTTTCTTCATTTTCAGTATTTACCAGTCGTAAATTTACGATTTGACATACAGTGAGCACAATAGTATAGTAAAGTAATATCAGCATTATAATTATTAGCGTTATTACATTTACAGACAATGCAATTTTTTTGGCCTTTGTTTTGTTCTGAAGACTAAACTATCAACAAACTGCTTTTATTTTCCGTTTTTCTAGTGGATATTTGACAAGCACTGATATGACACCAGTGAAACAATCATTTTCGCCAAGAGTAAACTGCCGTTACCTATGTGTGTGTGTATGTGTGTTTGTGTGAATGAGACAAGCCTCCTACCCCTGTGACTTAAAAAACTGCAGCAGCATGGGATCTGTGTTCAACCTCTGCGCTACCGTCTTGGCCACCTGACAAACAGACAAGACAACATTATAGGTGGGGATGGCAGCAGGCCTGTCAGATTTCAACTGTACAAGTTAACTGAAATACCAACAGTGAGATAACAAGCAAAAAGTTTATAATACATCAAGGTCAGAACCTGGCAGAAATCATAGCATCAACCACCTGAATATGTTTCAATACAATGGTAGCTCTGAAATGCCAAAATGTCTTCCCCCAGTCCCAGAAGTATAAAACAGCATTATATTAACAAAGTAAAGTCACTTTAACTTGACCAATTTAAGACAAGAAAACTGGATCAAATTGTTGCTTCAAACTGTCAGGAAGAGTAACAGTTTGCACAGCAGCCCTTTGGAAACTTATTTAAAACCAAAAATAACAAGACCAAAAACAACAAAAAAAGTAACTTCTAAAATACTAATAGCTATTGTTTTTAAATTTAGGAAGCTGATGCAAACACATCCACATTCACTGTAAGCACAGGTAGGGACTATACCTGAAAATAGTTCATGCGGTTGGAGAGCGTGACCACAAAGCCAGGGTCGTTGTGGATGGTCTTGTCACAGAAAATGACATCTACCCGGTGGTAGAGATCCCGGAAATAGTCCTTAGCCGTAGGCAGCTCGCTGCTGTCGTTTTCTGGGTCGTCCCTGCATGATTGGAGGAAGGTAGGTGCAGAATGTTGAGTGTTGACAGGAGACAACAGGAATAAAGAGTGAAGACAAAAGAATAAGTAGCAGGAGGGACAAGGGGAATGGCAACGAGAATAGAAAAAGCAGGGGCAGAAAAAGGCAGATTAGGAGAGAGAAATTAAGTAGTTAAAAGTACGAAGCAACAGAGGGATAGAACAACACAGGGAAGTGTGGAGGTGGAATAGACAAAATATTTAAAAAGTCTTGCCCTTCAGCCCTTTTCTTACTGAAAAATCTGTATCTGTACTTGTGAGCCAACCCGACGCTAACATTAGTTAAATACATGCTGTATAGTTTCTCACTTTAAAACTGTTGAGGATGTAGGCTATTTATGGGAAGGACTCGCAGGATGACCTGTCTGAAGATAGTGTCCCATTCACACAACACAGTTGCTCAGCTCCAGTTGTTTGTGAAACACACAATTGCGCTACATCGTCTACATAACCAACCTCCCAGCTGCTGTCACTGTGACATAAATTATTTTATACACTGTGTCTTACTTCTGGAAGACAATGATGTCCCCGTCCATGAGCTCGTCCAGGGCCTTGTCCAGAGAGACATCATAGTCCTGTATCCGTTCTGTTAGATTGGGCTTTACTTCCTGCAATACACAAAGTATCATGCAAAGTGTTGTCAAAGTGAATCTGTCTGGTAAAGAGTATTTAGTGATGTCAAGCTAAAAAAGCAAAATTACAGAGAGGTCAGTGTAACAAAAAGAAAGACACTGCATATGACAGTGTGAACAGGACAGTTTGGGAGACAAAGCTTTTGTGTCAGATAGAAGAGTGAGAGCGAGAGAAAAAGAGGAATGTTCCAGAAAGTGAGAGCTATATAAATAGATCACCTCATAGAGGATAAGACTAGTTTCCTGCTGAAATCCTGCTCTCTCACACATGACTGGCAGCAGGTCTCCTGGTTACAGGGAGAAAATAGAAAAACAGAAAAATCTGTCATTAAGTTCAGAGGATTTTGACTGCAGTTAGAGAATGCATGCATTATAAGTTAAGACGTTTTTATGCTCAAGCTTAAAATAGACATAATGCTACTACTACTTACTTATTTTGCAGGATATAGGTGTATAGATATGTCCACAATAATTTAAGCTTCTGGTTTTGGGGTCATACATCTTCAAGAACAACATGACATCATCTAAAAAGAAACAGACAAAGTCACTAATGAAAAGTACTGCTTAACAATGAATATTTTAAAATAAAACTTCCCAACAAAGGCATTTTTGCTACAAAAATAAGTGAAACAGCTTAAACAAACACAAGTGTTAAAACTAAAATACTAAACACACAAAAAGGAGCCGTTGACTTACTCCCATTACACAAAAACTAATCCTATTGTATTACATTAGTTAATGCGATCATGATCACTAAAGAAGCATTTCTAGTTTTTCAGGTTCTAGTGTGCCTGAGCCAAGACAAAGCCAACACAAAGTTAATTTGAAACAAAAAACCTGAAAAGCATAAAAAATGAAAAAGGAATGATGCAGAGAAACATCTACATCACTGAGCTCACTGCAGAAACAGTCAATCAGTACAAGAATGATTTAGATCTGGGACTTACGGTCTTTGTCAAATTTGGGTAATGTGGACCCACTGGCCGCCATCTCTGGATCCACTGTCTCCAGAAATATTGTCCAGGGGTTCTCATTGTCGCTCAAGTCAATCATCTGAAAAACAAACGCAAAATCATCTAAATGTTTTTATTATCTAATGCCATTAGCTAATTTGAGTAAAGTGATAAAATGTTGATAAACACATACACAGATTAGTGTAGGCATTCATGGACACAAATGAACATTACAAAACACACTACACTATTTTTGATGTTACTATTTGCAGTTTGTAAATATTGTACTTCATATTTTAATCTTGACCATTTAGACTTAATATTTTACTTATAAAAAAATAGAAACAGAAAAGTCTGTGTGGTGTTCTAGGTTTAGTAAAGTCCACTAAACCAGTGGACTACACAATGCAAATGTACTTTCTATGACTTAATGCGAATGACAGCTAAATTATATAAACTATGCTAACAGACCAGGTAAAAATATTAAACCTAAGCTATCACTTGACAGTGTTCTTTGAGGGTCATGCTAGTGTAAGTCCTTAATTGCAGCCATGGTAAAACTGCCTGTCTGGAAAAATTACTCTCCGAAAGTCCAACGCAGTGCAAGTCTGGGAGCTGGAGAGAGCTGCAGTCGAGCTAACTGTCAATTAACGGACACATGGACAGCAATAGCCTTACGTAAGCCATTAAGATCTTCTTAATGGACTGAACTAATTTCCAAATTCACCAGAAGCAGACTTGTTAAAAGGTGTGAAATAAAAATTATTGATTTATGTCTAGAGAGAAGTTCATGATTCCCACTGTTTGGAGTAGGCTACATTAGACATGATCGAGATGCAGGTTCAGTATAAGACAGCAGACCACAGTATTTACTAAAATGTTTGAGAACTCACCACAAAAAATCTACCACATAAATAAACAAGTCACCAAAAAACAAACCCTTACCGACTTGTTGCAGTCAGCCTCGTAATCAAGCATAGCGGGTCGTTTGGTTCCATTGCTCCGGGCCTGCATGGGCCACAGCCTCATCTGATCCTGTGGGAAACCCTGAAACAAATCAATAGGTCAGGTCATCTCCAGCAGTTTTTATTCTCATTTAATTTGCACAAAAATGACCCCAATAATCTGTTATTATATCAATGTATGGGAAAATAATAAATGTGAATGTGTGACTGGCTGTCTATCTTATATATGGCAGAAAACAGGAAAATCAAAAAGAGGCTTTGTTGAAAGCATCAACTTAGTGTATGCACAAAGTAGTTTCCTTTGGTATAAATAAAGTTCAGTTACATAGTTGTTAGTTGATTCAAACGCTGCCAATAGATCAAGTGTAGCATTACCTTCAATGGTAATGGAACATGTTTAAACATCAAGACCCACTGTTTTTGTTCCCTCTCACACATTTGATTCTCTCACCATGGTCTGGGAGAGGTTCTGGACAAACTCTTGGAGCGTGGAACTCTTCAGGACTTTGAAGACTGTGTACTTCACCTTCTCCTCATCATACATGTCGTTGCCCTGATGACCACAAAACTGGTCCTCTGTCACCATCTGCCAAAAGGAGGATGACAGGGAGAAAATACCCTTAGAGACAGTAAAACCTGACAAAACCTCAAAACATGAAAAACAAACAAAAAGATATCACAGTAGGCAAACATTTGCCCAAACTGCAGTTTGTTCTTCTCGTCTAATTGTACAACTATTGCTGCATCTATTGTAGCATTCCACACATTTAAAAGAAATATCAATAACTTGATGCAGACAAAGTTTTAATCAAACTTTGGCACAGTGTCATAGACACAACAACTATTAAGTGCTAATTGCCTAGAACGGATACCCACTGCAAAGTCTACAGAATTAAAAGCAAAAACAAAGGCAAATAATAATTCAGCTAACATCTTACTTTTAGTACCCCATTTCCTTGTTACTTATTACTTGCTGCTCTTCTCACGAAAAGAACTACTTTGTGAGTGTCACAGCTCAGCTAGAGTGCCTACATTCTTTGAGTACAATCCATATGCAATATACTGTGCATGCCAAGACAAAATATATAGCTCTAAAAAAATTTTTTATAACAATTATTTCACATCAGTCTATATTGATATACATCACCATATAAACAAATCGCTATTTCTGTCAAACTTAAATGTTCCTTTTAATTGCGAAGTGAGATATAAAGATATACGTTTTTGAGTTGTTGAAATGCCACTTTTTGTATGCTATAATCTGCTGGTCAGATAAATGACTTTATCCAACAAACTTATCTGACTACTTGTTTGCATATATCAAATTATTTCACATTAAACACACAAAGCTGCACAGCTTCATCATGATCCTGTATCAAAGGGTAATGTATGCATCTTGGACATTTCCAAGGGAACACCTAATATATGAATGTTAGCTAATATAATACAATAATGAAGTTGCAGTTCTTAGTTGACCTGCATCCTTGCACACTTCAAGTAATGAGCACCACTTCATTCACATCACTATCAGGTCATAATCTAGTTTACACTAAGCACATCACTCCAGCACATCCCAAAAAAGTTAACAGTCAACAAAGTATTTTGAGTATGTAAAGCAACAGAGCATATAAAGACACTTAAACAACTAGTACTAGCTACCTACCTGGACCTGCATGTAGAGGTGAGCCTCTTGGCGCTCCTTCCTCTTCTGTGCCTCCACCCTTTTCTCTTCCTGCAGGCGTTCTACCAGCTGCTGAGGGATGTCCACGTCAGTCATCGGCTGGAGCACCTCGCCTAGAATAAGCAAGTCAGAATTTAAGGATATGATATACCCTGTATTTTAGAGTGTAATACAGTAATACTGGCATCCAGTCACTCGCAGCAAGCCAATGCAACCACTGGGGGAAACGTAGTCACTAAATGACAAACTTTTCAAATCTTTTATATAATGTTCTCTGGCACCAGCCTCTTGAATAGTAGGCAGAAGGAAGGAACATGTTACTTACTGAGCTTGGACTCACGGATATAGACCAACATATATGCGTTGGTGCAATGGCGTACTGAGAGGTCATCATCATGTCCACCATAGTTGTGCTCTATGGCCTCCTCCTTAGTGCACCGTGAAACCACGTCATCATCAAACTTACACCACTGTACAGAATAAAACAATGATAGACAAGAGAAAGGAGGGAGTGAAACAATGATGGACGAGTCCCAAGAGAAGGCAAAAAAGGAGAAAATCAGGAATGGGCAAATACTTTAACAGCACTTTATGAAAACCATTTATGACATGTTGAGATGCTAAATGCTTAAAAAAGGAAAATTTAATTTCCAACCAGTATCAATCACATCAAGACCACTAAAGCCCATACCCACAGAATTTTTGGTGAAAAGTGTATAAAGAAATTGTTCTCACTATTGGTTCCTTGACACTCACTTTGCCGTCTCCTTTAGGGTTAAGATAGACGACGTAGTGACCGCCATGGTTGTCCCCGCTGTGCACCAGCACTGCATGGAGGATGTAGTTGGCTGGGTCCTTGGAGTCTGGCTTCTGAAGGAACTCATCCAGAGGTAATTGATCTGGAAACTCAAATCTATTGACCAGAGGGAGAAAGAAGACAAATATGGAATGGGCAAAAAGGAGCGATTGAGGGGAAGTATAACAGAGAAAAAAATGCAAAACAAGGTTGAGAAATATAGGAAGGTTGAGATTAGACATGAAAGAATATCACAGGCAAGAGAAAATTGCAGAGCAAGGTATGAGGACAAAAAAGAGGGATGGGAAGAAACAGAAGAAAAACAAACAGGTCATTGAAATTTTTCTGATATTCAGACAAGGATCAACACATATGCAAGTGAGAATGTCAGAATGTGAGCTGATGCCAGTTCATCTGTCACACCACATCCACACACTCAGGATGTGTGTACACATATATTAAAAAAAAAGCTATCGGGGGGCCAGGTGCAGTGTCACAAGGATGACTCAGAGCTTATGAGACACAACACAGAAGAAAATTAGCTATTCTGGATAGCTCTGTGTGCGTTCTCAAAGTGTCACATTATGCTGGTGGACTGTTAAAACACATTATCTCCCACAGAGCTTTACACCTAGTGATACAGCCTGCAGGAAGCTCACTGACTCATTTTCTCACATCTTTGTGCAGATAGGTCAGAGCATGCTGTTCAGTGTGTGTAGGCTCAAGTGCCATTTCTGGAAATAGGCTGCTCCTTTAACCTATGTTACTATAGACCAGACCTTTTCTAAAATTATGCTAGAGCACAAGCCACTGACGCATTATGAATGTGATGGGGAATGATCTACTTAAAGCAGGCAATGTAATCCTCAATTAAGCATATTTTTAAAAAAGTGTAAACGTTGGCACAGTGTGTTTGTTCTACCTGTCATTAATCTTGATGTTTTGGTCAGTCTGTGGGTCATACATAAACCTCATCAGCTGCAGATGAAGGATTGGAGGGAAGGTAAGGAACTTCACTCCCTTTTCTGCTTCCTGCAATACAAACAGGTATCTTCAGGGCATCTTTCCAGAAGACAACACAAATAACTTGGATCCAGTCAGTATGAAGCCTCACCTGCAGGCCATGCTCTCCTGCATCATATTTGTTGTCTCCATCTAACTGTTCAGTTGCAACATAATCTTTGAAAGACTCAAAAACTGGAAATATAGACAGAGCATGGGTGAGATCAAGGAAACTACAGTATTCTTAACAAGGAAGCACTATTTCAGTAAAGTTATGACACTACTCACTGTTTTTCTTTCCTTTTATGCTAAGCTGGATGTCATAGTAGTCCTCTATCCGCTCTGATCGGTAGTCCACATGTTTACACTGGATATATGACTGTAGAGTGAGAACACACAAGGATCAGACTACAATTCAACTAACAAGTCGCAAATTTTTTTTAAGAGGGTCACTTATTGATTTGAGCCCTTTCTATTATTAAACAGACCATGTTGAGTTAGATAACTTGTGTACATACAGTTGATGTTGGGCGTTACACGCACATGAATGTCATGGCAATATTTGGCTTTAAATGATTTTATTGAACTGTTCTTGTGAAATCAACGCAGGGTCAAACTTAAACAAATCTAACTTCACATACACCCATTTAGATTATTAATTCAGTGGTGCTGAAAGTTCAGAAATGTCTTAATCTGCCAAACACAGTGCCTCTTAAATTCCTGTTCAATCACATTGTCTACAGCAGATAGTTTGTTTGACAACTAGTCATTGGATTGACCAATAGAGAGTAGCAACAGAGTGCAATGTACAGTTATGGTCAGACATTTACATAAACTCATCATGGACAAAAATGTCTTGGCAATGCTGGACTTTCAATTAGTTCTTTGAACTGTTCATTTTTTCTTGGGTAGAATTATTGTACAACATACTTAATAGAACCCCCAAGAATTTGGTGCAATTCATTTTAGGGTTTTCTAAAAGCAACCTAGGCCAGAATTATACAAAAACATTGTACATACACCTATTAAACAGCCGCAGAGAATGATGCTACCACCACCATGCTTAACAGATGGTAAAGTGTTCTTAAGATTGAGGCATTCAACCCCAAGAACATCTTTACTCATCCAAACACACAGTATGTACTCTATAACAAATATACAAACTATAAACTGTAACCAAGAAGAAATATTATACTATAGAATGTATAAAAATAGAAAACATACCACCATCTTTCCTCTGAAGAGCTTGGGGATGGTTCCCTCAACACAAGTGCCTTTCATTTTATTCTCCACATTGTCCAGTAGCTGGAACACATACACAGCGTTTAGCAATTGCTCAGCACATATAAAGACATAATTTTCAAGGAATTATGAGAAGACTTACCACTCTGCACAGCTCCTGTACATCATGCTGCATGAAGCTATCTAGTGTTTCCCACCTTCAAATAAGAACAAAAGAAAGCAAACCGATATGATAGTTATGAAAAACACTTATCTGGTAACTATTTGAAACTAAATTAATGAAAATATTTAACATATTCGTCAAGTCTTTGTTTAGCAAAAGTTAGAATCTTGCATCAGCAAGAGCAGCAAACCAACCATCAGTGCACTATATATTCTCATTTTTAAGTACTTAGTGAGACAACCACATTAAAGAAAATCCTTAAACTTTGCCATAAGAGGCTAAAGGTTTGCCAGAAGATGTTTAAGTAACAAATCAAGCTGCATGTGGAAATCTTCCTGATGCTATTCAAACTGAGCAGGTCATT
Source organism: Sandelia bainsii (assembly GCA_032362345.1). NCBI lineage: Eukaryota > Metazoa > Chordata > Actinopteri > Anabantiformes > Anabantidae > Sandelia > Sandelia bainsii. Next base: position 17,057,135 of record JAUMHL010000029.1, read on the forward strand.
TTCACACCCACATTAAATGTTTTCTGCATTTGAATTACAACCAAAATATACAGAAAAAGCAGGCAGCCAGGTGAGCCGTCAATAAAAGTCTACCATACCCAAAGGACTTTGTAAGTTTCTTAGTGCCGACAGGTTTGTCGCTGTGTTGCAGCTCGTAGAAAACCCTCTGCAGTGCCAGGGGAACACTCTTGGACGAGTCATCTCCCTCTGTGGGCATCATATACACCGCCTGTGAAGAGAGGAAAAGTAGGGAGCACTCACCAAGATTTGCCTGATAGCAGTTTCAGAAAGTAAAACTCGGGCTGAAATTTTCACTGTTTAGTTATCACAATTATTATATTTACATTCTGATAACAACAAATAAACATTTTTAGACGTCCTGTTGGTAGAAGCTATGAAACAAAATGTCACCCAGGTCCTAGTTATGCCATGTACAGATTGGCCATAAAGGAAGACCAAAGCCCTGAGCTCCTTCGCAGGAACTACACCCAGCCACCGCTTTGGGTACAATAACTATTTGGACTTCAAAATAGCACTAAGACTATGGCAAATTAAAGGGCCTCAGTGAAGGCAGATGATGGTGGCAGCATTGCTACAACAATATTAACTAGATTCTTGTACTTACAGAATAACACACAACACGCAGAGTAGACATATACACTATGTAAATTTCAATATACATTTAATTATTTAGCCTGTATTTACCTGTATGTATATATACAGGTAAATTTGTCTGTGTGTATCCACTCATGCATACACACAGACAGAATCTTCAGGTCAGGTCAAGCTATTGCATTCACCAAACAGAGATATAAATACACTTCACATCATACAAACAAAATTTCAAATCAGACAAAAAAATAACCACAAAGATAATACCATACCCGCCGTAGCTGGTTGGTGAAGAAGAGCGTCTGTAGCAGGCTATTCATATAGCAGGTCGCTCCCTGGTTCTTTAGTCCAACATAGCCTGTGTGTTTCTTAGAGTCCCAGCTATTTACAGAGATAAATCTGATGTTAGGGTTATAATTCACAAAATCTAAACAGAGAAAATGCAGCCTGCAACCATTGTTGAAATCCCAGGACAGAGAGAGAAGACTTCAGAGGAAACTAAAAGTTACATACGCCACTCCATGTGGGGCATCTGCCTGGACAAAGACTTCAAAGGTGACTTTGTCATCATCAATGAAACCCCTCTCTGGATCAGTCACATCCTAAAACACAACACCACAAAAACAATTACTATCAAAGGAATATATAGTAGCAAATCCTTTACATAGTGTATGTTTTCAATTTTGTGAATAAGAACCAATATGCAGATAACATTATACTTAGTGGTTTTTGTCCCTTCTGTAAAGCTATAAATATCAATTTTGCCGTAACTATTTCTGTACTTACACTCCAGGACATGAAGTTTGAGAAGCCCCAGTCATTCTCTTTGTGGAAGAACAGGTGACTGATCTTACGACTAAAGGATTTCTCATCGTCTTTGTAGTTGATGATCTTCAGCATGGCCTGTGCGTGGCAGGACCATGACCTGAAAGAACAGAATAAAGGAATTTCTTAACACTGTGAGGGTGTTGATATTTATATTTTGCCCATTTAACTTTTTTCCTCAGGAACATTTGCTTTTCCTTAAATGGTATATGTACTACTACTCATGCTGCTGCTGCTGCTGCTACTTGTTTTCAGATCAAAGTCAGATTACATTTAACATATTCTATTATTAAGATAACACATTAAGTGAATTGTGTAGGCTACAACAAACAAAATGCTTGTGAACCACGATTTATTGCATCCATAACACAGCCAGTAAGGCCAACAACCTGGGTAAAATGGTGAGCTAAGTAAGTCAGTCAGCAGTCAGTCTCTGGGGTATTAAAAAGTACTTTTACATGACTAAAAGGTCAGATTATTAGGATCACCATCAGCAACAAAACTGAACTCAACGAATGTCACTACAAACTGACATCAACTAAAAGACCCATCTAAACGCACAATTGATTGTATTTACTCAAATACACATTCACTGTCATCAGTTCAGGCAAGAGCTTTTAAATTGTAATCATTTGTGTGTAATAAACCAGTAACAAGTTAAAGGTTTAACAATTTTCACTTCCTTGATGAAAATGGCATCATGAAAATAAAAGATCCTAATAATGTTTAAGAAAAAAATCAGTTAGTAAAAGGGAGGTAGAAACATTTTATTAAACTTCCCTTAAATTACAGCAGTGCTTTAGTAGTAGCATCTTTGTGGTATAGTAGCAGCAAGACAAAGAAGGAATAATTACATTCCTCCAGGATAATTATTTTTTTAAGATCATTTTTATATTACTGATATATATTTTTTTATTTTTACCTAACATATATTTTTACATTAGACTTCACATGGTTAAAAATGTTAATTACAGTTTCACTTTTTGCACTAATTTTGTAGATTAAATTTTTAAATAATAAAACTACAAATTTTACCCATTAAACTACAAACAATAACACATAAAGAGACGTTTTTCTTTTTTGCACATGTAATGAAAATCAAAAACTGAAATCTCTCTGTTCAGATCCTTAATTAACTGTGTTGTAGAAGCTTTAAGTTTTCTTGTGTGAGACTCTACAAGCTTTATACAACTGAATTTTGGCAGTTTATTTGATTATTCCTGTCAGAGAAAAAGACCAGGTCACTGTCATGTTGACAGTTCAACTGCCAATTCTGAGGAGGTCCCTCTGACTCTGCTGGAGAGAAGCACTCCTACAGCATGATGCTGCTGCCCCCATGATTCACCATAGGGATGATATTTCCAGGCAATCTTAGTCTCATAAGACCAGTGAATATATTTCCTCATGCACGCAGAGTACCTTCAATGCAATTTGGCAATCCACGTGGGGTGTGGCTTCTGTCTTACCACTCTACCATAAAGGCCTGACTGATAAAGTGACAAGTTACTTCCAGCTTATTCTGACATCTCTACCATGGACATCTGAAGCTGTGTTAGAGTGGCCGATGGGTTTTTGGCCACCTCTCTGACAAGCTCTTTCTTGTCTGGTAACTCAGTTTGTCCAGACAGCAAACTCTAGGAGGTCATGGTACTTCCAACCGTCTTCTAATTATTACACCCTTACCCTCACCCATGCAATGAAACAATTTAACTGCTGAAGCCTACAGCAAGTTACTTGAACTTCATGGCTTAGCTTTTGTCCTGGCATAAAGTGTGAACTGTGCAAAATAATTTAAACAGGTTTGTGCCCGTCTCTGTCTAATATTTGAAAAGCATGTTATCACTTGACTAACTGTAAATTGATGGGGAAAATTCAATTTTATCTTAAATTTAAATCTAGCAAACAATAAAATGTGTAAAAAAGTTGCTTCATGGTGTGTAGAATTTGTGGAAATTCAGTTATTCTAATATGCGGGGAAAAAAAAAATTAAAGCTAAAAAGTAACATGGATGCACACAAAAGTCCCATAAACCCTAATATAAATGGTTAAAGGTAATGTAAACCCGCTGAGACTGTAATTAATCTAACTATTGTGCACATGAGGGGAACTGTCCAAGAAAGGACTCTTCACATTGGTATGAGTTCTGTGTTTGTGAAGATGTCTTAGAGATGTGAAGCAATAAAAGTTGTGTTAACAATGTATCAATTCTACTTTATTATATTTTCATTATACTTGCTCAACAGGCTTGCGCATGTCAAAAGAAGTTTTATCTTCAAGGAAGTGTTGTTTACTTGTTGAAAGACAAAAAAAAAAGAATAAAATAAAATGTGATTCTCAGAAAAATGTTATGCAACATTGGCATATTTCTGATGTAAATGAATCATCTTGACTGGTGGTGTGCGCCTAAAGTCTATATAATGTCCCTTAAATTCCCCACCCCACCAAGACACCTACGTGGAGTCTGACTCTGCATTACACTGCAGGAAGAAGCCCACGCTCTTCTGGTGTGGCCGGTCAGGATAGAAGCGTGGCATCACCATAATCTTCCAAGGAAGGTTCCGGACGAAGCAGGACGGGCTCAGCACCGATTCGCTCAGACGGCTAAAGCGCTCTACTACATACCGGAAAGTCGCCTCTGACCGCCAACTGGTGTCTGTGGAAAGATGCGTCGAAAGGCAAGAAAAGGAAGCAGAATGATATTAAAAGAGTTTTTTAAGTGTCCAAAATGTTCACCTTCTGATGGACTGTTACAGAGCTCCAGAGGTCTGGACTATCATGATAGCTCTTTGACTTAAGTTTGACTTGAATTACAGTACATAGTAGTAGTAGAAGAAGAATATGCTGATTTAAATTTGATGGACAAAAATGAACAGAACAATTAACTTTCATGATTTTTCTGGCCATTAATAACAGCAGTTGGCTTCTGACCCTCTACCAATCTCAGTTTGCAACACACTGTTTACTTTCTGAAGTCATGTGAAATAGGAAAATTGAACTGAGAACTATACAAGATAAAACTTAATCGGGCAATTCTCTTCCTGACACTAGTTTCTGAACAAACAAAGATGTCTATAACTGTGTTAGTTTGTGGACATCCTCCTCACCATCCTCCATGTCCTCCTCTGTGTTGTTGTGTCCATCTGCCATGGCCACGTTACCATTGATCACTGGGTTGGCCGGGATTCTTGGAGGGTCATCTGTGTCCCCAGCTTTACCGAGAGAGAAAAACAATGTGATAAGACTGTATGAATAGCAGGAATTTAGCATAAATAGCAGTGTAAAGACCGTGAAAAAATTCTGGCTGAAACCTCTGCGTTGGTAACTACTTGATTTGAGTAGGTCAGAAAGGAAGGGTCCTTAAACCTTACATTGTGAAGTGCCTTAAGATGACTTTTGTGATTTGGCAGTATATAAATAAACTCAACTGAACTGAAAATTCTCGTATCAAAAATCAATAGAATGTGGCATCAAGCGCTAACAAAGACAATCCGATAACAGACAATCTCACTAGTAGGGAAATATTTTATTTCTAGAAATGTTAATTTTCAAAGCAAAATAACTCCAGAAATCGTATTAAAAAGCAAATACAATATGATCCTTTGGCTGTAGAAGGAAATTTTGATGGCAAGCAGGACAGACTGAAAATTTCATAATCATTTAAGGCAAACAACATCAAATAAGACCAGATGTCTTTTTTTGAGCAACCCATGATTAGGGTCCATCTTTATCTTACGCATTTCCAAACAGTGATTCCTCCCTTCTCCTTTCATAAACTGGGAATACCCTGCTGACACAGCATGACAAGACTTCTTTCCCAGTCTGTGTGTCAAAGGGAGGGAAACAGAGAAAGTGTGTGCTTAACAAAGACCATGCAACAGTACAGTAGGCTGGATAATTATGGACACAATGCAGGATTAAGCAGCAAATCATTGTCCAGACAAAAACACACACGCATGGAGGACAACAATTATACCAGATGAATAAAGAGACGGCTTAGAGCACATTCTCTTCTGTCAAAACACACTAATGACAGAATCAGAGGAACTTTGTGCAGACTTCAATGAGTGAGTGAAATCTGATTAAATGCTACAGAAGTCAGACAGCACTGATGTGACTAGGCATATGTTGCCAAATGTGTGTGTATGTGCGTCAGCCTGTCTCACTGTATTTCACGTGTATCTGTGTTCCTTGTCTTCCTCCAAGCTTACAGATGCAGTAGTGTCAGTTGTGTGCGTCTCTCAGTAACATTACCGGCCAAGTCTCTCAGGAGACTGACCTTGTTTTCCCAAGTGGATTACGCCCTGCTAATGGAGTCTGTCAGTCAACTCCATAACAACTTCTTGTCCCGCCCACTGTCAGTCTATCTTGAAAACTCTGCAAAGGGTCAGTGCTACATCCCAAAGCTTGGGAGTATATTCTAGGTAAAGAAAGATCTGTTTCCCGTTACTATCCCTGAAACCTAACCTTCACCAGACGTAAAATACTTTGAGAAACTTAATGTCATTTAAACTGCCTGGAAAAATCGGAAGCATCACAACAAGTAAAATTTCTAAACATGTTACCAAGAAGCATCACAGTAGTTGATCTGAATACATCTTATGGTTACACTACAAGGGTAACTGTTAAAGGACAAACGCATCTTTCCATTCATACAAAAAGGGCCAACAAAGTGGTATAATCTTTCCTAATCTTATAATCTTTCAAGTTCACGACAGAAACAAAAAACAGCACATTATCATGAATAAACTTTCTCTTATAAGACAATGCTATCCTGGTCCTAGAGAAACAACTCCAGATGTGTGTTTAACCTGCAGAAATTAGATTATAACAGCACAGCTAATCCTGTTACTATTACTCGGCACTAAGAGAGTAGAATGTTGTCTGATGAATCACACAACTCTAAGCTGTTTCTCTTATTTTCTGATTGTTGATGGATGCTGTGAGGGTACAAAATGCCTGTAAGAGGTATCATTAAATATAAATGATATTACACCCATCTGAACACTGTATGGATTTCATGACAATGACATTTATTTTGAACGGGGACAGATTGACTGTGTAGCAGCAACAGCCAGGCATCCTATTTACATTGTCGTCTTGCATTATAGAGAAATGGAAGAAATGATTTATAAGCTGCTATTAGATGTCACAAATGTGAGTGAGTTTATTGCGTCAATTCCACTGTCCTTTTAAGGCTGCAGTGCACTGGGAGGGAACCTAAGAAGGGTGAACCAGAAACTACAGGGTGAGGGAGTCAAATGATTGCACCTGTTACTTATAAGATTAATTATAAGATTAATTAAAATGAAAAGCAATGACTAAGAAATGTAAATGTCACCTGGAGTGGTTTTCACTTGCATATATCAATAACTACGTGAGAAACTATATATTGTTTGCTCTTCAATAAAAAACAACAGTATGTGTTTACATATTAAGAAAATCACCAAGACTAAACGACGCAGTGATGCTGAGGATGTGCTGAGGAAAAGTCTTTAGTAAGTGCAAAGCTGACATTAATAAAACCTCAACAAAAAACTGGTAGGACGAGAGTTCACTGAATAATACGCTAACACTGCAGGCCCTGAGTCCAGACCGGACTAACAAAAACACAGATCATTAAAAATGGCGAGCTCCATGCCGTTTGGTCTTCAATACAATGAAGCAGCAAATCCCCGCGCTGCCCCTGTGCGGGCCTGGCTTACCGCAGCGGCGACTACCGTTACTTGCCAGCACTGCCACACGTTTCACATAAAACACTGTAAAACGTAAACATATACACTAAAAAGCAACTAAGGCAAAGCGCGAGTTACATTCGGTTTATTGCCATCACCTCTACTTGAATAGTTAGCTAAACTTGTTATAACTACCTCAGTCAATTTTGCAAATCAGGACTGACGCATCTGCGTTAGCTTTTTAGCTATCGAGTCTGCAGGCCTATAACATTAGCTGGAATCACTAGTACAAGCTAACAATGTATAATTAATACTGGGGGGAAACACCCAAACTGTGTAAATTATACCGGTAGACAGCAATTACAGACAAACTTAAAAAATTCTAGATTGCATGAGCAAAACATTCAAGGCCTAACATTCGAGCAAAAACCAAATCGAACGTTGCAAAATACAAGCCACCATTTTGGAACGCCACACACCCCCTCTGTGAGCATTAGCTGATCTGCTAACTAGCATGCTAAGCAGCAAATGAATGTAACTAAGTGGGGAAAGTAGCTAATTGACTAGCTTACAATCATCTGTCCCACTAGCAAAGTTCATCGCATCTTACCAGCTTGTGAACGCAAAGTAATAAAACAAATAATGTTGCCCGGTACTGTGTGAGCTAAACGCGTTGAAAACAAATGCTACCCTATCAAAGATAATGTCTTCACCTTGTAGGGCCAAAGCAGATTATACCCTTCAGTTAAGCGATATCGTTAGTCTACAGGCCCACAGTTGATGTATAAGCCATCAGACACGATGCTAACACCGTTTTAGAGAACCGTAACGGTACTAGCTCTTATATCCAACGGTTATTAACTAGCTATATTTTAACGTTACCAGTATGCGCAGCAACCCAACTGTTAAGTTTATCCACGAAACGGAGCTTTGATGAGGAGCGCCGGTCACGATGATAACTGTCAAACCACCTTTAAGTTCACAGTGAAGTCAAAGTAGCATTATTAATTTACCTAGCGATGGATCCATCTTAATTGCAAGACTTGCAACCACACTGTTTACTAACATTTATGCTAGGTTATCAGCAGTCGTCAGACCTGGAATTCAGTGACTACATGTGGATTCTAAACGGCGATGATCTGGCAAACTGGCTCTCAAGACTTCAGAGGAAACGAACGTTAACAGTTTATTTCAAATTAGTGTTACTGTGACCGATCGGAGTGAATGATTTGTGTGGCTAACAATCTCTTACTCTATATAAACGTCTATTTTGCTTTATCTGTCACGACTGTAATATTACAGGCATACGAATAAAAATAAAAATAAAATAGCTCCATTCGCTTATAACGCAAAATGAGGTCAGCTCCACACTAGTATGCTGCAACGGACGCACAATCAGCAAAAATGCAGCCGGCTATCCTAGCTAGCTTCAGGCCTTCATGTTTACTTTAAGGTTGAGCTCAGCTTGTAGAAATAAAACTTAATGCATTTCTGGTGCAGCTCCTAAATTATGACAAACGTGTTGTTAAATGTATGTTGCCCCGTCTTGGGACCACTGCTTACCTTCCATCTCCATGTCCTCTGGTTCGCTGAGCTGCTGCTCGCCGGCTTTCTGTTGCTGCTGCTGCGTGTGGTGATGGTGGTGGTTCATGTTGGCAGCTGTTGTTGTTGTGGTTATGATGCGGTGCTCCCTGTTATCTTTGTTACCCTCGACCTTGTCCAGTGTCGGCTCGGTTGGGAACCTGGTTCTGGACTGCTGGTGAGGTGTGGTAGGATGTGGAGGTGGGGTGGACAGGTCGAGCCTCGGCGGCCGGGCCTGCTCTGTTGCGACCTCGGCCTTGTCCGCTGTCAGCGCCGGGGAGTGAGGAGGGGAGGTCGGCGGGGGAGCGGGTAGAGAAACGCGGACGTATTTACTCGCTATTCGCCCAATCTCGGCGCCTTAGGTGGGTGCGAGTCGCTGGCTGACGGCAGGGGGTGGGATGGATGGACGGGGCTCCGAGGAGGGAGGCCCGCTGAAATTAGCTAAATCAACCCGGCTTTACCCCGGGAAATGTGGGGCAATAAGACAACTCACAGCACGACCTGCACCTTGAGGAACAATTACCCTGTGTAGAGCTAGCGTTAAGCTACCTGACACTAGGCAGCCAACTGGTGATATTGGTAGAACAGCAGTGAAAACAAAGGCTCATTTGCTATAGACACACAATCAACAACTTTGCCTGCGATATCCCCAGTCCGTGTGCTCCTCCGTCTGGGGGAGAGCGGAGGAAAGAGCTATCCATTCAAACCAGTTTCCAATACGGAATAGCACTAACGTTAATTTGGAAGTTCGCGGAGACGAGAGTTGCCACGGCCCGACATAAACCAATTCCTCCAACCGGCCTAAAACCATAAACGACGAAACACGGCACTTCGTTGCATTTCTAGCAAACCTGTTGTTTTTTTATGAGGGATGTGCCCGGTCATACAATGTTAGCCTGAGCTGTGTGGCTCTCAACCCGCTCCTCCCGTGGTTTGTGATGTGTTGAGTCTGAGGTAAATCTCAAAATGGCGGTCGCGCTCTTCTCTGAAATGTCACATCCGCATGGAGATCCAAACACTGGCCCATCCCCGTCCAGGTTCACATCCATGTTAAGTGATGGGGATCAGGCATATGCGTCTGATACATGGGAAATAACTAACTGTAGTTATTATTACTATTAATACTAGTATTCTTTATGGTACAATTATTAGATAAATGGAAAATGACAAACGGGGCTGGACTTACAAGTGACTCTGTGCTAGTCACCACAATAATAATAATAATAATAATAATAATAATAATACATTTTCAACTATTGTTTTGCAGTTTGTGGTTAGTAGCCTTGTCACGTTTCTTAAAGTCTCACAATGGATTATTTTATGGCATCTATTATAGTTATCTCCTTTTTTTGTTCACAAGGGCCTTCCTGCACTAAGTAGTGTTTTCCCCATCAACGTACATAAGAAAAAGTCAGCTGTAACGATACATTTATGGTTCTCCTCGGGTGATGCCACCAAACCTGGATTTAGAAAACTCCCATAATTATCTGTACACACAAAAAAAGGTTGGAACTGTTATATGAAATTTATGAAAAAATTGTATGCAGTGGAAGCGTATTAGCAACTTCCCAATAGCTGGAGGCAATTTTTTTACACTGAAGCAATTAGGCTAATCTGTAGAAAAGAGACAAAAAGAAATAGGTAATATAATAAAACAATAAATGAGACCCTTGTCTCATCTACTATCTGGTCTATCTGCAGTGCTGGCTGAACCCAGACCAACACCAAGTCTGCGGCTGTGGAGTAAATGGCTTCATCCAGTGGAATAAAACAGTACTACACCCGGACTTTGCATTACACTGTCATCTGGGATTTTTATAAAGACTGACTCAACTTCTTTTATTTAATTTCACTTTATGTTGTGGTTGTTCTTCGTTGTACATTTTTATTTGAAACATCTATTGAACAAAGACCAAACACAGAACAGAAAACTTGAGAATAGCAATAAATAACAAAAGAAAAACGGAAAGCACAAAGAGAGCAAAACAGCAAATGTACACCAAAAATAAAATTTAAAGTCTGTGCTATAATATACATACAGATGCAATACTGTGAGAGGTTTGGCATTTCTTCAGAACTTAATACTCTCAAAACATCTCTCAAAATATAAAGAGGGACATACTGTCACTAAATTTATATCTATAGAAGTATATAATTCTAAACATACAACGTATTATAAAATATTTGGCCTCTTTCTTCTTCTTGTAATCAGCAATATATAAGAAGATATATTTGTATTATTATTACATAGCCTTTTGCATGATAGTACCCTGGTACTCTCTTGCAAGCTTTAGTTAGGGTAATTTTCAATGAGGTTCTTTTGTGTCAATGCTGTGACGGACATGTCGGAGAACCAATAATATTCTGAGAAAAGACCTCAAGTCCACCCTGCAGTGCTCAGTTGACCAATTGTCTAGAGCGGTGGGCGGGCTGAAGCGCATAACAGGGTAGTCTGCGTCATATATATAAATCCCGACGTCGGCAACTAGGATAAATAGTTAGCTAAGCTCATCTTCACAGATGGTAGCAATAGGGAGCAAAGCAATATTGTAGTGCGAAGTAGTGAAAATCCAAACACTATTCACTTTCGCTGTTTATATAGTGTCCGTATATTCATATTTTAACGATTAAAAGTACATTTTCCTCAGGTTGTGGTGCATTAAATGGAGGACAAGAAAGAAGACGGAGACTCGGAGATACAGGAACACGGACCCGAGCACTGGTTCTCAAAATGGGAGCGGCAGTGTTTGGCCGAAGCGGAGCAGAGGGAGCTGAGCGAGGAGGAGGCCGACAACGACCAAGATAAAATGTGGCATCTTTTCCAGAACTCCGCCACTGCCGTGGCACAGTTATACAAAGGTTCAAACTAGTGCTTTCTGTTTGCTTGTTCGTCTAACGGTACATAACTACGTTGTCCGCTTATTCCGTGCGTTGGACAGTCTGTTTGTTAGTGAGCGACCGGGTATTTACCGAAATTTACTGTGAACTAGCTAACGGTATTGGCAGAATGCTAATAGCTCGTTAGCAAACTCGCTAGCCAATACGAGTTCATGTTCACAGCTGATTTTTCAATGCTAAATATAGTTAGCTTGTGCTACCCAGAAACAAAATGAGTTATGAACTCGAGTCTGGTGTTATAGTTACACTTGTTTCGATAATTAAACGGGAACACCCAGATTGACCGACATAATTACAGTAACTTAGGCCAATATTAATGTCTGTCAGAAAGCTAGCGTGTTGACACCAAGTTGGACAGCAGCGGATAGCTAACGTGACGTTAGCCGGGCTAACTAGTTACAAAATGGCGATGGTAACGTTAACAACAGTCGTAGCTACGCGACATTCCCAGATGGCAGTATTTTGTATAAGTCAGTGTTACCATCTGTTATGCTGGACCCGATTTACTGTTCAGATTGTCTACATCTTTCAAAAGCTGTCAGAACATAAGTGTCCACTTGATTTAAAACGCTCGGATTGCTGCCGAGTGAGCAGTTTGTTTAGCAACGCATAGCTAGCGTTAAATTCACAAAATGGCGAGGATAATATTGGTCAGCATCTGTGTAAATATTCGTTCGTGAACAATCTGCTATGGTTATTGTGCCACAAAAGCCATAAAACAAATTCCTGTCAAAATGGACAGTGTTAGACTTGTTAAGCCTGTGCATGTTTGACATGTATGTCTGACATGGCTTTGCAACTTTACTGCTGAGAGGGCAGTTTAGTGCTTTCTTGCTAAACAAGCTGCTGCCAGGCTGGCCATCTAGCGCTGCCTGGCAGTTATTTTTATGTCAAACTCTGTCCCTGTAATTGTAGATGCAAGACAAAATGGCGAATGAAAATGATCTTCACCTCAACCCTCACCAGGCTGTTATGCCTCTGATCTTTTGTTATAATTCGATCATGTTAATCTCGATACCTCAAGGATGCTTGCTTTGAAATTATGTTCACTTATCAAATGTAGAAACCAAATGTTTGTTTGTTTTTTACCTTCCACAGATCGAGTATGCCATCAACAAGGCCTGTCATTGTGGGTGCCATTTCAGAATGCTGCTACAGCAGTTACAAACCTCTACAAAGGTAACCCTCTTTTTCTGGATATCTGCATATTTTTTACAAGATTTATTGATCTGCCAGCTACAACATCTACAGTTGTTTTTGTCCGTCAGTCCATCATTATTGACTGTAGCTGGTTATCATAATACTTATAAATGTAGACATGTTTATATTGACGATTCAGTCCCTTAAGTGGGGAAAAGCCTGGTTGTTATGACTATTGGCTTCATTTTGATCAGTCTGTCTGTTGCAGGACTTGTATGTTTTTGTATTTCATTGAAAAACATGTTTAATATGAGTTAAGAAAAGTTGCCTGGATTTGAAATCTTGCACATAGCAATGTCAAGAATGTACCAGTTAAACAGATGTTCTGTATCAGTTAGAACAATGTTGGACTCACCTTAATTTGCAAACTGCACCTTTTGTAATTAATTGCTGTGACAATCACACCTCAGTTATTGCTGCTGCCATTGCCTAATATTGCACTGGATTAACTATTGAATGTCAGCTGCATTTCTTTATTTTTCCATTTTTTATGTTGTTGTGTTGTGCTGTATTGTTGTTTTGTGTACCTCTGTCTGCACTTTAGGTCTTTATGTTAGTCGCCCTGGAGGAACGTTGTTTTGTTTCACTGTATACTGTGTATAGTGTTGAAATGACAATAAGGCCATAGAATTCTGTGGTAGATTATGTAGTAGTATGAGTACTGACCTGTCTGACAATTTCTTGCTGGTCTTGGATCAAAAGCTACAAACAGTGATTATTATTTTTATGTTGTCTTCCACCATCACAGAAAGTGTGGAGGCCCATCAGAGAAGTTTTGATCGGGGCGTACAAATCGGCCACCAACGTCGTAATAAGGTGGGTCCTTTATTACCTTTGTATGTCACCTCAGTTCTTCTGTCTGTAAAAAATAAAGAGACACAACAATTCAGTGTTTGTTAATACAAGTATTTGTTGATGATAACCATTGCTAACTGAAGGTGGATCACTCTTCTGCTGGATTGCAGGACATGTTAGCCTGGGTGAAAAAGCGTCGGAGGACCATCCGTAGGGAGGATCTTATCAGTTTTCTGTGTGGCAAAGCACCCCCACACAGAAGTAGCAGGGCCAACACACGACTGGCCATGGTGGCTCCTAGTCGGGCTAATTCTCCAGCGGAGACAGGCTCATCTGTAGAAGCAGACCTCCAGCCATTCAGGGAGGCCATAGCACTGCATGGTAAGTAATGTTAAGAGCAAGCCTGGCACACAGCTTACACACTAGTGGTCATTGTAGACATCTCATAAGAAACTCGGTTTACAACCCACAAGACAGCTACATTATTGGATAGAAATTAAGTTTTACTTCTGGTCTTAAAGGTCTAGTTTAAAGGACCACTCAGTGCACTTTTGTCATGTGCGCTCATGTCATGTGTTTGGGGGACATACGGATTCCATACATTTAAGGTTATAGCAATTTACTGTGGAGTGGTTGCAAGAAAGTTTTTCATTGTGAGAGATCTTCTTTTCACAAAGAGAAATATTTACCTAGAAACTGGATACTTGATTGATACACCGGTTGTCACCTTAATTGCTACAGTTTGTTTTTTTTAAGCACTGAGCTCGAGTGCGTGTAAGAGAGCATACTTGTCCTTCAGTCATCATTCACTGCCACATGTGGCACTGAGATGAGCATGTTGTTCATGGGTGTGTAAGTCCTGGCCAGTGGGAAAAGAGGGCCTCACTTTGTTGTATGAGACAAGAGAGAATGTCTCTGGATGCTGTTGTTTCTATTTGTAATTCAGGTATGTTCCAGTATGTTCATGTTTCTCTTGTGTTGTCAGTGGAAATTAATATTCACTATTTTATAATGACTATATTCTATATTTCAGATTTAAGGTGTAGCTGAGGTTAAGAGTGGATGGGGTTAAGACATTTGGTGGCTAAGGTTACAGAACATCTGTGTCAGGAGGTTTTAGTATCGCCTTTTCTCAGTTGTCGGATATCTTTTGCATTTCACAAGTGATGTGTGTGTCTATTGGGACCAACATGAATTTAGATTTACATGAAAAAATAATATTTCATGTTGTTGTTAGCTGCATACTTGATTGTATATAGCTGTATATTGTATATTAACAAATTTTTTGGTGACGTAACGCACATTTCTAAGAACTCTGTAGTTCAGCTTAAGTTTTTCACTGATGACCTGTGTCTTTGGATTGATTGCTTGACCCTTCCAAAAGTTAATAATGTAGATACATCACTGCAGCTGCTACTAAACTTACTGTTGTATAGTAATACTTTTTCAAAATTGAAGACCTTTTTTAAAGACATTTTATCATGTGCTTTCCTTATCTAATTTCTACATTTAGTGATGACTCTGCTGCTGCTCTCTCCTCTCTATTCTCCTACTTCCTCAAGGTCTGAGTGGAGCCATGGCGAGTATCAGCGTGCGCTCCGGTGCTCCAGGTTCTCCCACACATGTGAGCGGGAGCAGCAGTAACGGAGGAGGTACCGGTGGAGGCGGTTCCTCTGGCTCGGGGTCGGTGTGCCGCAGCAGGCGCAATGGGCTCCAAGACGTCGACCTGAACACTTTCATCTCAGAGGAGATGGCACTGCATCTGGACTCTACTGGGTCTGCCTCTGCTGGAGGAGGGGGAACCAGGAAACGAAACTCCACCCAGTGTAGTGATGTCATCACAGACTCCCCTACACACAAACGCAACAGGATGATCTGATCTGCTGCCTGCCTATGTGTGTGTGAGGGTGTGGGGGGGTAAAGCCTTCAAAGCCAAGGCCAAAGTGAGGGTAATCGATGGGCTTACGTAGGACAGAAGTGCAGGATGGGTAGACCAATGTTTGGATGCCTAGCTGTGCAAAAGGAAGACGGGCTGAAAATGAAAACAAAGACTGAAGACGCTCAGTTCAGTCTAATACGATGTTGGACTTTTTTCTTTTTTTTTTTTCTCCCTCGTCATCTTTACTGACATTATTACTACAAATCACTTACCTGCAATCAGAACACTTTGCATGTGTGAGAGAGCGTGTGAGTGATGGTGAGGTCTGGACGACATCACACACTCCTCAGTCGTCGCTGCCCTGGAAAGGAGACATCACACACTCTTCGATCGGTCGTCGCTGCCCTGGAAAGGAGCCACTGAAGGAAATCACAAACTCATTCTGGGCTGCAAACAGTTCTCAAAGGGGTGAAAATACACTCTGCTGCTTTACAAGTAAAAGCCACTTGATCCTTGAAACATTTTTGCCCTACCCTCCTGTAACCTCCTTCATCCTCACCCATCACCTTAATAAGGAAGTGAGGACTATGATCAAATCATCTCACTCAGTGAATCGAGTTGCTCGCCAAATGTTGGACCCAGCTCTTGTCAGAGACTCGGCACTGCGTCAGACAGCCCACCTGTTTTTTGTTTTTCCTCCTCTTGTTACTTCATCATTGCAGCGCTCAGTTGGGTGCTGCCTGTCAGTGGTGGAGCTCAATCACCCAGTAGGATACATCTGTGGCTACATCCTGCGTCACCGGCCGCTTGTAACCAGTTCTGGCTACTCGGCTGATGGCATATAACTACCAATAGCAGGCTATTGATGTTTGGATATTTAGACCTTACTCTCTAACTACTCTGTTTCAAAAGTGGCTTTATTTAGTTCAGCCAGTTGCCCTGTTTGTTTTTAATTCTACAACCTCAAGTGTTAAAATTCTAGGTTTGTTGCCACTGTTTGCAGCAGTGATAGCCAAGTTAATTTTATGTTCTTCTCTACAATGTTTTTGTTGTTATTCAGGATAATGGAAAGGAAAAAAAATATTTTTCTTTGTGTATACAGCTTCTCAGACAGCCCATTTTCTGACTGCGATGCCCTCTCTCCCTTTACCCTAGTCTTATTACGAAAGCAGCTGCTGTTTTATGTGATCGTGTGATTATTGATGAGTTGCAATAAGGATTTTTTGCACTTAGCTTTCACCTCAAACTCATGCAAACAAATCAGCGCTTCCATTGTATCCCAGTTGTAGCCTTGTCCAGCCCTAAACAGGTCCAAACATTACTTACTAGAAATGAAATGAAAGAAATGAAAACTTGATATGGCTTGAAAAAGAGCTCTCTCTCTCTCACACACACACACACCTCTGGTTCCAACAACTCTTCAAAAGATTTGCGTGATCACGTTGTGGACTGTTTTAGCGTGTGCGCTCTACTTGTATTCTGAGATTTGGAGTCCTTCCCTGTCTGACAAATGATTTAAATTATTGGAAGATAATCGGTGCTGTTAAAAACGAAGCATAAATCACAAACGTAAACCTTACAAAGGTAGCGTTTCTCAGCCCCAACAAACACGCCAGCAAAGGCACACTGGATTGTGGGAGTGTTGGGTTGGTTGTTGGGGGACACTGCTTTTTGAATAAGGGATGTGTGCATTAATAAGATGTGGATGGGTTTGATTTTTGCTTGGTACAAGTTCAATCAGCTGAGCTCTTGTTTCATTTTTGAAATGGTTGTTGCCTTCTGTTCGTCTCTTGAGGGGGAAGAGTAGGAGTCAGTGATATCACAAGTCACAAAAGTGGGTATATTTAGCAATTTGTAAAATAATGTGAACCGGTACTGATTTTGGGCTTATTTTAGGGTGTTAATGAAAGATTATTGGAGGTAAAGCTAAGCTTATTTTTGGCCATAATAAAATCAGTTGTTGGAATATGCTTTCATTTAGCATATGAATAATAAACCATCTTGTGTAGCTATTAAACCAATTATAAATGTTTTCAGTGGTGCCCTGCCATCATAGTACATAATACAGTAAGTTGTATGTGAGCTGACTGGGGTGTGAAGTTGGATTCCTACCCGCTATAAATGACTTGTAAGATGTCAATGTTTCCTTCTCTTTTTCCTTGTTTTTGTTGACATGTTCACTCTCCTTCACCTCTTCACCTTTATGACCTGGAATATGGGTTTTCTTTAGTTGTATAAAGCATGCCAGTTTTAACTTCTGTTACATTTTGGTCACAGATTTCTTTTTCGCATATAGGTTGGCTTTTATATTCATACATGATTGCTGGATGGCCAATGTTAGAAAAGAGCCAGGTCAAGATTTCTGTCAAAAAAAAAAAGACCTTTCTGTTGAAGAGTTGGTTCTTAAATACAAGTAAAAACGCTGAATGAGACTGAAAATTAAAAATCAAATGTGATTTGTTTAGAGAAGCTCTGATGACTGTGAAGGAAGGTTGAGAAATAATACCTAAATTCAGGCCATTTGGCTCATCTTTTGCAAAAACGAAACAAAACCCAAACAATATCTTGTAATTCCTGTGTATAATGAATAATGTAACATAGGGATGATTCTATTTTTAATTTTTTTTTGTTCTTGTTGAACTAGACTTGGGCCTTAAAAATCTCCTTTAGAGTCCATTGCAGTTTTAGTCTCTGTAACTTGACCTTGCAGAATACCGTGCTGGGGGCCAACAGAGGACATGGAATGAATCTGAATCTGACTGACCTGACAACACAGGAGTCACAGGAATGCATTTAGAATATTTTTGTTGTTTTCTTTCTTCAGACACTTCACTGTTCTGCGTCCAACACTCCACATCAGCATTGGTAACATTCCTGACTGAAACCAGATGGTGTGTTGTTTAGCTACAAATGAGTAGTTATCACTTCCCCGTGTTTGGTGCATGGCAGAACGTCCGTTAAAGGGAAGATGTGAAGCGTCTCCTGACAGGGAAAATAAACTCAATTTTCAAAACGATCAAAGGACTGTTTCTCTAAAGGAGAAGGATTGTGCCGTCTTTACAATCACAATGTCCAACCTGCAGTGTTGACCCCCACTGGTTAGAAGAGGGGGCATTTTGTTTCTATTTTTGTTTTCCTTCTTCCCCTGAGCCAGTCACAGGCCTTCATCCACACTTTCAAAAGGCTGACTCATGCCATGTGTCTCTGGAGCCAACACTATTATCAGCTGTTTTCTTGATACTTATTTGTTTAAAAAGTAATAAATGGCTAATCTATATACTTAACATTTAATTGTTGGTATGATATATGTGGTTCACATTGTAAAAGAAATAAAACCATTGAGTTGAATTGAATGGATTATGTTTCATTAAAAAAGGAAAATGTTATGTTGAGTTTTATTGCTTAAGATTTTATCCATAAGGATTTTTATTAGCTTGACTTTGATGATCTAGAGACATGCCCCTGTCTTTAAGCTTTACCATCACCTAGTGGTGTTTGCCAAAATGATGTGTATTACATTATCTCCCACTCAACACTGCTCGTCACTACTCTGCAAGTTACCTTTTTAAAATCAAGAAAATGTCAAAGACTGAGTCCAGCTCGTACCAGGCATGTTTTCAAACATTTATTTGTTGCGCTATTTGAGATGCTGGGTCTGGTTATTGTACGCTAACAGAAGAAAAGCACAGAGGGCTGTCTTTTAACCACAACATATTCAAATTAACACTGCTGTTGATTTGATTATTTGAAACATAATGAAATACAAATAATAAAAATTCTGGCCTATGCAGTTTAAAATAAGTTTAAATGACATAGGCTAGTAAATGAACGCAAAACTGACAAACATTTGTCAATATTAAAAATAAAATGACAGACTAAAACAGATATTTATCTTCATTGGGTGTAGTTGTCTGTGTATAAGAATAAAGCAATACCAGCCAATGTCCTTAAACAACTATTGATGCTATTGTTTTGGTCCATGGATTAGATATAAGATGTGTTCACGTGGGCTTCTCTCCTACTCTGAAACTATGAGATTATCAGCAGTCACACTGTTATTCCACAGCACACTAACCAGGAAAAAACATCGGACTACATAAATCTACTTCATTATGAAATCAAGAGGAGGGAAAAAGGACAAAGAAAACATGGTGGTAAACATGAGCCTGATGTGTGCAGTTTAGTAACAGCTCCTTACAGGATTTCCAGATTCGTAAGACTCCCACTGTTACTTGGAGCTGCAAACATATAAAATCACATTCTGCAGCTGTGTCAGATTCCATTAGTTATGCACTCTTCTCATACTCAAAAGCTATAATCATCTAAGGGCTCCAAAGAGGACCAATTGTGTTTCTTTGGGCAGTGAAACTCAGGACCCCTGAAAGATAGAGGAAGGATAGAAGGTGAGCTCTACTAGTCCATTTCAGTCGGATTAAAGACCCAGACCTGCAGCTGGCTGAATACAGGGTGGATCCTGCTGAAGAATTGGGGGATAGCCTTCTTCTCAGATCTGGCTGAGGGGCAGAAACTTCTGATAGTAGCTCTTGGTTACATCAATCATCAGGTCTTGAGTGCACTCTGGGAGCTCTCCTGAAAACAGGCCTGAAAGAGAGAAAGACAAACACAGGTAAAGACACGACAGATAAAAAAAGAAAGTGGGTCAGGTTAGATGCATGTTTGTGCCATGTGGCTGACCTGGGCAACCGGAGAAGACAGTGAAAGGCGGTACCACTGTCTCAGGAGGAAGTACTGTGTTGTCTAATATCTTACAGCAGTCCTTCAGCACACAGCGACGACCCTGCACACCACACACAAAACAAGAGGAAAAGAGAAAAACAAATATTGAGTCAAATGATTTCACTCACTTTCACTGTTCATTTTTTCTCCATTCTACTTATCACACAGTGGTACAATGGACGACTGTTGTTCAGAACAATATAACAGTATGACTTATCCTTATAATGGAAAAGGAAAACTGGACTAAAAAGTTTGTGGCTGCTACACTAAGTTCCTCTAAACATGATAACCGTGTGACTGCTTCACCACAGGCAAGAGGAGACACTGCTGCTGTTTGTGTCTCATCTCACTGGGGCAGAACTTTGGCTACATTCACATTACGGGGCTTGATGTTTTTGTGTTGATGGTTCACATTCATATTTGTAAGTGACGTGTATCCAGCTCTGGTGTGAACACAGCTGAGACGATCAATTGACATGCATTCACAGATTTAACTGAATGGGAGCCACATGTGCAAACATCTGATCTCGACCAATACAGGACGGAAGATGAATGTAGCCTGTGTCTCTTTCGGCATGGTTTCCTTTCTCTGTCCATCAGCTTTGTTGCGTGTGCACTTTTATTTCACTCACTATGACACAGTTTTTGCCAATGTGGACATAGGAACCGATCTGCGCTGCGTTGACAACACAGTCCTCCTCGATAAAGACATGGTCTCCGATGTGCAGTGGGAAGAATGCCACGCTGGGAGGAAACAGGGAGAGCACAGGAAGTGATTAAGTTTAAGTATTTGTTTAATGGCAATGCAGCAACCAGAAATTAGAGACATTAAATAACTTGTTGCCAATACAAACAGACCAGTGGTAGGAATATTTGTTCTGCTATACAGCAGACACGTTAAAATTCAAAGTTGAAACAACTGATAGGTTGTCTTCCCCAATAACTAATAATAATTAATAGTTCCAATAATTTTAAAGCAAATATGACAGAAATTATGATGGATTCCAACTTTTCCAATGGCATGAATAGCTACTTGTTGTTGTCTTACATGATACTAAACTGACAATATTTGGTTTTTGAAAGATTGGTCTGGAAAAGCAAAACATCTAAATGTGTCACATTTGTGTTTTATTGCATTTTTAGACAAATAAAGTAATTAATGAATGAAGAATCAAATCTTTGGGTAATCAATTGTCAACTAAAAATAACTGTTAATTGTAGCCATATAACTTTGTGACATTTGACCTCCATTTAAATCGAGATTTTTATGGTATTCTGACTTCCTATATCACCTAGTTTAAAAACTGTATGTATGGACATGTCACACCAAAAATATCATCACATTATAGGGGTAGTTAGTGGAAATATATGGAAAATATTAATTTTCAGTTTGACGCAACTTTTGAATATTTACCATAAGAGGTAGATACTTTACCCTTTGCTGAACTTTTTAAAAGGTGGTCGAATGACACTCCGGCTCTTCACAACACAGTGTCTACCCACCCTGACATTAGCTAGGTCTCCTCTGATGATACAGTCATTCATCACAATAGTCTTAAAAACAGAAACACATACAAGAATATATTTATAAAAGTAAGAGTTGTTAGCTGCACCAAAAGAAAGCTGTATATTCCACTAGCAGACAGATATGCTTTTGTCCTTACTTTGCCATTTAGGACGATATTTTGACTCCCACACAGCACGGACTGTCTGCTCACTTTGTTGCCAGAAGCCTGAAATAAAACGATATCTGTTATTAATACCTGTATAAACTGTGCTTCTGCTTTTCTTTTATTATATTCAATTATATCCAATCTAAACTGAGCACAAACAATGAGATCAGTTTTCCAACGCCCAACGTTCAGCTGCAGCTATCAGTTAGCCAAACAACAAGCGACTAGCAAGCTAACAACGGGCTTCGAATCAAACACTTTACCGTCTCAATATACTCTGCTTTGTTGTACAGTATTTCAGACAACTCCATGACGGATTACTTTACTAATTATTAAATCCAGTGGTGGATATTCGATAATGATATCTAACGATTCTGTCTGTTTTTGCTCTCTGCTATGCTGTCAACCTCTCAGCTTTTCTGCGTCTGATGAATGGATCTGCAGACATTACGAATTGAGGTTAAAATCATCGATGGCTTTCGTTAAGCCAAACAAATGACACAGATCTTTGATATTTGTCATATTTCAGTTGTTCAGCCTTTTTGATCACTTAAGTATTATGAAGTTAATAAAGTGTTACATTATTCGCCTCATTTATGTAAATAAGTAATCTTATTCGTCAAATGCTTCTGTCATCTATTGGTCTTCCCTGGGCTAAATCCCAACTCCTCAGCAAACGATTTTTTTTGTTTTGCTGTAAATAAAAAGTTATTGTTTAATTTTGTATATATATTTTTTATTGATTATTTAGTAAATACGATTAGAGACTGCAAAAATAAAATAAAAGAATAATAATACAATCTTAATAACCAGCTTGTGCATTACGCATGCGTACACTGGAGCCCTTGACCCCGTTTCTTCTTCGCCTTGCACGCCGGGAGCCACCAGTAACTTTTCTCCATCATGGCGGCTCGTGTCTTGCAGCAGTGTGTCCGCTCGCTCGCCCGGCCCTCTCTGAGGCTTTGCACCGGGAACCTGGCTGTCAGAGCCGCTGCTGTCCCGCCAGCAGCCTTTCACCGACCGCTCTCCTTCGCCGCAGACAGCCGGAGGACGCGGTGGCTCGGGCAGAGCCGGGTGAGTCTCCGTTAACATTGAACTGTCGTGGCCTAGCGTTCGCTGCTTTGACCTACTGACGTCTTTCAAAACGGCCAGGCTAACGTAGTGTTAGTGATGGAGTGCAAGCAGTTTATTTTACTAGAAGTTAAAAATATATTTCTGAAATATCCTCCAAAAATCCATGAAGCCCTGTAACGTTATTTTTTTGAGGAACTTACATGACGTCAAGGTTTTGCTTGTTGGCTAGCTAACGTTAGCTAGTTAGCAGAGTTGGTGAGTTCATTGATGCACATTTGTGTTGTTGCTCTTCTCTTACCTGCAGCCTAGTGCCATGCATAGATGTCTAGACCTAATCCAAGCACCTTATAACTCTGTATAGATCATGTCAACCAAGTAATATAATTCTTTGACCGTTAAGCTTGGTGCTTACAATTGTCTAAGGCTGTTGTACCACAGAACTTTTATGGTATGTGGATTGTAACAATGTCAGATTATATTATATTATATAAGGTTATAATGTAATTTCAGAGTGATAAGCATTACAACGTATTTGATGCTGATGATGACAATTTAATGTTGTGTTGCCCACAATAATGATGCTGTCAGGTTGCAGGTTATTCTAGAAAGAAAAAAAAACTTTAGCTAGTTAAAGAATTTAGAGGTAAGGCAAGACAAGTTTATTTATATAGCACGTTTCATTAAATTGAGCCATAAAAGTAGAGCAAAGATACAAGAAAATCTGAACACCTACCCACTAAAATAGCCACCTTTCACTAACAGACAGACTTTGGCTGAAGAAAGTGGGGAAGATAATCAAATTGCGTATCCCAAAGGTGCTACTCGGCGGCATTTGGACTTTCTTGAGGTTCTAGAAGATGTTTCACCTCTTATCTGGAAGGCTTATTCAGTTCTAACTGACTGGTGGGGAATATATTCTGTGGAACTGAAGAAGCCACTCACATGTTCAGTGCTTTCAACAAGATGTTGAATCCAACCTTATCATTGCCTTGATGCCCTCATGCCTTTCCTATAAAATTCTGCCATCGCCTGAGTAATTTCCCAGTGGTGTTTTGGTCCTTGTTTCTATGTAGAGATTATCACAAGCGCCCATCCTATTTGTCAGCTCGTTTTTTTTCTTGCACTTAATGCCTGTGGGGAGTGTTATTGACATCTCCCTGATTGCTTAGAATCTGATCTGTAGCATTAAAAAAAACTGTTAAATGGTTTAACTCTTACCTTAACTAATTATCACTTAAGTTTTCTTTTTGATGTAGACAGTTGGTTTGCATCATCCAAATTGCATCCTCACTGGATGTGTATCTTACTTTATGTACAATTAGAAAACCACAACTTGATCATGTTGGAGACCTACTGACCCCTTTTAACAGTAAAATGCTAAATCCATAACCTGTACAGTCAATATAAATAATAGTGGGTGCCTATGAATTGCAAGGTAACATTTTGTGATATGTTGCTTGAAGTCTCTTCCAGACTCCCTTGCGTCATTGTGATTATGTGTATCTTAAAGCACGGCTTGTTTATAGTTTGACACACAGGATGGGAAGTGAGCTCAAACATCTTCGGGCTTATTTATGGACTGAATGGTCACACCATGTTTTCCCTCTGTGCCTGTCCCCATCCTGCCTCTGCTTCTGACGTTCTCTTCTTCCTCATCCTTAGATCTCCTCGGTGGGTATCTTCTGCAGACAGTATGGAGACCTGCCCCCCCTCACCCTAGAGACCATCAAAGAACGCGTCATGTACGTGCTCAAGCTCTACGATAAGATCAACCCAGAGAAGGTGAGAGCGAATGCAGAGTCGCCAGAGTCTACTGCTCATTGTAACTGAAACAGTGAAATGAATTCTTTACATTTGAATGATCTCCATTAATTATTTTAAAGTTTAGTTTTTTATTGGAGTTGACCTGATGATGCTGAAAATACCATTTGTTTTATGCTTTTTGCCTTAGACAATGCTAATGTACATGCTCCACCTTTTGAATTTCCTTTCATTGGGTCATGTACACAAGACATTAAGTTTGTCGTTGGTGTATGTGAAAGGTTAATTAATTATAAGATTGTTTTACTCTGTGCTGTAGGAAAATAATCCAGATAATAAGCAGAAATAATTTATGAAAGTTGATCAGTATTTGATCAGTTCAACATGACTGAAGCTACCGTTGTCTTCTGTTCATAACTGTAACCAATCTCAACCTGGTCTGTCTTACTTTCTGCTCCACAGCTGCAGACATCTTCCCACTTCATGAAAGATCTGGGTCTGGACAGCCTGGACCAGGTGGAGATCATCATGGCCATGGAGGATGAGTTTGGTGAGAGACAGCTTTGAAACTTTGTCATGTAGCAACTTGATTTCAAGGTAGCACTGTATACTGCACAGAAAAATACTATGGTAAGGGATTAGGCATCAAGTCAGCAAAAGACTGTCACTCTTTTTGCTCAATATGAGTGATGCCCACACTGCAAAAATTTGGAGATGCGGTACAAGGATATTGTTAAAGAATTAAACTAGTAATGGATTAGTATTCTGAAAGAATTTTGAAAGGTTAGTGGATTAATTAATTTCGGTTGATTGCCAGTTCATTTTTTCAAACTCTGAAACATTCTCTTATTTCAGCTTCTCCTGTATGTGGGTTTGCTGCTCTTCTCTGTTTTTATTCAGTTCAGTGGTAACTTTATTGTCCCCAGAGGGCAGTTATTTGTACATCAGTAGAGCAACACAAGAAACGGACAAAAAAGAAAATATCAACCATGAACTACAAGATAAAATATGTACATGTGTACACTTTTACATTAATGTTCTTCATGGCTTCATTCTGACATGCTGAACTGTGTGATGGAGAGAACCACGATGTCTGCATCTTCATTTTGTGCACGTCTGCACATCTGCATTCTTCAAGGGGCTAGTAATAGCAGAGGGTAATAACAAAAATAGTATCTGCTGGTTCTGGCTAGTGACTGCTAGTGACGCACAGAACATACAGTCTGTACCTGTCAGCTGCTGTTAGCTATGCTCTGTGTGGTTTAACAGAAAATGGAAGGCGGTGTTTACAGGTTCTCTTCTTTTTGTTTGTGTTCCTGCTGCAGGCTTTGAGATCCCAGACGCAGAGGCAGAGAAGTTGATGACTCCCGAGGAGATTGTACAGTACATCGCAGACAAGAAGGACGTTTATGAATAATGTGTTTATAGCTCACTACAGAGGCAAGTCTCTCAAATCACATGTGCTCTCTGATGGCGTGTGCTTCGTTCCTGATAAATCATTTACAATTTTCCTTTACAGAGAGGTTGACCACAATGTGACCTCCCACCACCCCAGGAAGTACTTGTGAAGCAGAGGGGCACCAAACCATTTCCCATTTCCTCCCCGTCATTTGTCCATTACGAACGACGTTGTTGGCATCAGCTGCCGTGTCTTGTGTTGACCGTATTTAAATTTACATGCTGAGAGCTTGGAGATAAAACATTGTTTTTTTTCTTCTTCCAGCTCCACCCTTTGGCTCTGATGTATAATTTCTAAAGAATAGATCAATAAAGACACAAGATGTGTAGTTCTGTGTTACAACTGTGATATTTTGAATGTTATTTACTGTAGCTGTCGGGTGAAATTGACAGAATCATTTCGACGTGGCTGCAGCGTGTTGAGCTTTCACCAAATGTTTTTCAGTCTAAGGTTCACAAAATCTTTCAATTAAACAGAAGGAGCCCTTCAAACATTTATCAAGTTGCTTTTCTTCTCAAGTAGTCTGCCCCACGTATAGCTGGGGTCTTGGGGTTTATAATTCCAAAAATACAGAGTTTCCACTGGTCTTGTGTTGTAGTCTGATACAGAGAACTTAGTTCAAGTGAGAAGATCAGAAGACATATCAATGACAGAAAGTAACTAAGACTCACTCAAATGCTCTAACTGCAATACTGAGGTACTTCCCATGTTTTTGTTAAAGTATGTCACATTTCAAGGGGAAAATGGTACTAGACTACAATCACTTGATAACTGCACATAAAACAAAATGGAATCTACAAATTAATAGTTTGATCCTCAGTAAAATTCAGCAGGATGTGATGTTAAAATTAGCTTCAGCTGCAACATTAAAGTGGGGCATTCTGACACTGACTTACTTTTTGTATTGTTTGTATTGACAAAACAGTCACAACAGTAAAACCACCTGGATGTGCAGTCAGGGGGGTCACCACTTGAGATTAAAACATGCAAGGTAATCTTGAGGAAAGGAAAAATTGGGGAAATTATACAAACATATTACGTTAAATTCAAAGTACACGCTCTTAACTTATTTGAAGTACAAAATTAAGAACTCCAGGAAAAAAATAACCTATATATGCAAAAATAAATGCAGTTGAGTAGAAGTACCATAAAGTACTTGAGTAAATGCACTTACTTACCACCTCCGGATTTAACCTACACCCATGGCCAAAAGTTTTGAGAATGACACAAATATTAATTTTCACAAAGTTTGCTGCCTCAGTTTTTATAATG
>JAUMHL010000029.1:17084672-17150260 GCA_032362345.1 Sandelia bainsii
GATGCTTTAAAACGAGGGTGGTGCTTGAAATCATTGTTCTTCCTCTGTTAACCATGATTACCTGCAATGAAACACATACATCCATCATTGTTTTGCACAAAAAGGGCTGTGCAGGCACGGAAATTGCAGTTAGTAAGACTGCACCCAAATCAACCATTTACTGGATCATCAAGAACTTCAAATAGAGAAATTCAATAGTTGTGAAGAAGGCTTCAGGGCACCCAAGAAAGTCCAGCAAACGCAAGGACAGTCTCCTAAAGCTGATTCAGCTGCAGGATTGGGACGCCAACAGTGTAGAGCTTGATCTGCACGCGCAGTGAAGCGAAGACTTTAGGACGACGATCTGGTGTCATGAAGGGCAGCAAAGAGGTCACTTCTCTCAGAGAAAAACATCAGAGCTAGACTGATATTCTGCTAAATGTACAGGGAGTGAACTGCTGAGGAATGGCGTAAAGTCATTTTCTCTGATAAATCCCCTTTGCCATTGTTTGGGGCATCTGGAAAAAAGAATGTCTGGGTAACGAAAAGGTGACCGCTACCATCACTCCTGTGTCGTGCCAACAGTAAAGTATCCTGAGACGATTCATGTGTGGGGTTTCTTCTAAGCCAAGGGAGGGGGCTCACTCACAATTTTGCCTAACAACACATGAATAAATATTGGTGCCAAAACATCCTACGAAAGCAACTTCTCCCAACCATTTAAGAACAGTTTCATGAAGAACAAGGCCTTTTCCAGCATGATGGAGCAATGTGCCATAAAGCAAAAGTGATAACTAAGTGGCTCAGTGAACAAAACAATGAAATTTTGGGTCCGTTGTCAGGGAACTGTTTGAAAACAAATACTTGTGGCATTCTCTTTTGGCCACGGGTGTACAACCGTTTTACAAAGAGGAGAAATGAAAACACGAGGCAGCGACCACTGAGTCATTGTTAGTCTTTTATTGAGGGTTGTACCCAAGTTATACAGCTTTGTATGCTGGCTGCAGGAGCCAGAGGGTTACAAACAGTAATCATTATACGAGTACAGCCAACAGAAGACCCACTACCTACTACTCTACACCTTAGTACAGATTCTCTTAAGAGCACTAGAATCCAGAAAAAAATAAAGAGAAAAAAAAATACAGAACAAACCAAGCAACAAAGGAAGGAGAATAAAAAGATTAAATGAAACCAAACAGACAGCATCAGAGGAGACATTCATTATTAGAGCACACTGGAGTTGGTTTTCTATACCTTGTAATATCAGGCGACTTCGTTTGTGTCAATTTTTATACCCATACAGATAAAGATTGTCCTTCAAAAAGTGCAGTTTCCGCCGAAGTTTAAGATAAAATCCTTTGATGACTCGAGGAAGACGTTTGAAAATAAAAAGATACTTCCTGTTTTGTTTGTAAGAGAGGAAGACGTCCTCTCGTTGATTACAGACACTGTACGTTTATATTCTCATATATATATATATATATTTTAATATATAGTTTCAACAGTCTCCCAAAGCAATGTGCATAATAGGTTTACAGGTGATCCAACTACACACTGTGGATTGATAGAATCTCTATAAAAAACATTGTAGTTGTGTAAAATTTGCAGTTTCACCGGCCTCACTCCCCTCGGTTTATCGAGGAGACAAGCTGTGAAAATAAAGACATGGACTTCGCAAATCTTAACCTGTCCTCTCCTGCTACAACTGGCCCGACGGTTGCTGGGTAATAAAAGTTTTTTTCAGTTGTTATTATTATTAGTAGTAGTACAATTCAATGATGGCACAACATGTTTGAGGAATATTACTGGGAAACCCTTCTCAATTGTGTTTTTAAAGTTTTTTGGGATTTTTTTTATTTTTATTTAAAGAAAGCAAAAAACCCAAGGTGGACATGGAAGCCTGGGTTCAACACTCCACTGCATAGTCTCTCCGAGCGACACCCTCCCCTCCCCTCCCCTCTGTACTGTACCCTCCCACCCGCCCCACCCAGATATCCCACCCGCCTCACCCACCCACATCTTTGTGCTGGTTAGACTAAAGCTTTTCAGGGTTTGTTTGTGTGTATTCATACTAAATGTAAAATGACATAAAAAGACAGCAGATTATCACAGTTTTTGTAACTTTTTTTCCTTTTGTTTTTGTGTTTTTTTTGTGTGTTTTTTTGTGTCAAAAAAATAGCCTTTGCGCTTTTTGATCGACAGTAGGAGCCGTTGGGTGTGTTTTATGATATAGCATTTGCTCACAGGATAGTTAAGTCAAGAGAAAAACAAAAAGTCACATTATTATTATTTCTTAAATATTAAAAAGTAGTTGAGTATCACCAGCCAGCTTCCCTCCTCTCCTACTCTCTTTCCTTTGCTTTCCCCCTTTCTGGCCCTGTCGGGAAGCTGCTTGGCAGCCCTGGGGATTGTACATTGCTCATGGTGGTTTTCACTCACATCATCCTTTTGCAAATGACATTTTTTTTTCTTCAAGCATTTAACATTATCCAGCTTTTTAAATACACATACACAACAACTGAAAAAAATCTATCCCTTTCCTTCCCTCACACCCTCCCTCCCGATTTAATTTGGCATGATAATGTGTTCACACACACACACACACACACACACACACACACAGTATGAGACTAGATTTGTGAATCTTCCAACAACACACAACTAACAGCAGATTGGACAAACACAGGGTGAGATTAAGCTGGGAACCAAAACAGTAACATCAACATGAATAAGAGGCGTTTTACAGACACTGCTTGTCCCTTCTCTAACAGCACAGCAATGCTGCCTCCTCAGCTGCTGATCAGGGGACAGTTTTCGTCCTGCTAATGGTTAAAGTTAGCATGTAATGAAGGGGGGGAAAACTGCTCCCAGATCAGCGTGAGGAGAGAAGCAAAGCCAAAATCAGAATGAATGAAGTGTAAAGTAATTTCACCAAGAGTGGAAAGGGAATATAAACTATTTAGAGTTCACTTGCCCCAGACCTCCGGTCAGTTTGCCTTTCCTCTCCTGTAGTTAAGGAGTTGGGGAGAGTGAGAGAGAGCTGATCCTGGACAAGTGAGCAAAAGAGGCAAGTGCAACCCTGTGTCCCTGAAAAGCCAGGAAGAACCAACCAAACCGAACCAACCGATCACAAGTCACATCCCCTAGCCTGAGTCGCCACGGGCAAACGAGAAGCCTCGCCTCATTTCAGTCAAGCTCAAGACACGAGCATCTCATCTGCAAGAGCCACAAATGATCACCATAACAACCAGGTGTGGTCGATACTTTAAACCGTTTTCAGCTACATTCTGGCTCTGATCAGGTGGCGTGGTGAGGCTGCCGCTCTGACCGGCCCGCCCAGTAAACAAGGAGAGGTAAACCTAGAGAGAAACAGGAGGATGACAACCCTCCTCTCTCTCCCTTTTCTTGCCCCCTTTACTGGGACCAACAAAGCACCATTTTCTCTTATTACAACACACACACACAAACACGCGCACGCACACACACCCCTGACCCTGTCACAATACTCTCACAGATGCACCTTCTCTGACAGATTTGAAAACCCAAACTAAACCACAGTCATCCGTCTGACCGCCATCTTGGCTCCGCTCTCTCTAATCCACACAAGTGCAAAATCCAAAAAGGCTCCTCAGTTCAATGTCTCAAATTAAGTTAAGTCTAAAACAAATGACAAACATGGTTCAGATGTTCCACTTGATAACATTTGTTAAACAGGACAAAAACAAATACAAATAAGATAGATATAGTTTAAGCAAAGAGAGCTGGAATTAAGTAAACTAATCTTTTGTATGATTGAATTATTTGGTAGAGAGCAGTTCAATACTGGCACACATCACTGTCAAGTCTGGCTAATACTTAAGGTTCTGTCTCACTACATATGCTGTGAAGTTGTTAAATATTCATGGCTAAACTTAAAAACATAACTAAAGCCACTGTTTCTAGTACATTTGAAATAAAAACCTATATCAGAGGGGGAAAATACACCCACACACACACACGCACAACAGGCTTACCACAAAATAATAACATGATGAAAAGAAATTAAGGTCCATGGCTTTGCTAATGCTGACTTTTCGTTCATGCACTCTGAAGCTTCTCTTTCCCCCGACAAATTGTGCATCATGGTAACTAAACAATCACTGGTAGACAGGTTAATCTATTATTCACATGAGTATTTTTGTCGACAAACACCACTGGTGGATTTACATTCAGCTGTTCTCACGCACAACCACGACTCACGATCCCTCCCGCAACACGACCCCTTCCCCTCCAGCACTGGAGAACGTGCATCTGCCAAACACACGCGATTCATCAGGTCAGGAACATCAGATGAGTAACCCCCCCTTCCCCAAAAGGAAAAAAAAAACAGAAAAAAAAACAGTACAATACAATCATATTCTATTTGTAAACAGGTAGAAGCCACTTGACTTGTTGCATCTTCGGACACAATTAGGATCAAGGCAATGAAATGTGGACGACTTTTGCACTGTTAAAATGTAATCTTCAACCAAAAGGATTTTTAAAGTTATTCTTCTTTCCTTTTTTTCAAAACACCATTTGTGGCAATGAGAGCGATAAAAAAAAAAAAAGACAGAGGGAAAAAAGAAGCAAGTAATATTTCGCATTTCGTTGTACTTGAAACATTTAAAACATTTTGTGAAACAAAA
Organism: Sandelia bainsii; assembly: GCA_032362345.1. NCBI lineage: Eukaryota > Metazoa > Chordata > Actinopteri > Anabantiformes > Anabantidae > Sandelia > Sandelia bainsii. Next base: position 17,089,319 of record JAUMHL010000029.1, read on the forward strand.
GGGAGAAAAACAAAAAAAACACGCCTCTCAGTAGGCCATATGAGAGGCTACAGTATGCATAGATACAGATTCGCCTTTCTCTTGGTTTATAAGTCTGACAAGACATTTCCCACACACACACACACACACACACACGATAAACACTCCCTACTTTTGATTTTTACATCAGTGGAGTGGAGGAGTGGAGGAAGACAAGGAGAGAGGGAGCGTTGGGATTTCTACAGCCCGTCCTCCACCCCCCCACATTAGGACACCCCCCCCCCCCAAAAAAAAGACAGCATATTGAAAGCAGTGTGTTGAGCTTCTCCAGCTTAAAGCAGTTATTTGGCAGAGAAACAAAAAGTACAGACCTATACATAGTTTTCAGTGCTAGAAGTTGGATTTTCCTTTCCTACAAGGAGTAGTAGTTTTTTTTTTATTCAACTACAAGGGGGGAAAACTGGCTTGATTTCCTGAGAACCATTGCTGGTTATTTAGCAGACAAAGAGGAATAGTTCAAATAACCAACGCCATGGCCAAAACACTGATCCGAATTCCCAGAGTTACAAAGCATCGTCTTCATCCTCAATAAGAGTTTAAATTTTTTTTTATTTTTCCATTTGTTTTATTTTATTTTTTTTAAGTTTTTATTTTTTTATTTTTTTTTATTTTAATTTTTGTGTATTTTCTATTTTATTCCACCTTCTCTTTAATAAAATGAAGAATGAACACACGTTCCGCCTCCTAAGTCTTGTAAACAAGAGGTTGCAGTGTGGCACCTCCAAAACATTGAAAGCCTATTCTGAAAGTGCTGTTCCCCCCCGCTGCCCATTATGGGGCAAGCGGAGGGGCTTGCTAGATCGACCCGCCCCTATATTGGGGTGTGCGGGGCTTGCTAGTCCCAGCTGCGGCTACAGTTCTTTGCACTGCAGAGCTCAACGTTCTTTAGTTTTAAAACAAAATCGGTGCAATACTTTTTAATGTCACTTTTACCATCACCAGATAATCCTCCTAAGTCAGCTTTAATTCTTCAACTATCTGTTGATCTTGAACTCCACGACAACGCAGTAAGGTAGGCGTGCCAAGGCAGAGAGGAGCACACACACACACACATACTCATTCACACTCGCATCACTTCCACACACACACACACACACACACACGGGCATACACACATACGCTAAGGACCTCAATGAGTAAACAGCTACACTGGAAAAAACTGGCTGCTCCCTCTATATTGCAGATTATATATACTGAGAAAAAAAACACATTCAGTGCAAAGTTAAAAAAGCTCATACTCCAACATTGTCAGCAAATAAATGCAAAAAAACAAAAAATAAAAAGAATTGGAATTCAAATAAACATGACGAATGAAACAAAAAATATATATATAATAATGAGCTCGATTGAAGCTTTTTTCGGTCTGAAAGAGCACTACCTGGAAGCAAATATCCATCCGTTCACATTATAGAATTGGCCTGCATGATTCAAGTATTCCGACTGATATGTTTTTGGGCTAAAACAAAGTGGACATATGTGCAGAGAGAGAAACGTAACTTGTCGTCCACAGGGGAGACCCCGTTTTGTTGAATATCTTGTAAGTGAGAAAGAGTCCAACTAGTGCCATTGCGTTTATAACTACTTTTTTTTTTTTTTTTTTCCTTCTGCTGATTATTGATAATTCTCTGCTGAACCTTCCCCCAGCCTGTATGATTTGCAGGCGGGTCACATGGAGTCCCCGCCCCCTGTCAGGTGATCCACTGGGAGAAAGGAGCTGATTGGAGAAGGGCTGCTGATCCTCCCGGCCTCGGTGCCACTGGGGCTCCCCCACAGGCTACTGGAATAGTTGGGTCTGCCCCAGAGGGAGGAGCTGTGGAGGTCGCTGCTGTTCCACTGGTTAGGTTCAGGAGCGCGGCTGGGAAAGTGGTGGGACTGATCCATTCTGCTCTGAGAGGAGCCGATGGCCTGCCAGCCAGAGGAGGGAGTGGCCAGTGACTGCCCTTGTGCAAAGAAACGGTTGATTTCCTCCTCGCTGGCAAACTCAGCCAGAATAGTAGTGTTCCCCAAAACACACCTGCAGAGAGCCAACGGGTGAAAGTGTGTAAGTGTTTGTGCTGCATCATGCAAAAAAAACATGAGGCTGCAATCTACAATCTGTAAGTTTATACTGTATATACATTGTATCACCCATGTTACAGATAAATCAGATTAAAATATATTCTGCATCCTCAACCCAGAATAAAATACACTGTCCATCTTTGCAACACTGTGACTGTGGACATTAGAACAACTGTCAGGTTGTCAGTCCCCCTACACTGAAACATGTATTGTACATTACTGTAAAATAAAAAGCTGCATGTAATTTTAGAACTACAACCAACTGACACTGATCTATGTGAGACTGGTCACACTGAGCATGCACAGCTGCATGCTGTATGTATAACCATACGGGAGACGTGAATATTTCTGAGTGCGGCTGTAAAGATTTGAAGATATAAAAACTGGACTAACTACTTTAAAAATGAGATTTTGCCTATAGGCTGCATAATCTTAACTTTTTTTGGAACCAAAAGCTCAGTTTTTACCCCCATCAACAACGAGTTCAAGCTTAAGTTCAGAGTTAGATAAAGCTATTTTCTGGGAACTTCCCTGGTTATGCACAGTTTACATGTTTTACCTGCACTTCAGAATTCTGTTTACAGTTAAATCTGTATTTACATGCAGCAGGTCAGTGACATTTCTCCCTACCCCTGACCAATTTTGTAAGCACTCCTTGTGGTTGCAATATGCAGTTTCCTGACTGTATTGTTTGTTGGTTTGTGTGTGCACGTTTGTGTGAATAAACACAACACAAGTCTACCATCTTTAGAAAGACCAAATACGGCTGATTACGAATATGACTGATTAAACTATTGAACTAGACAGTTGTGTCATGGTCATGGCTATAATCAACTAATTTAATACAGGACTAGAATAAAAAATAAAGACAGTATGTGTGTGTGTCTACTTGTATACTTACATGTGCAGGCTCTTCTGGGCCTTAGCGGCCTCATCCTTGGAGCTGTAGCATACAACAGCGTTGCCATGTGGCAGGTTGAGGTGGAATGTGATCAGAGGGCCGTGCTGCATGCACAGGGTTCTCAGGGTAGAGCCGTCAATCTGTGAGACAATTACACCAGAACACGCACACAGAAATACACAGACACAGAGAGAAGAGATTAAAAAAAAGACAGCTTTATGCAACTGCTAATGATTATCATGCACAAAAATCTCCATGTGTTCCAACATCTGAAAACAGACCAAAAAAACCTGACAAAAACGCTCCAATGAGATCATTGATTTGTGATTACCTGAGGTGTGAGATTTTTCAGAACAAGCCATTGGGTTCTCCCTGAGCTGCTGCTGCCGCCGCCGTCACCCCAACTGGAACCTGCCAATACACAGAAATCACCATCAGCTAGCGTAATGTTATAGTACTTAGAGTGGTGCAACTGTTATATCAACGCATATCTGAGAAATCAAAAAGCATAGTGTTGTGTTGGAGTAGGATTAGTCTGAAAAATAAAAAGGGCTACCAGTTAATCTGACATAAATAGTAGTACATGTTGTCCTGTAGTAAACATACATCTCACTGTGCTCTCACCAGGTGTGTATCTAGACTCAGAGGAGCCCCACCCACCCAACCTCAGGGCAGAGCCATCCCAGCCAGAGGAGGCAGGGCTGGGCTTCTGGCTGGTGAGGCCAGGTGGGGGTCTGGAGGGGGCTGCCACAGACAGCGCCTTGGTAGGCAGGGGGACCTTCCACAGCTCATGGGCTAGGGAGGAGTTGGACACAGAACCGCCACCGGGAGACCACTTTGACTCACTGGATCTGGCTGCAAGGAGAGGAGAGCAAAGATAAAAATGATCACATTATCATCAATTGTCACTCTCATATCCTCCACATTTAAACTTTTCTTCCTTTATCTGAAATTCTCAAAGATGTTTTGGCTTGAGAGCAAAAGGGGACAAATACACACAGAATGCATACCTGAAGTGCTTTGTGCTGTACTGGTGAGGGAACCGCTGTGGCTGGAGGCACGAATGGATGACCAGGCACTATTAGAAGGCATCGTGGTGTTCAGTGATGAGGATGGCCCTAGGAATGAGAAAAGGGAAGGCTTTATCATTTTTACATGACAATTGTATATAACATGACATTAAAAAAAAATCAAACTCAACTTCAACACAGATATATAATGAGCATTTGTTTACTCAGAAAGCAGAAACACTACAGTTCTAACCTGTCTCTAAAATTGTGTTCAGTGTCTGTGCAGTGGTTTCTTTCTCTAGGAAACAATTCATGGCCTCTCGTTTATAAGCCACATGCCATTTCACTCAGTAATGTGAGTTATGCTAGCTCAAAATTAAACACACAACCTAAAGGATTTCTAATAAAAAGAGAAAAAGAATGCATGACATATCACCAACTTCGTACTAGATACAAAATAGAACCAGCTCTCAAAACTTGTTTATGTTCAGCTGTGGGTGTAGGACCTACCGTTGTTCCTGTCCCTGAGGTGGTCTGTGTCACGGACGGTGTTGATGGAGAGGTTGTTGATGACACTACCGGGGGTAACATAGGGGTCAGTCTCAGGGTCAATGTTGGGGTAACCTTTCCACGGCTCCCCGGGCCGGAACTCTGCAGAAACAAACGGATACGGATATTAGCCGTTTTCAAAGCAAACATTTTTCATGACGTTCTGTTTGTGAAAGCAGACCTACCTGGGGGCCAGGTGACAGTGTTTCCATGGGTTGGGGGGGAGTTGGCACGGGGCGGCCAGCCATCACCCACAGAGCCTATTGATTGGCCGGGAGGACTCAGGGGAGATGGGCCAGGAGACAGGAATTCATAAAAGGGAGAGTCCTCCAGACGCAGCCCAGACGACATAGCACCTGTGGGACAAACAAACACAGACATTAGGACACACAGAGACTAAAACAGATTGATCCATTTTTTGAATAACAATTTTCAGAGAAAATGTTTTTAGCTCTGTATCTTAGGAAAAAAAAACAAGGTTTCAATGGGCACAGCAGCTTTTAAATAGCGGAAAAAACAAGCTTTTTCTAAACCATCTTCTATTTGCCCAGTTACTGAACATAAAACCTTGATGTAGTACATGATCACCCTGAGAGATCTAAATAAAAGACCACTGATGGCACTTTGAAAATCAAAATGCCAGTTTGATGCTACAGTATGTATATTCACAAGCAGGCTCTTCTGTACCAGGTTTGCTGTTCTGCTCCAGAGGGTCAGTAGCCCAGAGTTTCTTCAGTCTGGATTGGGGCGGCTCTTTGTAGCTCACAGCTCCACCACCACCCACACCCATGTCCAGGGGTACATTCAGGTTAGAGTTCAAGCCTAATGAGAAGAAAGGAGGAAGACATACAACAAAAGGAGAATTTTGGTTACTATCAATTTAAATACAGAAGAATCTGACAAAACTAAGGTAATTTATCTATTCTAAAAAATCCCATTGAGTATATTTTCCATGAAACTATCTACACCTAAATGTAATATATTTCAAATTTGGGGTAATACACTGATAACATTTTTAAAATCATAGTTAGTAGCAAACATACTTAAAGGGAAGTTGCTGAAGGATCCAAGAGTGGCAGCATCCTTCTGCATCTCAGGGTTATTGTGGGACAAGTAGTTATCCAGATACGGCTTGAGAGGCGGGGCTTGTTTCAGTAGGGAGGGGTCCAGGTGCCGTGGTGGCTGCATCATTGATGGAGAAGAACCAATAGGACGCGTCTACAGACAGAAAGTGGGAAGTTAGAAAGGCCAAATAAGAAGGTAACCCCATAGAGACACCACACTGTTTTATAACACTCATTTTGTGCATGTAATGAAGCAGGATTCAGAGACTCTCTCTCTCTCACACACACACACACCTGTTCAGTCTGTCGTCCCACGGACATGGCTCTCTGGCTCTGCACCTTCTGCTGTTGCTGCTGCTGCTGCTGTTGCTGGAGGAGCAGACGCTGCAGATAGACGTAAAAAAGTCTAAACAAAAGCCACACTGTCTCTTCTCGGTTCAGGAAAAAAAAGCATTTGTCTCCAATGTTTAAAGTGTTACAAAATATGGATCGAAGTTGAGTGTCAGAAAATATGATTCTAAAAATCATACTAGATTTTGACAGCAGACTACATCCTTTTTTCAATGCTAAAGTGTATGTTTCTATTTTTCTACCTGTAACTGGCTGAGCTGGTTGAGCTGTGACAGCTGGTTGAGCTGGGAGAGTTGGTTGAGCACAGCCACCTGCTGAGGGCCAAACAGAGGATTCAGACCTCCGTTACCTCCTGGGTACTTCAACAGGGATGGAGGGACCTGAACACAAACAAGATTGGTTTAAATGTATCTAATGCCATTCAGGTTTTCTTTAAACTGCACGTTTAACACAAATCATAGATGACAGAAGAGGCAATAATATTTAGAAAATTTGGATGATTATATTTGGTGAATAATACACTTTTCACGTTTCCAGCCGTCACCTAGAATTAAGTTTATGTTGTAAATCATGACAAGATGAACTGATGACTTAAGTTTCTTTATAGCATGGGTGTTATGTCCAGTAACCATGCATTCATTCATGTGTCTACAAAGCTACAGTCTGATCTGGAGAAGGATCAACATGTGTGTGAAAAATGCTGAGTCACATTAGAGACAGACTACTAATGAGGTTAAAAACAGGTTTGTCAAACAATCATGAGCAGAGAATGCAATATTAGGTATTATGGGGTGTGTTTTTACATGTGTGCAATACCTGAGAGGGCAGGATGGGTGGAGGCACTTGGTTACGAAGGCTGGGTTGAGGGGGGGCCTGGGACTGGGGGCCGCCTCGGCCCTGTGCTACGCTGCTGCCACCCAACATAGGGTTTACATTCTGGCCAGAGAAGACAAACACTGTAATGGTCAAACAATGTTCAACAAACAGAAAAATCTCTCCTAAACCCTCTGGCATGATTTTTTGACGACAAGCTGTTTGTGAAGGTAATCACAAAGTACATGTTACATTATTTTAATATTATCATGGTTAATCTGCTAGATTAATATGTAATATGAAAACACGTATATATTCTTTTTCACATTACATTTCTCATTGTTATTGTCTTTGTATCTGAAACTATTTGGCAGAACATAATCACAGGCTCCAGTTCCGAAAGACAACGTCCTCTTCATCCTTCCACACTCACCTGCTGAGCAGCCCCAGGACTAGAGTGGGCAGGAGTTGGCCCAGAGTCGAGACAGAGGATAGGCTGAGCAGAATTGGAAGGGGAAAAGCTCATGCTTTGATTGGAGGAGAGCTCATCCGAAGCTGGATTATCATAAGCAGAGGAAGAAACAGACAGCTGCAGAAGCAAGGCCAGGTGCAGAGCAGATGGACGGCAAGCACAGAGGGACAGGAAGCACATCGGCAGCCAGAGAAGTGCACAGAAGGAAAGAGAAAAGAAGGAAAATAGTTAATTTTGCAGAAGAGTTGTAGGGAAAGAGAGGAAGAATAGAAAGTCATCGGAGGACAGAGTAAAGAATGGTCGTCAAAGACTAAATAAGATGAGATCAGTAGGAGAGAAGTAAGCAATAGAAGAGAGCAAAGTAGAAAAAGGAGGTGGAGAGGAGAGTTGAAAAGACAGAAATGAAGCAAGCCAGACAAAGCAGCAAAGCCAAACCAACCCACTGCAGCTTTGTACACAAGTATGAAACTAAACAAATCATCTCTGCACAATTACATATCACTTATAAAACAATCAATTGTTTTTAGAATTTATCATGTACTTAATTTGTTGCTGTGGCTGATAAACATCACATGCTAACTATTAATTTGTAATCATATACTACAATATGCAAAGAGCAAGTGTGAAATGAAATGAATCTCTTTCAATGATATGCACATCAAATGCAGTGTGTCAGAACAACCACTGAGGGGCACAACAGGGCTGAGTGAGCACTACCCAGCTTTAACACTGTTACACATTTCTTCCTCATGATCGCCACAATATCAAAGACATTGAACAAACCTCTACCAAGTATGGTTTTCTTTACCGCTACCTATGATATACCCAGAAAAATTATGTTTCTGCATACCTTGTCATAGTAAGGGCTACGATCCATGGCAGATTCTTTGTGGAGCTGGTGCCGAGCTGGGTTCTTCCCCATTACTCCGCTGAAGTCTCCCATACCACCCATATCCATACGCTTGTCCTGAACCATCCCTGATCCTGTCTTCATGGAGTCGTCAGGAGAGTCTCTCTGTAAGCAGGAAGAAAATGAGGATATAGAAACAGCAAAACACAAATATAGCTCTCATTGGGATTTAGAGAATTAGACATTTCAAAACAAAATGGCAATGAAAATGAACAGAGTGAAGTAGTACTTACAGAGAAGTTCATACTGTTGAACTGGTTGATGAAAGGTTTCATCCAGGGTTCATCCTGTTTGTTGACTGGTTTGTTCATCTGAAACAGCAGACAAAGCACGTTACAAACGTTTTGCTGACTACAACATAAGCTAATGTCAGAATTGCAGGTGTGTAAAAAAGAAAAACCTTTTTACCAAACAGTTATTTGGTAAAAGTGAGGAATCATTGTTTTCATATTTAGGAGGAACATCTATGCTAAGTGAAAATAAACAAACCTTGTTTGAGCCTTTATTCTTGTAATTCCAGGTGTTTTGGTCATGGGACCTGTTGTCCTGTTGGCTGTTACTCCACATGCCGATCTCCACCTCCTCTTCCTGGTCCCAGCTGTTGCCCATGGAGCCCTCATCACCACACCATGTCTCCATGGTCTTGGGACCTTGACCTATCAAGGAATTAGGAAGAGAATAATAATCTGAATACCAATGAATGTGCAGAATGCCTGTATTGGCTACTCGTCATTTCATACAAGAAAAAACCTTCTCTCTCCTGCCACATTTCACAGGACTCTTTTGACATATACATTTCAGGAGCAGTATTTAAGTTTATGTTTGCTCCTACCAGACTTGTGCTGGCCACCCCATCCAGACACAGAATCTCTGCCATCCCTGCTAGGTCCATCCCGGCTAGAGCTGCTGTCCATTGGCTTTCCCCAGGCAGACGTCCCATTGTCCACAGTCACAGGTGGAACAGCAGCAGCAGGCTCCCCCCACGATGATGACTCCTTCTGCTGTGGGTATGGCTCACCCCAGCCTGGAGAGAACAGTGATGTTGGTGCCCATTATAACAAGACTACAGTAATGTTCATGAAGTATTTCAGGAACAATATTAGTTAAGCATATATACATAAGTTAAGATATTTGTGACATCTCTCTTTCGTCAGAGCGTATTAGGCCATTTGGCCAAAGTTGGGAAGAAGGTTGCATCCTGTAAAGGTTAACATCAATCTGGCCGTGCAAACACTCTTGTATCCCAACTCAAATTTTCATATTTACAATAGTGTTTCGAGTTCTTCGTCCCTCTTTGGTGGAATCAGAGCTTTAGGAGATAGCACTGCTCATGTCTATGGGGAACCCCATGTCGACTTGTTTATTTTAACACATGTGGGTGTGTAGGTGTGCACAGACCGCTTTTAAATGTGACACTTTGTGACTGGATATATGTATGACTTCAAAAAGGCTCCTGTTACAGCTGACTATCCAGACCTGCTACTTTCTCCGTCCATGAGGTGTTTAGGGAGATGCCAGGGATACCTCCCCACAAAAATAGGACAGATCATGAGTTGGCCTTAGGCTCCAGTGTCCCTCATGTGACTGGGCATGCTCACACGCAAGTACACATAATAACACAAAGAAACAAGCACACACACACACAGCTTGAGACACAGAATGGAAATATACATGCATGCTTCAAGGCAAATGAGGTTTACTATACACTCACAAATATACATTTATACAGACAAGCAAACTCACCAATCTGTAATGCTAACCTGTATCTACTGCTTTGTCTATGTTTGTGCATCAGCTGGCCAAACATTAAAGAGGAATGTAAGATTACAATGGATTGCTCTGTGTGCTCATAAGAATATTTCACAGGAGACTGAAAACTACATATCAGTTAGAATCAAACATTTAAGTCCAATTTTCTGTTTAGTTTTTAAATGTCTTGTGTATGTACATGTATTCAATTTAATTCGATCTTTTAGAGTGATCTACTTTTTTCATTTACAACTGTATCTAAATTAACGTTTTCATCAATTTCTGAACTTGTGTAAACAAAATAAAACAAAGTAAAATTAAATAAAAAAAATAAAAAAAACACAAATTATTTTTTTTCTCAATACAATAGGCCAGCCAGTTCACCATATCCTTCCATTTACTTGCTCTAACCTTGAATAACACTAATGACACCCCCCTCCTTCACAGACACCCCTCTTTCTCAGTTTTCCCATCTTACGCTGGAACCATTCCTATTGCTAAGGGACCAGAACTCCTCCTCTTCCACTCATGGCCTCACTCTTTCTCTCAAACTCAACAAAAGCCTGTGTTTCTACAGCAGGAATTGGAAAAGAGAAAAGGAGCAGTGAAAAAAGGGAAATGAGAGAAGAGAAAACTCGATGCTCTTAGCATTCCAAAGGGATGACTCAACCTGCTTTACAAAAAGCCCTTAACATAGACAACATTGCGGGGAGAAGGGAGAGAACGACTGTGCACATTTGTTTTCTTTCCATGCTTCTGTGCAACCTGTGTATGCTTTTGTATACATTTGAGAGTGTGTGCATCAATAGTTCTTGTATAAATCTAAATGATTTAAAGACCTTATTTCACCTATCTCAAAAAGAGTGCACATTACACAATGCAGGAGAAAGCTATTATTAACATGCTTGTACCACTTTCGACACGCTATCATGTCTTAGCATTTTAGCACATCTCATTATTAAACCAAAATGAAATAAAAAGTTAGTAGTCACAACTGTGCATTTGAGAATGTGCAGAACGGAACAGACTGAAACACTGTTATGCAAGAATGTTGAAAGTATCCCTGTAGGCTATGAACCACAAGATCTGTTTTAACCTGGCCGACCACATCTATGTTGGCCTGAAGTATAAAGAAAGCAAGTGTGACTAAGTGTTAAAATAATAATAATCATCATCATGGTTTTTTCCACATGAAAACATTAGGTGTGCAAGTTTTACTCCCTATGTTTATTAGAAGCTTAGTTTGTGTACAAGTTTCTGACCAGTATAGACGCATACATATTCCAACTTACCAGAGCTGCAGCTTTTGTCCTGGGCAGAAGGCTGCATGGGCTGAGAAGGATGTTTTGAGATGTGTGCAGGGTGGGACTGGTGCTGAGATGATGGGCCTGTGTTCTCTTGGTCTGATTGGCCAGTCCTGTTCCACATGTTGACAGACCCAATGTTGTATTTGCCTAGGAAGAAGGTTAAATTAAAGGTCATCACTAAAAATAACAGCACCGAGCTGTAAAAGAGATCTGTGGAATTTCACCTAATACTGTTCATGCCACGCACAGCTTTTGATGGAACAGAAACATCGTATGAAGTTTTTACCAGGGTCTCCCCAAGCCGCAGTTCCATCATCAATCTCCTTCCTCCGCCGTATGGACTCTGGGGAAGGTTCTTCCCAACCTGTTGCCACTTCCTCCTTCTGACCTGTGGGAATAGGGCCTCCATTCCAACCTGGAGGAAGGTTAAATTAGATTAAAAGTGAGTCATCAATTTTATGTTCTCTTACTTAAATGTTTTACTGTACAATGTCAACACTCCTGTTAACAGTCACTCTATAGTCACTTAAACACACTGACGTGCCTAATATCGACATGTACATAAAAGAAAATATTAATCACAACACTGATTAAGATGAGATTATTTATCCATTAACTACCTGTGGGCTTGTTAGAGCCTTGATTGCTTCTGGATATGCTGGATTCTGGACCTTTTCCCCAATCACTGGAGGGCTTGGAATTTGGCTCACCCCAGTTTTGGGCTCCATGGTTGTTCTTTATTGGCTCACCCCAGGCCGGGGTGTTAGGATTGGGTTTGTGGAACGAGTCGCCCCAGTTGGAGCCTGGGTTTGGAGTGCTCTGGTCTGGAGTATTTGATCCTCCACTCCCTGCCCAGGTGTTGCTGCTGCTGGTGTTGGTTCGGCTTGGCTCACTCCAACATCCAGAGCCAGACCGGTCACTGTCACTGTCCCAGCCCACAGAACCTGCACCTTTTTGACGCTCCCCCCAATGATTGTTGGCTCCTCCTCTGGATCCATCTCCACTGCTACCCCATCCTTCACTTCCATTTCCACCACTGGAACCCCATCCCTGATGCGGTTTGGGCGCGTTAGTCCAGGTGTTTGACCTAAACAAAAATATTAAACACGATTAATGAAATATAAGATGAACAGTCGAGACAGTTAGGGCTAAGTACACACAGCATCTATACCTGTCATCTTTGTTAATGTTATTACTCCAGGTGTTACTGTTGGTGTTGTTTCTCTTGTAGCTGGATCCATCGTCCCAGCCACTCTGTCCTCCACTACTCGCAGGAACTTTGCTGTCCCACCCAGAGGTTGATCTCTGCTCCCCCCAGCCTGAACTTCCCTTATCTGGGCCTGAGCTTCCTGGCCCACCCCCCCAGCCTACGAAAGAAGAAACGTTTTTTTTGGTTACTTTTGTATACAAATGTATGGAAATTTGAAAAAAAAAATTGGTTTATTTTACTACCTCCAGAGGTTTGGGAGGGAGCTGCCGGTGTTGCTGTGCTCCAGCCAGAGGATCCACTAATGTGCTTTCTTTCGTCTCCTCTGGTACCATGGTGTTGATTGTTAGCAGGAGAATTGACATCCCAGGCGGTATTCTGCCGTATGGGTGTCTGTCCCCATCCAGTGTTGGACAGAACTCTTGGGTCCACATCAGCCTGGGCCAGAGCTGATAATACTGACGCAGAATGGGGGCTTTTTCTTCGGTTTCCCCCTTTTGACTGGCTGCTGTCTCTGTCTGAACTGGATCGACCTCCTGAGCTCTCTCCACTTCCCTCACTTCCTCCTGCGCGGCCCCAGCCTCCAGTGACCCCTACCAAGCCATGGCTTCCACCTCCTCCCGCTCCCATGCCCATGGCGTCATCCTCCAGGCTCTTCCAGCCATTGTTGGAAGAACTTCCTTTCTGAATTCCAGCATCTGAATGGTTGTTACCAGGAGCTGCTGATCCCCATTCTCCATTTGACATCTTGTTGTTTGATGTGGAAGAGGATGATGAGGATGAGGAAGATGATGCACTGCTCCCCCAGGGGTGAGGTATCCCTGCTGGAGGGCCCACTGTAGTTTGGTTCCCATTTCCTGGTGTTTGGCCTGCAGAGCCTGGGATTTGATTGGTGCCGACACCCCAGGACAAGTTGCTCTGAGGTTGGTTTGGATTATTGGGAGGCCCCTGGTCCCAGCGTGGGACCCCACTGTTATTGTGGTTATTATTACTTGTGTAAGCAGCAGTAGAGGAGATCTGGGGATTCCCAGCCTGCATAAAGGTAGGGTTTTGGGGGTTCACAGTGTCTGCATTTGGGGGGCCCTTGTCTCCAGGGTAGGTAGTTGCGCCCCAAGGCGTACCAAAGGCCCCAGGACCAACCAGGTCTCCTTGGGGGTGCTGGGAGGCTGATGACGGGTTTCCATTGGCCAGCGAACTCCCATTCCCTGCTCCAATGGAGCCCCAGGAACAATCCCCACTGACCTGGGGAGAGGCGGTAGAGTTTGGTGGACTAGAGGTCATTGTGGCGTTAGTAGTAGTAGTAGTAGTATTATTAATCATCATAGTGTTATTTGGTCCATTGGATTCAGTGTTAAGGTTGGTAGACTGCAGGCCACCATTTCCACTGTTGCTGCTTCCTAACACCTTACTGCTTGCTGTACCATTATTCACCTCGGTGTCTTCCATCATACTGCTGTTGTCTGGAGCTGCCATGCCACCCCAACTCAACAAGGGGCCCTGTTGGGGAGCTATGCCAAGTTTGGAACTCATCCCCTGAGCCTGTGGAGGCCGTTGACCCTGGGACACTGGGATTGGTGTTGGACTTTGTGACCAGGCACCGTGGTTTGATCCTCCATTGATGCAAGGGTTGCTTCCACCCGTGGCGATCATGTTGCTGCCTGACTGGGTGCTCCATACACCACTGTTATTGACAAGCTTGTTGTTGTGGTTACCCAGGTTATTGCTGCCAATACTGCTGGGCCCAGGCACAGAGAAGTGGGAGGCCCCAGTGATGTTATTATTTCCATTATTTGCACCACTGATGGTTCCCATCCCTCCACCAATAACCTGACGACTGTTGCCGTTGCTGTCTCCATTCGCAGAAACGCCGACCATCATGGCAGAAGTGGGGGAAGAAGCTGTAGAAGACACAGAGGAAGAAGAATTTGCTGACATCATCATCACTGTTGTCACAGCAACAGCGGCTAGGTTTTTCTCTGAGCCGATGGAGGAGCTAGAGTCTGCGTCCATGCATTCTGATGCTAGCTCAGGGTCTGATCCGGACCCACAGCCAGAAGAGGAAGAAGATGATGAGCAAGAGAATGAAGACGAGGAGGGAGGCCAGACAGACGAGTTGGTTGAAGAAGGGTTGTTGGGTTTATCAGTGCTTCCGTCCACTAGGACTTTGCCCCAGTTGCTGTTGCTGTCACTGCTGCAGGGAGAGCCAGAGGACCAGGGGGAAGACTCATACTGCGAGTCCAAGCCAGGATGCTCCAGACCTGGAGAGAGAAAAGGTGGACATAGCAGAGAACAGTGAGATTCAAAATTTAAAAATGGCATCTGAAAAAACAAAGTCAGTACATTTACTCAAGCTTTTAGGAAAGGTGCCAATTTATCTCTATTGTACTACACTACATTAAATTATGTGGTTTTAATTCTCTCATTCCCAGTCACTTTGACATTTTTTTCCTATTCCCTTCATCCTTCAGCTGCCAAACTGCTCTGGATGTGATCCATGCCAGGCCTGAGCTTGGACACAGTTGCCACCATTTTGTCACCACAGCATGACCCAAAAGCATGCCAAAGCTATAAACTACAATACAGGGAGGCAGAGGACAGCCATCAGCAGGAGAGGAGGAATGGAGGGGCATAGGGAAAACAAGAGAGATGACACTGAGTGCAAAAGAGGTAGGGAGGGTGGAGGAGAGTGAGAGAAGGTGGCAAGCAAGGGAACATATAGTAGAAACCTAAAGTATATAACCTGGTAATATTTCAAGTACATTAAAATTGTTTATAATAATAATCTGCATTCAGACCTGGCATGTTTTCAAAAGTAGACTATTTTTGGTCTGATTTGGCTTTCACAATCACCACAGCAAGTGACTGAATTGTCAATGCTACAACAACTCTCGCTGATTTGCTGTGTTAATCTAATGTTAATGCATCATGGGAATTAAACAAGTGTCTTAATATGAAGGCAAAGTAGCCCTCAACAAAAAGGTTGAAGGTTAAGTTATAGGACTTTGGTAATGAGTAAATTCATACATTGCACACAGGACAATGTTTTTTAGACAAATATCAAAAACAGACTTGACTTCTAGCTAATTACTAAGCTTTTAACAAATAGTTTAAGTTTGTAAGAAAAAAAAAAAAAACATTAAATCTCAGGTCCAGATGTTTCCCAAACCACCAAGGAATTAGAGGTTACAGTACCCAAGGCATCCATAATTGGGCAAGCTTACGTCTGCTCAGCACTGTTGTGTTATTTTAATAGCACCTTTTTTTTTGTCTCTTGTCCAATTTGCTGCCTATCTCTGGGTCCTTCTCACTCCCGAGTGTGTCTCATTTTCAAAACCTTCCACTTAAAATGGTTGCCAGCTCTCTGTGCTGCTTATCGAGTTTATTTGCCAAGACTCCTCTTGCACCCTTTCACACCCACTTTATCACTCATTCATCTCTCGGATATGCAATGTGTAAAATCCATCACCTGTCAAGGTCAGGTCAGACTGTGTCTACCTAGTCTGACATTCACAAAGCAGACAGCCAAACAAAGACAGTGGGAGGAAGACTGAAACAATGAAATGAAAAATGGGGAAGAAAGAAGGCCATGTGTAGTCACCTGTTTGATTAGGGGAGTGGCTGACGGAATCCCGAATGGGAGCCATGCCTGGAAACAGAGAGGAAAGACTGTCAAACAGACTTAGAGGAGTTAGAGATAGATGCAGAAAACAAACAGTGGAAATATGTTAGAAATATCTGGGATAGATAGATCTTTCAATCAGAATCAAGCAAACAGAAAAGGTCAGAGGGGTTTTCCCAGTGAGAGGGAGATTATTAGTAGACAGACCGTGCCTAAAACCTAAATGAGCAGTTACACATGGTTGTTCAAATTATAAAGGAATTTGTGTGCTATTAAAATGTTGTCAACTCAGGGTCAGGAATGGAACCACCACCACCACTCTGAAAATATAGCTTGCAAATTAGAAATTGTTCATGTTTCCTCAGTAATTAACTGCTTGTTGCTACTAATCAGGATAGAACTCACCAACATTTTAACATTTATTGACATTAAAACATATCTGTGCAATTGCTTCTTGGTTTACCCCTAAGTGTGATCAACTGCAGACAGTAGGTTTGTGTCCCTGTGAAAATGAGGATACAGAAACATCAAATTTAACGTAATCTGCTGCCATTCACTTTTTTCGCCAAAGTTTACCTGTGAGTGCAGTTTGTGACTGAAGCTCCTGGCTGGGCAGGAGGGCGTCCTGCAGTTTAGTGAACAAGTGACCTCTGGTTCCCAGGTTGTTAAAGGGGAGGTCAAAGATCAAAAATCAGACGGCACAGCCTCAAGGGCCTGAGGTGAAGAGGCAGGGCTTGTCAGAGCAGGCAGCAGGCTGGTCAGGCCCCCTTGGCATCGCTGAGGACTGTATGTGTATGTGGGGTGGTGTAGGTGTTGAGTGTGGAGGGGAAGGGGGATGCACTTTAGCTTTAGGACTCTGCTTTGACTTGGACTCTGGCACTGAAGTGTGAGAAAGACAGAAAAAAAACAGAAAAAGTTGGTTAGTTCAACATACTGCATGCTCATTATCAATAACTTCAGGCAATCATCAGTTTGTAAATTTCTGTAAATCACAAGACCCCTAACCAAGCCACACTGCCAATGATTTTTGAAGGCTGAGGTCTAGAGGGGTTTAAACATCTGTCACTCACTCTTGTATCTCACAGAAGTTTTGCTTTGGCTTGCTTGATGTCTCCTCTGTCAACAATCTCTACCAGTATCACAATACACAAACAATACACAACGCTGTTATGGCATCCACTTGGCAATACCCAAGCCATCAGCATTGATGTATATTTACATTTTAGAGGTGCTGCAGTTCTGGTCGTGCCTATGACATACAAGTTGAGGAAATGTGTTGGCTCTGCAGGCAAAAATCTACTTTTCCCCAGGGATGGCACCCTATCTGTTTCACAAGTACAGAACTAACTCAGGAGCTTGTTTTTCTTCTTCATCAAGACTAATTATTTACATCTGTAAGTATGGGAGTCAGCTAGTTTAGTCAGAAAAGTAATAAGAAAAAGCGAGACAGGCCACCCCAACCACCTTCTGTTTTTGAAGGAGGAGTGAATGTGTATGGGTTAGACTAGATTAGGGTTACACAACAGGCTTAAAGCTGGCAGCACTGCCCTAGGAAGCCAAAGCAAGCAAAACCTTTTATCCTAGAAGAGAAAAAGAAAAATAGAAAGCGGGAAACTAAAGTGAGAAAAGGAGGAAAAGACAATGAAAAGAGAAAGTCAACAAAGGTACTAATCAACAGAGGGGACACAGACATCCTTCAGTGATAGTGGACTAGTGTATTTGACAGCAAGTAGAAAACTGTGTGCATGTGTCTCTTGACCTTTTCCCTTTGCATATTAGCAAGTGTGTTAGCTTGTTCTGCCTGCTGTAGCAGTACATATGTCTATTTATAAATCTTAAGTTCAAATAACAACCACTGTGATCACTAGCCAACATAAGAGAACAAACAAATCCATGTGTGGATAATGAGCAAGTGCACAGATGAAAACATGCATGTGCTTCAGGTTTGGATGTTACATATGCTATTGATTATGATGTTCAGTGCCAACTTACAGAAAGCTTATTGCAGTGAGACTAACCTTCCAGGAGAACAAAACATAGTCTAACTACTGCAATTCATATCGTGCAGACACACAACAGATTTCAGTGCTCGAAATGCTTAGGCACTGACCAGACACACAATTGTACCTCTGTTAACGTGCAGCTCACTAGCTAAACCAGTACACATAGCCAGCGTCTAAACATAAAGTCTGCCAGAACTGCTTAACTGCTCCTCTGGAACTAATCAAACAAGGCAGGACAATGATATCACCATTACTAAAAAAATACCCAGAAAGTGGATTTAAAGTGTTTTAAAGAAGCAAGATTATCCAAAAGACAGAATGCAAGAAATGTAGAAGAGCTGACGGAGGGATTGACCTGCTCTATACAATAGCAATAGCACTAAAAGGGCAAGCCCCTTCCAGCAAACTGAGTTGTTTACTTCCATAAAATGTTGACTCAACCTTCCTACATGGAAAGACCTCTCTCAACTCCAAAGCATCTGATTCAAAGAGGCTAGGCAAGAAAAACCAAGGCAGAGCAAATCAAAATAATGTAGAAAGGCAAAGAATAACGACAATAATGAATAAGATTATTGAATGACAATTGTGTCTAATTTAATTGTAAATTAATTGCAATCCTATTAATTTGTTTAGCTAGTTTCGAACAATTACAACACATTGCCATTTTTTTATTAACTAAAATATGAAATTGGTAAAGTCGTTCAACCCTAGTGTGTATAAGCATGTTCACTGCTGCTGCTCTGTACATAGAGTACAGTTCGTTCCTCTTTCCCCTGCTTGCATCTGAGAATGGCTTTCATGAGGGCCCCTGGAGTTGGCAGCAGCTGGACTGCCACTATCATCTTACAGACAGAGAGGGCTGAAGGGGGAAGAGGGAATGTAGGGACACGAAGTGAAGAGAGACAGAGAATCAAAGTGAGCAGAAGAATTGGGAGGGAAAACAGTAAGGCAAAAAGGGGGAAGAGAGAAGTGGAATGTGAAAATGGAGAGACAAAGAAGCAGAGGCAAGAGAGGCTGTCATTAAGGTTGATGTGAGAGGAATGCAGCTGCAGCTTCTAACATGTATCACAAGCAAAAAGGTCAACTCCCTGAAGTGAGCAGTACATGAACCCAGTTCAATCTGTACTCCCTTTCAGAAAAAGATCAAGATATTTTCTACCTTACTGGTTACTTAAACTAACCTCGAGAGTAGGAGTAGAAGAGAGGTAGATCTCCACAAAAATAAATTTGAATGGATACAATAGGCTAATTTTACATTTATTCCACAAAGAGAAAGCTATTATGAATACAGGTATATATGGGCACTGGAGGCTATTTTTGAGTCTTGAGCACCTCAGGAAATGTATAGATTTTTTTTAAGTAGCACATGTTCTAAATTCAAAAGGCAATAATCAAAATGTTATCCTGTAAGGGCTGTGGACACCGCCTCTTAGGGCCCCTCCAAAGAGTTATCATTCTTATTCTCAGAATCTCTGGTACTACTTTTCACATATATTTTTAACAATGTGTTACATAAAAAAATGTTCACACTATAAAGGTTAGTAGATGGAGAAAACACATTGTATAAGATTGCACTGTGACTTGACTGTCTAAAACACTTTAAGTGAACCGTCAAGGCACTTTTCATGTGTCCCTGTTGTTGCTATGCAACTGCAAAATTTATTTGGAACATGGCCCTTTGTTTCTAAAAGCTGACATATTTTAAAAAATAATTTGCATGACATTAAAACACATCAAGCCCTCAGAAGCAAGCCTTAATACTGGGATGAACAAAAAATGCTTGTACCAGGGTGGGTGGTATAACCAATATAAAAGCACCTGGGCACAAATGTACAACATGATATGGATTCGGTTTAACGGTTAGTCCTTGCATACAATGGATTTCAGCTGCCATATCAATTCAAGTGCATGCAAGCATTAGTGCACTTCGTTAAACTTTCCTTTTACGCTAAAATAAACACAGACTTGCAAGGTAGGAAAAGGTGGCTGAAGAAACACAGACAAACAAGTCTGACAAAGGTTATGTTAGAGCCAACATTCATACATGGACATGTTTCCTCATCTACTGATCCTACGTCTGTAGCACTGTTTGAAAATCTGTTCCAAACTCAACACAAGCACACTGTCAAACATCCAACACACTGCAGTTTGACAGCTTGCAATGCTGCCTCTTTATACTGTATATGCTTGATACTATACAGTGCAATATTACAGATTTAACAAGCCCTCTTAAATCTATTTCCTGGAGTTGACGTAACCAGTAAAGGCACTCTTGTTAGGAAAGACCGTGTTGATTTGACAACATTCCTAAACAAAATTCCTATGGGCTTGTCTGAGCAAGGTGACATCACTGCAAGAAGCACACGCCATGTCTCAAACAGGCAAAACCTTGATTTTTTTTTTTTGAGACATTCAGAGGTGGACTTGCTGGTGCGTTGTGGATCATTCTTCTGCTGCATAACACAGCGGTGCTTGAGGCTCAGGTCACAAACTAAGTCCGGACATTCTCCTTCAGGATTTTTCTGGTAGAGCGCAGAATTCATGGTTCCATCAATTATGATGTTGAGGTTCTGAAGCTGCAAAGCAGCCCCAGACCATCACACTACCACCACCATGTTTGACTGTTGGTATGATGTTCTTATTATGAAATGCAGTGTTAGTTTTATGCCAGATAAAATGGGACACACACCTAGACAGTTCAACTTTTGTCTCACCACTTCACAGAATATTTAACCAATGGTCTTGGGTATAATCAAGATGTTTTTTGGCAATTGTGAGACAAGTCTTTGGGTTCTTTTTAGTCAGCAATGGCTTTCACCTCCAAAGTCTCCTGTGGATGCCATTTTTGCCCAGTCTCTTTCTTATTGATAAATCATGAACACGGACCTTAACGGAGACAAGTGAGGCCTGCAGTTCTTTAGACGTTGTTCTGGGCTCTTTTATGAGCTCGTGGCATGATGAGTTGCTTTTTGAGATCTTTTATCGCGCTTCACTTTCTTAGAGAGCTTCTATTTAAAGTGATTTCTTGATTCAACAGGTCTGGCAGTAATCAGGCCTGGGTGGGTCACTTCTTCACATAGGACCTGGTAGGTTTAGACAGTTTTTTTCCCCTTAATAAATAAAATCATTTTAAAACTGCATTTTGCATTTACTTGTGTTATCTTTGTGTAATATTAAAATTTGTTTGATGATCTGAATCATTGTGACATAAGTGTGACAAATATGAAAAAAAAACAGGAAAGGGGCAAATACTTTTCACAGCACTGTAGTTTCATGTCACCTCAACATGAGGGATAGAAGACAATGAGGACGCGCCTACATTACTTCCAAAATCTGTATGCATTACATGAGACTGTATGTGCACTAAGAGTGTGCGCATGAGCAGATAAGTGCTCATAAAAATTTATAGTCATAGCTATTAACTTTGGGAGGGGTTTGAAGGGGTACCCACATACACCAAACTCAAACCTAGGGTAATAGTAGAAAAGCAAAAGCTTCAGGTTTTGCTTCTGACTCATTAGCTGATTTGTCTATTATTCAGTCATCCATCTAACTTGTCCACCCACGCCCTAGTAACTATTAGTTGCCACCAGGCAAATTCACTACAGTTTATCTACTATACAAATAGTTTAAAATTAGTCAATCACCGTGTTTGTTTTCCCCCCATTCAAGTTGCCATTTTAAACACAGGAGTAAGTAGACATTAAGTCTTACCGTGCCTAAGCATTTGTGCCTGTGCCAGCTTGCATCATGTAATGCTAGACTCATTTCAAACAGCAAGAGGCAAGAGAAACTATTTTAACATTACATGACTTCTATCTACTATACCAGCCGCAGGGTAGATGACAAGTCAATGTTTATCTGTTGCTTACTATTAGTCTGAAACGACCTAATGTCTGAGGATACTATCAGCTAGGTTTAATGCTGATGGCGCCTGATTTATGTGTCAAAGCACCTAGAAGTATGTGTTCTTAGTTTCTAAGCATAATATTAATTTGATTGTGAAAAGAGTTAAATTTACTATGTTTAGTTCAACTGATCTGCCGGTTATTTTTATTATTTGCCGGATAATGGTTTAGCCTATGCAGTGTCAGAAAATAACAGCCAAGCTGACACTTTAAAAATGCTTGTTTTATCTGATGAAAATCTGACCATACAACGACAGAAAAACTATAACTGCAAATTGCTCAAATTTCAGGAAAATGTAATGTTTTTTTTTGGTATTTCTGTATTAAAAATGTTCTAAACTAATCAATGCATATCTACATCTCTATTAGATTTAAAGATAGCCAGTGCATGCTAAAGAGTTGATATAAAATGACGCCAAATTAGCCTATAGACACTTAGCAAGATCCAGTAAAGTAAAGACAGTGAGACTTTCAGAATGATTACTCCTCTGGGGGAAGAACTCCCATGACAATCAGTGGCTGTGCAGGTTCAGTCTGGTTCCACAGAGAAACTAGAAACAATTTGTCTGTCTGTAAAGTGACACATCACCAAATCTAACAATAATAAGAGAGAGAGAGCGATACAGCAGGAAGGTGGTGAAGAAGAGTGGGGAAAAAAACGAGAGATGGCAAGTACAGTTGAAACTTAATGTACACTCAAGGTCGGAGATAGACACCATCAGACTTCCTTCCTCGGTTAGGAGTGACAGTAGTTTCAGCTGTAACAGTAGTACGGTCGTACAAACAGGACTCAATGGAAACTGTAACTATTTTCCAAACAGACAACACAGCTACGTCACACTGCAAAGTACACCCGTGCTGGCGTTAGAGCAAAGCACACTGCACTACTGGGACAGAGAAACAGGGACAGGACCCAGACTAGAAAGAGAAGAAAACATTGGAAAAAGTGAAAAAATGTCCATGTTTAAAAACTCTTGAAGGCTTCATAGCTGAATTGAACAAATAGTCTAAAAATAGTCAATAGGAGTGTTGATTTTTGATGTTTTGAGCCAAGTTGTTTGTGGATTTCTTCAGACTTCTGGGAGTCAAACATGCTCTGCTATTTTATACCGAGCCAGTTGCTATCATGTAGTGCCAGATCCATGTCTCTACACTAAACTGCACCACAGAGAGCTGTGAAACTATTTTAAGCTTACAAAGATGATTTTTACTACCTCGAGTATAATTCTGGGGCTATGCAATATTAATCATAGCCTTGATTAATGCACAGAATTGCATTTGGGGCTTGGCAAAATACACCTATTGAACACTGAGGAAGCTCTGAGAGCTGGACTATTGTTTTAATGGCACATTACTCATTGTAGATAAATAGCTCTGTGCAAGGTGAATGTACGTTAGGGTGCTACAAGTAGTAGATGCCAATTAATCACAGACTAAGTCTTGACAGAGGAAGATTATTTAAACAATGGCAAATCAATACATGGCTGAGCAAATTCATCTACAACCTAATGACTCAAATTATGTACACTGTAAAGACATTTTCAATAAGGAACTCTTGATTTGTACCAGGACACCAGAACAACAATCCCACAGCTCCCAACAGAAGTCCTGACCTCTTCTCTCACCTTTTGTCCAGTCCTGTATCTTCTTATCCTCCTTCCTCTTCACACTCTCTGTCTCTCTCTCTCTTCCATCCACTGTTCTTCCCTCTATGGGTGTGCTCCCTGTGGAGCAAAGGAGGGCGAACCATTACTTGCACTGTATTTGGCATGACAATAGTGACAGTGGTGACATTTTTTTTTTAGAAATTGTGTAAACCAGAGCATGAGTATTCTAACCACCAATCTGATTAGATAACTTGTAAAACCAAGCTAAATGTGAAATGTAAAAGTCAAATGTGGATGCACTGAGATGGAAGAGCAGGCTGACATCCAAACAAAAGATGAGATTAATTTAAACAGAAAAACTGTCATGACAGATGGAGTGCTCCAACAATATCCAGCAACAAGCACATAAATCCACACGGCCACCACAAATTACACATTTTGTACAC
Source organism: Sandelia bainsii (assembly GCA_032362345.1). Classification (NCBI taxonomy): domain Eukaryota; kingdom Metazoa; phylum Chordata; class Actinopteri; order Anabantiformes; family Anabantidae; genus Sandelia; species Sandelia bainsii. The sequence continues at coordinate 17,113,332 of JAUMHL010000029.1, forward strand.
ACTTAGATACACAAAGCAAATAATAGCATAATAATCCACAGCTGTTATTTTCATAAAACCAAAGCAAGTAAATAAGTGAAATTTACTATTAATACTAATCTACTAATCATTTAAGTGATTTATTAAGAAAAAGCACAAAATTCCCCAGATAAGACTATTCTAATTTTCTCAATTTTACATCACTGTGAACTGAATCTCTCTGGGATTTTGACTGTTTGTGTTTATATATTTTCACTACTCTTGGCTGACTAGAATCTTAATCTTTCTGGCTCCCAAAAAATAAGGCTTTCTAATTAGTTCCCCATTAGTTTGTAATCGGACCGCGGCTTCTCCCTGAGTGAGTGTTAAGTTTAGCTGCACTGGCCCCAGTGGGTGTGCCGTTTAACCTGCAAGGGAAAGCTGCGGGCTACAGACTAATCCAGTAATGGGATTACAGCACCGCACTCACCTTGGCTATAAACAGACACACAGAGATGCTCAAACAAGTTAGATAGTCACCACAGTTATTTGAATTTGAAATTTGCACAGCAGCTCAGAAATATTTCTTATCCTAAAGTATCTGTCAAAGGGAAGATGCTGATAAACAATTCTGTATTAATAAAAAATTTGAACCCTTAGTTTATTGGAAACTACCAAAAAAAAAACAAAGCTGCAAAGTCTTTCCATAATTTTTTTTTCTTTTTACAAAAATTGTGCTTAGTTATTATAAAAGCAGAGGTGTTAGCGTTTACTGTGGTGAACAAGAGGGATGTCAAGCACTCAGGCTGACATATAGCCTATGTATTTCCACATTTTAAAGAAGCACGAATATCCAAATATCTTGGGTCCAGCCCTAACACAATTCACACCTTCAGACGCCACCCTCCTTCCCACATTTCTCAACCCTCTCCTTCATCTACTCCTGCCCAACCATCAAGTGTTTTAGCAGATGGCTCTGGGTTCAACAACAGAGCATGGTGGGGGCCCTCCTGCAGTGCGCGCACGCACACACACACACACCCCAGACAGCATCTGTTTATGAATGGACCGACAATTGTCCATCCCCCGACAGCTACAGCTGACAGAGAGACTGAGGCACAGGGATAAAGGCAGACAAGGCAGCCAGAACAGGGGGAGGGAAATATACGGAGAAGAGGACAACAAAGTTGCAACTACAAAAATGTTTTATGGATTGTTTTTTTCTAGTCTAGAGCCAGATGGTACTGAAAGAAAAAAAAAAACTATCGAAGACCCTGAATTACACCCTGCTTTATGTATATCAGCTTTAAAATGCAGAGTTGTGTGACTTTAACTATAAACTACTTTACTACCGTTTTAAACTTTTCATCCTATAAGCACTTTCCCCCACTGTCTAAAAGCAAGTTTAATAAAACTCCTTTTTACAATTATGCATTTTAAACAAAAAAAAGACAGTCTGGAACCATTTTACCACCAGGTGTAGTTCTACAATCTTAATTCAATTCACTTTTATTTATATAGCGCCAAATAACAACAAAAGTCATCTCGAGGCACTTTACATTGTAAGGTTTAAGACCTTACAGAATATAAGTATGTACAGAATAATGTGGAAAACCCAACAGTCCCACTTGAGCAAGCACTTAGTGCTTCAGTGGAGAGGGAAAAACTCCCTTTAACGGAAGAAACCTCCAGCAGAACCAGGCTCAAGGTGGGCGGCCATCTGCCTCGACCAGGCTTAAGGCTGCAACTAATTTATTTTCAACAGCAATGAAATAGTTTACCCAGTGAAAAGGTTAGGACTAGGTCTGAGACCCCAAAACAGTGTCTTCATTTTGTTTGTTTTGTCTACCAACAGTCTAAATCCCAAAGATATTAATCTGCTTCTGCTTCCGTTAGGATTACTTCTGGCTTAATCTAGCACACCTAAAAGGTGATGACCACGTGCTTTTTTTTTTTTTATTCTCTACTCTGTTAATGCTCAACCACCATGATAAATCAGTAGACATGACTGTTCCTCCATGTTTTCCTGGAAAGGCCTGCCATTTTCAAATATCACATACATAGACTGCTGTAGATGGATTGGTATCCAAAAATATCTGAACTCTAAACATGGTCTTTGCAATGTTTAAGGAGGATTAAAAAAAACAATATGATGAACAGTTGATTCCACTGTTAAGCACATAATTTTTTACTTTCTATACTGAGACAGACAGAGGTGTGGGAAGGACAAAGAGCAGAAGACAGATAATAAACTTCTTTCGGCTGCTCCCTTTGGGGGTCGCCACAGCGGATCACTCCACATATTTGATTTGGCAAGGATTTTACGTCGAATGCCCTTCCTGATGCAACCCTCCCCATTTATCCAGACTGCCCTACCTACTGCACCACCGTCCCGGGCAGGGGAAGACATAATAAAGGATGAAAATAGTTGTAAAGGGTCACTAGTGATGTCATGTACAACTGTGTGGAACAATCATTAAAAGTAAATAAAAAACAAACAAACTTGGCTACGGAGATATGTGAAAGATACTTTTGAGCTTACTACGTGTACTTTGACATGCATTTTTGAAAACTTGCTACATTAAGTGATGTTTGTAGCTGCTTCGGCTCTTCTGAGATTACTAGCTACATCAGATTTTTGCTGTCTCCCACTTGCTTTTTCTCTGAGCCCTTTCTTTTCTTGCTGTCAAAAAAACTGAAACACTTTAAAAATAATCACCCTATATTTGGGTTTCCAAGGAGGTAGAGAGCAGAGATCAGGCTTTAGAATATTACATCCTTAGACCCTGTAGGAGTGTTTTTCTACTTTCAGTTGTGAGTCATGCAGTGAAGCCAGTGAGGACTGTTAAATGTATAGAGGACAGAGTATTGATTGCATTCACAGCCTGGTGGAAGTAGCTGTTTTCACACAAACACCAGACATACACCCAAACATTAACAGATAGACACGAGCACCCACAAACACACCCTCACAAGGGTTCGTCTGTCGCTGAAAGAACAAAAGCCAGAGGGTAGTCGCGTGGCTAATTTGCATGTACAACACCACATCATTTGCATCAATTAGCATTAGCATGTTCTCACAGAGGCTGAACACTGGAGGCTCCATTCAGGAAAACCATCACTCAATTAATAAATGACAAGTATCTCCTGATCACAAACAGCCCGACAGGAAAGGCTTTGTGAGGCTGACATTGCAAGTTGTGATATTTCCAGCCTAGCTGCATTAAATCTGTCATTTCAACTGTGCAGTTAAAATCAGGTCGGTTCATTTCAGGTCACAGTAACTTGAGAAAGGCAATATGATATTTCTGGGTGAAAAAAAGCAATTGAATTTCACCGCTGGCAGAGCAGGGTGGGGCAAGTTTTGCATCAAAGCAACTTTTGAAAAATTTCCAACAGCAAAGCTTTGTGCAAGTTTCAAAATGCAGATTTTGGGGTTTTTTTTACATTAGAGAACTTTCAGAAACAGAAAATTCAGTTCAATTCAAGTTGTATGCAGTTAAAATAAAATATTTTATTATAAGTAGGTAGTTTACAGTAGAGCAAAACGAGACATTAGCTATTCTAAGTTCTTAGGCCAAACTATGTTTAGTAAGGTGCAAACTGATTTTGCCATTTTGGCAATGATATATGGCATCAAAGCAACCTGTGAAAAAAATGGAGTAGAAAATCTGTTTCCTCTTTCTACTCCTACTGTGTATGCTTTAACCAACTAGTTATTCACAGAATTAATGTTCATTAGTGACAGCTGAAATATTTACTGCTGCATTTGCTAATGATAAATAGCATCAGAGTTTAACGCACTGTACAAACACTCTACATTCTCTACACTAGTGTGCCCACATTATTTTTTTCATGTATTACTGGCTTTGTGTGTCTTGCATCCTGTCTTCAATCACATCAAATGTTCTGTTTCTGCGCCTTTCCTGTTCTAGTCTCATGACCATCTGCAGGTGTGGCTTTACTGCCCAGAGGGGCAATGGTTAACTACCTGGCCCCAAACCAATGTCGTAACACTTTAGGACACCTCAGTTTGCAGTGCTTTGCCTCCAACACTTGACAAAACACCCTGGTGTTGACATTCTCAGAGAAGAAGAGCATGTTTAAAGAACAGCAATTCGAGGAATGGAACCAAACAACCAAAAGTTAAAGTGAAGTAAGGAAGTGACTATCACTAGCTACAAATAATTATTTTATCATTGCGTTATGATTACGAATTAAACTAAAAAAAGACAACAAAAAAAATGAATCAGAGCATTAGTGAACAAGCTCAATGGAGTGTCTGTGTTTAGAAACTGAGTCACACGTTTTTTTTTTTTAACCAAAGTAAAACCACTTTCCAAACCAAAAACAACCTCAAACAAAAATTGCAGCTACTCGAAAATGCACACATCCCATAATCAAGTTGAGCTGTATGTTAGATTAAACATGACTTCCATTAAGCATATCATAAAATGTTAGTCTGGGAATCACAGAAGCAAATTGCAAATGTGACATGAAACATTAAAAATAATTCATGTTACTTTACATTTAAGTGTATTAATATTGCTTCCACTTCATTAACTTCAGCAGCAGTCACTCCCACAGACGCACAACTGGAAAATATGCTCCAGTGCTAGGAAAATGTGAATTATCATCCGTCTTTAGCAACGAACTCCAAACAAACCAGCATAATAAAATACCTTACAAAGCCATTAGCCAAATAATATTATAAACCATTAACCAACTATTTTATTTTAATATAACTGGGATTCAAAGAGAATTAAATCAACAACAATGACAAAAACTGACACTTTTAGGCTTCAGCTGTGTCAAAGAGCAGTGAGTTGATGCACTGTTCCTACATAATTAAAGCAGAGTCATAACAACAGAAAAACTATTCAAGGAATTGAGCACAACAAGACCCATGCAGATTTAGGATCTAAAAACAGAAAACAGATTAAATGCTGCACATGGAACAGGGTGACGGACTAGTTGTGGTCCATGGCTCTATTGTGTGTGTGCATGCAGACCAACTGTATGGACACAATGCGCTGCACAAACACCTCTCCACACACAAAACATCAGGACTCTGGCTTCTCATTTAGCGATTTAAAACAGCAAAGCTTACTCAGCACAATGCGGCCTAGACTAACCCAGACCCTCCAATTCAATGCAAACGGAACTGCATGTGCTTGCATAAGCAACAGCAGCTGCCCATCCCGTGTCTCCCTGACCCACACACCTCCCTTCAGCAGCCCACCCCACACAGATACACACACAGGTTCTGCCACCATTTAAAGAGGAGTAGCTAATATGGGGATATAATTTGGCACACATGTTCCTAAATAGTGTGTATGTTTGCATGCTCACCTGTTAAGATGCTTCAGTTTCTTTGGTGGCAACAGCTTCCAATTCCAAATCTCTGAAAAACCAAAATATGACCTCAATCTATCATATTAAAACATCTGTGTGATTTATTACCTCACACAGGTAATAAAACAAATGGTCAACTTAAGTTCAGTGTTAAAACTTATTACCAATGCTGCACAGGTTAATAGACGAGCACCTCACCCATTTAATCAACATATGAACCATTATAGGCACCATCATAGGCCAGCAGCAGTTTCAGTTATTGCTTTACGAGAAGTATTTAAACTAGCTGATGTGGAAATGCAGGTTAAGCTGCATAACACGGCAACGCATGATCAAAGCGATGCATGACGAGGGTCGCATAAGCTTAAGCCACACGTCGGGAGTAGAGATTGATTCAAGAATAACAGATCAAGACATAGAGAGTATGTGTGTGTGTGTATAGGTCAGAGTTGCAGCTTAGGTCCTGATCGGCCATTATCTCAGCTGTTGCCTGACTTACAGCTTAACCAACATGGCTTCTCTGGAGTCTGGTATTTTTCCAGCGCAGCCAAGACTAACAACGGCCTTAAGAGGGCACATAATTACAGCTGCTGCAATGACAATGTTATGTGGCTTAGCAATGTTTGCAGTGTCGTCGGGTGAGTGTAAAAAGTTGTGTGAATACGACTGCAAAGCCAGCATAGCGGAGGTCACCAAGTAACCAGCTCCGTCCTGCTGCCGACAGAGGGTGTTAAACGCTCTCACCGAAATACAACTCTGTAGTTTAACAATTTCGCCACAAAATTTATATTTATTTTATGCTTCGCCACAAAATCATGTATGTTTAATGCCATTTGAGCAACTGTGACCCCTCTGCAAGACGCCAAAGTGTCGAGCAATCAGTCGGAGACACAGCAGAGAAACCTGCGTCGTCAAATTAGCATGGATGCTAATGATAGCTAAAAGCTAACACTACGAAACAGCGACTTAACTTACCCGGTTTGATTTTCACCACCGACTGTGGTATTTCACCAAATACATTAGTGCACGAGGTGTGTAAATTACGACGGATTGGTGATAAACAAATTAATGGAAACAGTAGTATATTAAAAGAGAATACGAATTTGACAGAAATGTACGCACAGCTGGCGAGGTCAGGTTAACAGTGCTCGTACTAGTTGGCGTTAGCAACCAGCAAAGTTAAGCTGCGTATAAATACAAAATATTTCCCTGTCAAACACGCCTTGAAGAATCCAATCTTTTTGCAATCTAGCAAAAACCTCTGGTTTGTCAGTCGATGCGTTTGCCATTTACAAACCGCATCGCAACCGAGCCGCCTTGCTTTCAGTGCTAGCTAAACAGGAGGCTATATAGTTAGCTAGCACAGCTCAGTTACGGCTAACTAAACAACAGCGGCTGCTCAACTTATCTACACCAGTGTCCAGTCTTCCAGATCCGGGCTCTCTGTGTACATTAGCTCGACAAAAAAAAGCATAAAACCATCCTTACCTCATTGAAGTATAAAGTGCAACAGAGTGGAAAGGAAAGCCGGCTGTAAGGCTAAAATAATTTCAACGCGTTTGCAGCATCTACGAGGGGAGGCATTCGTTCTGCATGATCGCCATTTTCTTCACTCGCTGCTTGCTAACCTTCTTTCGCTTCAGCTCTGCTTTCCCCTCCTCTCTCTCTTTCTCTCTTTCTCTCTCTCTCTCTCTCTCTCTCTCACTCTCTCTCTGCATTCACTTTAGTGCTGCCTGTGCGTGCGTGTGTGTTTCTGGAGCAGGGAGGGGAGGAGGACAGTGCAGGAAACACATTCACCACTTCCTTTGAGAAAACCAAACACAACAAAGGGTAACAAGCTTAATGGTACCGAGGTAAACGATGAGTAAAAAACATGTTAACTCGATTCAATTTACGCAGTTATCTACCTTCAGATTAATACATCTGTGAGAAATAAAAGTCTGGTGTAATATGCATCACAGTTCTATTTCATTATGTTTCATTTAGAATAAATGGAAATTTAAAATGCGTCACATCTAATAAAGACATCACAAACTAGGGCTCAGCAATGCAACAAAAACAACAACAATAATAATAATAATAATGTATTCTAGTCACCAGGAGGAATTCCCATTTGTCCCGGAATAGGAACTTATATTTCTAAACACCTCAGTCATGAGCACGCCAGCACATTATCTGTGTAATGACCAAAATATTGAAATTGTAATTATTTTGATATTTCATTTATCAAGTTATCAATTTATTCAAATCATGTTATCAATTTATTCAATTCGTTTTATTGCTTAACATGAAGGACTAAATACCAGGAGTAAAATTCTGGAGTGCAGAATGTTAAAACCTACTTCAGACTGTTTGTTGGTCTAAAAATAGTCAAATTTAAGCATAATGAGTCTAAAAAATAGATTCAGGACATAAAATACCTTGTTAAGGTATACCCCTGGTGTATTCTATAGTTAATACAATCTTGGTAAATCAAATTGTACTTTTCACCTGTTTCAGATATTGTTCTGGAACAATTCTGTCAGGGGAACATCATTATCCCCTTACTGCCTGCATTTATTTATAATTATGTAAACAAATTATTTGTGTTTTTGCTTCAAGTGGATACTAAATTAAATGATTGTTAATTTGAAGGTGTAGGTGAAGTGCATACATAAATTTAGCTATGATGCAAATTAGCGACATTAGGCATCATAGTAACAAAACAAATTTTGTAGATTATTTTATTGATGATGTTATTGCTGTAACAGGGCTTTGAAATTGAATATGTATGTTTCTGTGTAATCATGGCTGTTCCATCATCACAGTATTACATAAATACATAATCAGTCATTAACCCTAAATGTGCACAGTGCCAATAAACTGCTCCAGTTAATTTCTATTCAATTTGAGGGCACTATTTGGATTGACTTGCGTGCAATACAGATGACTTTGTTGTACAAAATATCAGTGTCAAAGAAGTGCGGACCGGAGACGGTTTGAGGTGAATTTGCGACAATAGTCTACAAGGGGTTATAACATTATTTAAGCAACAAATTTACAATTACAAAATGCATAATGCGTTGACCTGTAAACTCACTTTTGAACACACTGAAAGTAAAAGGCATAAAGGTCAGAACTGTATCGTATCCAGCACTGATCAGTTAGATTAGATTGAGATTCCACTTTATTGTCCTTGTGCACAGTACAGGTACAGAGCCAATGAAATCCAGTCAGATGAAATCCAACTACATTTCATCTATGTTGTCATTTAGTATTTTATTTTATTGGAGAGTTTGCTCCACTGGACAATGGCTAATAGCAATAAAAACCATAAAATGTGCCTTTAGAAATAAAAAAAAAAAAAAGGGTTACCAGACACACAGCAAACAAACTATACACAGTGAAGCTAAGATCTACAGTTTACAAATGGATGTTTCTACTGATTAATGCCACTGAACAGTAGCATTAATTATTTAATCCCTGTGAGTACAGAGGAGACAGGCCTTAAGCCAGAGGATCCAGCCAGTCAAACCCCTGCTTCCACATGAAGTCCCTCCACTTTGTTGAAGTGAATCACTGAACCCTTAGTTCCTTTCTGTAAGTGATTCTGAAATCTGACCTTCCTGTGGAGGAGAAATAAACAATATCCTCCAAATATGTAATTAGTGTCATTCTTATTGTTAGTTTTAAATTACATCCGCTTGGACTTGCCCTGTTAGAAAAGGCAAGTGACCCAGTGTATGTTGAAATTCCGCATCAAAGCACCATCGCTTTCAAACAGTCCAAATGCTTGAGTGTTAATTATAGAAAACACAAAAACTTAAAGCCTCCAGTAGTGAGGCTATTTTTGCCAATATGTACAAGACGGAGTGCTCTGCATGTCACTGTGAGAATGTACAACATGTATAAACTATCAGTCACGCAGACAAACAAAGAACATGGAGTCTTTCAGCATCTCTGCACTGTTTCACCAATGCATTGTTTTGGTTGCTACATAAAAAGCAACCCCGAAAAGAGTTTTTAAGAGACAGTGGACAGAGAGGAGAGATACCCAACAAAAGCAGAGAAACAAATACAGTGTGGAATCTGCCAATATTTCACCAGTGAGACAAAGACTTTTACTGCCTGAAGGAGAGAGCGGCAGCATGTGTGTGCAAAGCAATGACCATTGACCCAGCACAAAAACAACTCCCAACCTTGTGCACAAATTACCTCTTATCTGTGTGTATTTGACTGTGAGGTAGAGAGAGAGACAGTGAGAGAGAGAGAGGGAGAGTTCATCTATTGCCAAGTAATGATTTTATTTGACCAGGTGCATAAACAAGCGGGTAAGCCATCATCCCTGGGGGACTGTTGCCAAATACTACCCAAAGCTTGGTTTCCCAATAGAGTCCTACTTCTTATGGTGTGTTCATGACTACTGGGGATTCAGATATAATTGGTCTCCAAATGGGAAAATATCCAGCTGATTGTCTCTCCAATTGTCTTCATATTGTCTTAAGTTATAATTACAAAGTCATACACAGTGAGGATGTAGGTAGGACACAGATGTTGTTGGTTCTTAGATTGAGAAATGAAGCCTTGGAAACAAGCGTACAGGAAGGATATGTGATGAGTAATGACTGAAAATAGGGCTGTTCTTGAGTGTAAACCTTGGATTACAAACATCAGACTTTGGAGTCATACATCAATAAAACCTCACACTGCTTTGTATTCAGTGGCTCCCAGTAGTTCTACTTGCAGTGGGATACTCTGCAGAAGACCTAAAACCCTTAATTTCCAGTTTCACATGCTTTAAGCCCACAGCTGGTATTTATTAAAAATCCTATAACACAAATACTGAGTTTCCATAGGAATGATCACCCAGTTTTTGGCACATTTGGCTATGTATTGTTAACTGGTTACTTAAAAGTACACATCATACATATGTCGGTGAAGATTCTGAGTCATCTAGATGAAGTTATTGTCTTTCTTGTTGCAAGAAAGACGTCCAGCTGCCATGACTCAGCTTCCACATTATAATAATAATTGATACTTTATTGATCCCCTTGAGGAAATTGTTGTTTGGACAGCTACTAGACCTGTGTCAGCGCTACTATGGGGTTTCAGTGTCTTGTCCAAGGACACCTCGACATGTAGCTTGCCGGGACTGAGAATCAAACCACTCACCCTTGGGTTGGAAGATGACTGCTCTACCCACTGAGCTATCATGCCACCCCAAATACAGACAATAATGTCCATTAACAGGCATTAATTTATAACTTTATTGCTAGGAAGTTTTTTCTGTATTTCTGTACTAGCCTAGTCATGTTGAAGTTCTATCCTTAATAATACTAAATGCACCTTGCCAGTAGGTCAAACTGTGGCACCTAAATGACCCAGAAACCAACATTGCATAGTAATTGGTACGTGTATTTGTAAAGGCAGAAAAACCTGTTTTTGGCCAGTTTTCACAATGAATGATACATTTACAATTTCGAAACAGAGCTGGGCAGCAAAGTCTTTGGTTTGGTAATAGTATGTGACAAGGCAGTCACCTTGACAGGCAGAGCAGTGTATACAGAACAGTTTAATCATTCACATACCATCACGGAGTTCGATGCAGGAAATAGACCATGGCAAACAAATGCATACAGCTACACATACACAAGTTTCCACATTTACTGACAGAGCACTGGAGGTGATAATGTTAGGCAATCGCATGTAAACATACACCCACAACCTCCACAAAAGCTAACATGTACATCCATGCACATGTATGTACACTTGGAAAGCTAACACCAACACACAGTCTTAGTATGCTTAGCTAATGAAATAGATTTTAATTCTGATTTTGATTTCATACACGCACACACCCACAGGGGTCAGAGTGATCAATTGCAGCTGCAGGAGTTAGGAAGCGTGTAAAAAAATGGGAAGACTATTGTACTGGAGAGACAGAGAGGCATAGAGAATTGGACTGAAATGTGAATTGTGTGAGAGGAAAGGGGAGAGTGAACTGCCATGCAGGAGCAGGGAGCAGTAGTGAGGAGAGTGATAATGTGGAGGGGTGAGAGTGGGAAAGAGAGCGCAATGGACTGACAGACAGAAGAAGGTCAGAAAAGAGATTTGCATGTCAAGTAGTAATAGGCTTGTCCTGAGTACAGACGCGCACACTACTAAGCTGCAGTGTTCATAGTGCTGCAGTGTGTGTGTGTATGTGCGTGTGTGTGCATGCACATGTAGTGCATTATTTCTCCTGTGGGCTGCCAGCCTAAACTAGCTCCCTCTGCACCTATCTGCTTGTGTTTCCAGTCTAACTGCTGTTTCAAAGCCTGTATAACAACATTACGATATACAAATGCAGCACTGTATGCAGTATGTTTGTGTGTCCGTGCTGCTCAGCTGCTTTCTTCAGTTTCTTTGAGTTTGATCCAAATCATTCATCACTCATTCAGACCGCCTCCCCCATCTAGTCCACATTTATCACCACAGCCCCTTAATTTTTCACCATCTCCCTCTCCAACCACATTATCTTCTCCTTGCCTCCACCCTCCTCCCTCACTTTCTATCAGCACGAACACGCACCCAAATACACAACAGCCAGCATGCACAAACACAAACTGGCTTGTGCTTACGTTGTATTTCAGATTCTCTCTTTATTTCTCTTTATGATTCATTGAGAAAATAATTGGCAGAATGCACTCATACAGCTCTAATCAAGTCTGTGTTTCCTATCCATTAATTTTAGTATTTGAATGCAGCAAAACATGATGATTTAAAGCACAAGTTGTCAAAGTAAATAATTTTTATTACAAAGTCTTGTAAGTTTGTAATCACTTACAAGCTAAAAAATAGTAGAAAGCTTCAGATTGTCCATTTGTCTTGGTTAGTTAATGTTAGGTATGTTTCATGCTGTATGAAAATGTTCTTATACATTTGACTGTTTTACTGAAACTACAGTAGCTACAATTTGAATGTACAGACAACCTTAACATTTCAGAGATATAAGTTGATAGAGTTTGATCAGTATATTCTGTCTAAAGACGGAAATAAACTAAGCTGACTAAGTTTGTTTTTACAATAGTGTTTCCGTCAAAATCATTACAGTACTGAGGCATCCGGAAAGCCTAGCATTTTACAGCACTGATGAACCAGTGTCACTGGTTTGAGTTGGTCTGGGGATCATTGTCGCATGTCATTCCCCAGCTCTGTCACCACTGAGTTCCTGTCATTACTCTAACGACTCTGCTAACTCCACAATAAAGGCATAAAAATACACACAAATATTTTCCTTAAGTATTGCAATATTACTTTGATGCTTATGTTTTGGTACTAAATTTTGATAGTTTCTTGGAGCTCAGTCCAACTGATTCTTTGTTCTCCATCTCTCAGTTTCTCTGTCTGACAGGGTATCAGCTTTGGAATTGATTATAGAAGTAATTGGTCTTTAACCAATTACCTGAACATTCACTCCCCCTCAGCTTTTTGGGCACTGAGACACAGACATGCACAACACGCTGAATGCCAGCTTAATCCATCCACTGTTTTGCTTGTGCAGATTTTGTTTCAAACACAGATGACTTTCATTTACCCTTGCAGCCTTTCTGTGCATGCATATACACAGAAATACAGGTTATTTTCGAGTATATAGAAATAGGTACTTTTATGTTATTTCCCAGAGATGTTTCCATTTCTGTCACCACAATCCATCACCAGTCCTTGAATATGCAGATAGTCTTGATAAGTGTGCTGGGTGACTGCATAACATATTCAAATGTACCCCCTTATTTAAATTTACTCTCATTTGTATTCACATCACTGATCCAGTGGTGGCCTTGCTCCTCTATTACTGCAGGAACTCATGCAGAGCGGTGGACACAGGGTACAGTGATTGGCTGGTCTTATTGTCATTCATCTCTGCTCAACATGTTTTACCGTGCAGGGAAAGGTGACGCTGAGGCTGAGGAGAAGAGAAAAGAGAGATTAAATCACACACATCCAGTCACATGCTGAAGCTGCACATCACAGTGTCCTAACACAAGTCCATAAAAGTGGCAAAGAGACAGCTGGAACTCTGGTCTGTGGGAGTAGATGCAGGGGGATGGAAGTAAAATAAGAACTTCATTTTGGCTAGGTTTTGTACAAATTAAACAAGATATAACATTTTAGGTAGGGAGCTTTTTAGTTTGCTTTGAACAGAGCTAGGCCAGCTCAGTTCTATCCAAATACTGCTATTACCTTCATATTTAACATACACACATGCAAGATGCATCAATCTTCTCATCTAACTCTTAGCAAGAAAGCAAATAATAGTATTTACAAATGTCAATCTACTGCTTAATAATGTCACAGTGTTTTAGAGCTCAGCCTTTCAATATATCTTGTGAAGTGAATGCAACCCATTGCTCCCTCTGTTGAGCAGTCCATCCTAAATACATGGTGCTGGCGTCTGGCACAAAATGATAATGCAAAACCGCAGAGGGGACGTGCAGCCAGGTTTTGAGGAAACCACAGAAAGCGTCTGTGGCTATAACCACAAGCATTCATTCATTTACTTTCCTGGTTTTCCATATCAGGATCTAAAGAAGTTGTATCAGAGAAATGAGAAGCACTAAAACTTTATTTATTGTTTACTTTGGAAGACATTTTTCAGTCTGTAAATCGTTGCTAGAGCTGCTTGCTTGTTGCTATACTGAGAATATGTCTTGTTTCCAGATATGTGTTGGCTGCTTTTTACCCATTGCTGTAAAAAACGTCATCTTTTCACATTAATGCTCTCTTTTCTTGCCAATCTGCCAAATTTATCTCAGAAAAGAGGATCAAGCTTAAACTGCATTACTGCAGGCAGAATCATTAACATGCTGTTGTTAACATTTAATTCAGTTATGTGCTGTAGATTTTTATTGTTAGTTTTGTTTATTTATAGTCTTCTAGTCTTGTTTAAATATTTTAAATACGTAATAAAGATTTTCTGCAGAACCAATCAATCATCATGATGACTTTGCCTTTCATATTACTAGTGATATTTAAGTAAAATCAGTGAAATGTGATTAATCTTCTACAGCAGTTTATCGTTCAACAAAAGACAAAGGTCATCAAGCCAAATACTGTACAACTACAACTTCAGTTATATCCTTCAGTGATTTTGAAAATGGAACAGAAGAAAAAGATTAAAAGACTAAATAGATGGAGTGTGTGCCAGTAAATATCTCGTTTAGTGTTGTAATGTAAAGGACAGTTTAGTTTCTCTGCTGCTGACCTGTGATCAAATGTGTGGCAAGCACACTGACCTGAGAGCCATTGTCATGGACAGAGCCACTGCTGACCTTTTGTTTAATGCTGAACAGGCCGGCAGACCCCTTGTAGAGCGAGATCGTGTGTAACTGCGGTTCAAAGTGCGAATAACAAAGCGAGGAGTAATGTGAATCTAGGGGGGAAAGTGGTAAATATAGGAGATGAGAGGGGGAAACAGAGACAGACTTAAATCTAACATGTAGCCACTGTAGAAGTTTAATCAGCCTCTGACTATCCTGTTATGTATTTTTGCAGAAAAGAGGTCAATTAAGCTTAATTATACTGAAGTTATTTCCCAGTCTAGTTAAGAGGCTAATACAGAGAAGATGGAATTCTAGTTTTTCTTCTTTTTCATTCAAGGGAATTCAACTTATTCCCTCTTGTCCTTCTCTCTACCTTCCTCCAACACACACACACACACACACGCACGCACACACACCAACCCCCATGCCAGTCTATGCAGTCCAAAATGAAACGCGTGTGTGAATGTGGTGTGTGTGTGTGCTCAGAATTTTCTAGTGCGCCGAGAGGGGGGAAGGGGTGTGTGTCGATTGTCCTGGCATGCTGCCAGTCTCTCAGTCTCTTATTACCACTGTGTGTGCATGTGCATGCGTGTATTTGTGTGTGTGTGTGCACAAGTGCGCAATGGGGGCCTGCCAGCGTGACGGGTGTTACCATGGCAACGCCAGAGCAGGTTCCAGATGCAATGCATCATGTTTCTACAGGATGGTGCACAGGCATACGCACACATGCAGGCACGCTCACAAATGAACTTGGCAGTAGACCTTTCGTTAGCCATGGAGATTAGTTTTATCGTGACGGACCACCTCTCATTTAAATATTCATTCTTCCTTTTATTCGCCTCCGTTCAGAGATGGCTGCCCGGATCTAGCAATCATTCTGGACACATGCGCAGACACATGGGGAAAAAACATGAGGGTACAACACTGTGTGCATAAAAACTTTAGGATGTAATTTAGATTCATAAGAATCATCTAAACGTCACCTTCAGCATTGAAATTTAATGGTCTGGCATCCTCTAACTTGTCCAGCAAATTAAATTAATGGAAATTTCGTGTTTTGATCAGTACTCGGACAGCTTCAAGTATTTTGTAGTAGGGTATTTTGGATTTCACACATCCTGACTTACTTCTCCATTATCATACTACAATAAAAATATGAAACCAGTGTGTTTTCATATCTATTTTTGCTGTTTGTACCATCCTAAACAAACATAGATTTTCTGATTTTACTTCTCACATCCCTGTCTGCCTTCATTCATCAAGTCTTTCTTCTTTTTATCTTATCCTTTCATTCCTTACTTATTATTTACATTAGCTCTCTCCTTTATACTGATTCCTCTCCCATCTTTCATATCTTCTTTACACCCCTTACCACTCTGTTTCTCTCCCTCTTGTTCTCCACAGTGACTTTCAGGAGCTCTAATAAAACCTGATTACTCAAACTATTAAGCCTTGACAGTAAAGAGCACACTGAAAACGTGACAAAGACAGGTGTGTGTATGAAAAAAGATGATAAAAGTATGTATCAGGAGGCGTAAACTATATCCCTCTGTGTTTATGTGGGAGTGTGAGTGTAAAGTTTCTGTCTTCATTACTTATTCATTAAAGCATAGGGTTACAATCTGACCAAACACACACCTCCTCTGAAATGTTGTACACCACTGCTCAAATTTGAGGTCACTATGAAATTTCTTTGTTTTTTGAAAGAAAAGCAGATTTACCACATCAAATTGATCAGAAAGACAGTGTAGCCATTGTTAACATTATAAATCAAAATTTCCACATAGGCCCAATGGCAATATACAGTACCTCCATCTCCACAGACCAAACTCCAAAAAGTGTTTGTAGTCTTTCACTTAGTCTTGCCATAGGGCACAAGCTACATTTAACAGTAAATTATTGATAATAAAGGAGATGGCACATTGATTTCACATATCAATATTTGTGTCCAGGTCTGGGACGTACTACTGCATAAAGTTAAATATTCAGTATAAAGCCTTTTCTATAATAAATTCAAGTGATCTCATCTGAGTCAGTGTTAATTAGAGCTGAGACCACAAGTTTGAAAATGAAACAACTAAATCTGAGGTTGTGAGCTCACCAGACCTCTGCAGCCCACTGCTCATCTCTGCTAGCATGACACACATAATCTCCAATCAAAATGATGGTGGTTGAGTTGCATTGTGGGCATTGTAGGCTTTGGTTTTTACAAAGACTAAAAATGCATGGATATTTGTTTTTTTTGGAAAATGCTGATCATAAGTCAGAGTTATAGGTTATAGGATTACAAAACTAAAATGTAAGTTGAAATATTCAAACTTTTAATAACCTTAAAGCCCCAATAAGAAAGATTAGCTACTTTTGCTGTCTGGCTCCCCCTACAGCTGCTGAGGGTAATTCACTTTCACATCACTGTTGTAAATACCAGTTGCAGTCTTTACCTCGTTACATGACAGAATATGTGAATAGGTAATAAACTGAAGCTACTCGTTAAGTAAAAGGTTATTACTAACAACGTATTAGCTAGCTTGAACGGCAATCCTCCAAAGATACTGTGATTACACAGTAATTACACAGTAATCACAGTATCTCTGATTTTGAGTCTTTGGAAGCAAAATGAGAAAGTTGAGAAACTACTTCTAGCTCGTTTTGATTAAAACTATTAATGTTAGCTGTAGAAAAATCTGTTGTTACTAAATGTGGTTCTGCTGTTGCCTGGAGAATAACCTTTTCTGTCCCTGACACATTTAATTTCACATTCAAACTCAGTAGTTGCTTAGAAACAGCCACTGCCACAACCAGTGATCTCAACGTCAGTGTGCATCTTCTAATGTCTGTTACAGAATAAAGAAACATATCATGGGTGTTTAGGCTGCTGTATCTGTATGAATGAGCATCTATCTAAATGATGAATATAACAACACTACAAGAAACCACTCTTTTGCACATACCTAACAATGATCTGACTTATTGGTGTACTTATTTGTATGCATCTTCTTGAAAACAGATGGAGATTAGAACCTCTCTAGAAATCCCCAGAGGCACCAGACTAATGACAAGTATGTGCCACTCAGTCAGACTCAACATGGAGAAGTTGGGAGGAGCAGGCTCAGGTGCTGATTGGTCAGTAAAGAACATGCATGGGAGGTGTACTGACACTGTAGCTGCAGGTCCATTGGAGATTTGTGTTCATTTATGATGTTCATTCCTCATTATTGCCACAGTAAAGATCTTTCTGTATCAGAGCAGGGAGGT
The DNA here is from genome assembly GCA_032362345.1 of Sandelia bainsii. Lineage (NCBI taxonomy): Eukaryota > Metazoa > Chordata > Actinopteri > Anabantiformes > Anabantidae > Sandelia > Sandelia bainsii. The sequence continues at coordinate 17,131,181 of JAUMHL010000029.1, forward strand.
AAAATATATGTCAAAACTATATATGAAGCAGCTCACACTTCAACCTGAGTGTTAATAATCATACAAGTATGTGTGTGTGAGATCAACAACAAATATCCCCTGGACCCTCAATTTGACATCATTTAGAAGAATAATGCTCTTATCCAAAAGATATGCCTGAATTAGATAGATAGACTCTGATTTTGACCTTTCTAGATCATTAATGTTACTTTGAAAACTGATGAGAACGTACAATATATGTGTGTGTGTGTTTTGCCCACTCCATCGCTGCTGGATTCTGGGGTGCTGCCAAACAGCAACTGGTTCCCATTCTACCAGGAACAAAAGATCCAGCAATGACAGTCGAGAATAACAGAGAGTGTGAGCATGCGAGCAAGAGAGAGAAACAGAGAGAGAGAGAGAGAGAGAGAGAGAGAGGGAGGTAGATGGAGGTACAGAAAAAAGGAGATAGAGAGAACGACAGGGAGAAGGGGCTCTACAGATTTCACATCTCAGTGAGCATGGAGGACAGAGCGAGAAATGAGTGGAGATTAGAAATGGAGAGTGTAAAAGAGAAATAAAGACAAGGGGGAAGGGAGGGTGAGAAAGAGAGTTTTTTTTTGCTCTTACCTTCAGCTAAGTTTACAGTTACTCTACTAAATATTAAAGGTTCTACGAAATGGATGCTGTCATACTAAAAGACCACTTTCATATTTAAGATTACAATGACACTGTCTAAATGTAGCATTAATGTCACTCCACTCTTCTGGACGTTCTGGACACACGTCTGGGTCAAGGATCTTCTGAAGTCAGCGTTACTAGCAAATTACTGCCCATACTGCCCCCTCAGGTACCAACCATCCTTCCAGACTTATTCCAAAATGCACTCTAATCCATAATTGATCGGCCAAGTTTACATTTCATTTTTACATTTGTTGTTTCTGCTATAATTCAATTTGCTCCTGGATAAAAGCAGGTGGTGTAATTTCTATGACTCAGTACCACTACAGGCTCACACACATACACCCACCCACACACACACACACACACACACACACACACACACACACCCACACCGAGCCTCTTTTCTTTCCTCTCCATCTCCATATCAATGGCAGCAGGACAATCAACTAGCTGGTTCACACCAGCAGTCTGGCAGACACACACTCACAGAACGTCTTTCATCCTCATTTCCTTTCTCTCACCTCCTTAGCCTGACTCTTTCTTTTGTGCCTCACACTCACACAGAAAAAAAGGACCACATTCATCCACAAGCACCAAACAGTAAACAACAACATCAACAACAACTCCAAAATAGCAATACATCTATATAACATTTCTAAAAACACAATTTTACAAATGTGGTACCAGGGTTTTTAGGAAAAACTGTATGGTAACATGCTTATAATTTGCAACTTTCAGATGTTGTTAAAAAAGAATATTATGATTCTCTATAATAAAAAGGAAAAACACTGGAGGATGAATAAGAGAATTTGATAACATGTAAAATTAAATGTATTGTGTCATGTGCTTACACCTAATCAGTCCAAAACAATACGATCTGATGTCACTGTATTATAGAGTTCAGCACCTGGACTACTAGCAATGAAATGGAAACAGAAAAGGGAATGTTGCAGACCAGCACTGTTGATTAAATCCTTGTAGCCTGAAAATGTCAAACTTCATGTCTGTTTGGTTCATTTTCACTGATTTGAAAAGCTTTTAGGAGCACTTCACTGGCACAAAAGTCACAGAGAATTCAGAAGTGTACAATTGTTTAGATGACTTTTAATAGTAGAATTACATACAATATGCAATGGCCAGCCAGGGACCCCGTTACATAACCTCTCAGTATTAATTGTCACAGAAATTCTTTGTTGTATTTGAGAGTTTCCAGTTCTTTAAAGTAGCAAAAACTCATTGTGACAAATCATCTCAGTTTGAATTCACACCGGCAGGGAGAGAATGACTCAGAACATAAGAACAGAAGTGCTGGTTCTTCTCTAACTTCCTGCATTTACTCAGTGTTACGGACAAAAGGGAAACACCCTCTGCTCATTTAGTTAACAGAAGGGAAACATACTGTATACAGTACATTCCAGATGTTAATCACTCCTTCTTAAATCATCAGTGTTGGACTGTACTTATCTACCATAAGGGACAAAATGCTAAACAGTTCTTCCTCCCACCACCCATTCACACTTAGAGCTTGGGGTTCAGTGTCTTGCCAAAGGAGGCTTCGGGGACCTCTCTGATTAAAGGATGACCCACTTGACCTCCACAATTACACCAACCAAAAAAAAAAAAAAGTTAATACAGACAATGTATGAGAGGCTAAAGCTAAACAATGTCAAAGTAGCTCAGTATATTTAATATAATGTATATATAGAAACTCGTGTGTGTGTGTCTGTGTGAAAACACATGACTGAGTGTGTGTCACAATGCTGGTCCAGCTTTTATTTTGATGACAAGACAGCATGCCAATTTGCATAATTCCCATAACTGCCCCTGTTAATGAGCCGTTGCCATGGACACGCTAATTAAACAAAATGTTGCGCCCAGTCAGGAGTACAGCAGAATGTAGACATAACACAATACACACAAACATTACACTCACTAACAGACAGTTTCTTACTGAGCATTTGTATGTCTGTGTAGCTAAGAGTTGCATAAGAGAATTCATATGACTACTTTTCTTTTGGAGAATGGTCACTGCCTTATAAACACACCCCACCATAAATAATCTGTCTAGACAGCACAGCCATCAGTCTGCCCTCTGGTGTGTGTTAAAGAGACAAATCAACGGAGTGACACAGGGGGGTGGGGGGTGGCTAGGATGTTAATAAATATGCATGATCTAGCTTTTCCTTCAAGAAAAACTGATTCATCTGAATTCCTTGCCTTGTTGCTCCTTATGTATGCACACACACACACACACACACACACACACACACACACACACACACAAAGAATGCACTGACCAGGAGGTGTGTAAATAATGAGTCACATACACTTGCATGTTCTCACATCAGCACACAGCAGAGGTGATGCTTTCACCTGCACACAACAGGGACCTTACCTTTCACCCTTTACCTTTAAGCTGACCTTGTGATTTAATCCTTTTCCTTTGTTTTCTGTACAGTTTCTTCAGTTTTACCTTTAACGTTACCTCCTCCTTTTATGTCTTCTTTTCAAACACTAGTTGTTGAAGTTGCAAAATATCTTTGGTATTTGGCATTAGCTAAGAAATACAAATTAACTTTTGTTGTCAAGATTTATGCTAACCATTACTTCATATTTTGTACACTGCTTTTCTATTTTTCTGAACAGTCACTGGATTTGGTTCAATTTAGCATGTTATGAGTAGTGTAGTAATACATTTGTAAGTATGGGATGTTTTAAATTATTTGTTTTAGATGTTTTAAATCATATGCACTGAAATTACGCTGGCTTAACAGTAAAAGCTGCCTAAAAGTATAATACAAGAGTTTTGCACAGGAAGCCACTAAATTCCTATAACATATGTACATGTCTGCATATTGTCATCATCATGAATGCAATGGTTTTCTGCAGCATCTATGAATACAAAAGCAAAAGCAGGAAAACCATTCCTGCTTGGAAATGCATTAAAAATGTTTACTGTCATGATTTAGCCACATATGGGATTTTGAGTTTCAGTGTCAGTCTCTGCAAGGTGGTGTTGCTAGTGCACTGAAAAAAAGAAATCAACAGCTTTTGCAAAAGTATGGTCAGACATTATTTTTTGTTAATGGGATAAAATGTGCAAAAGCACCTGCATAGCTATACTATTACAAGTCAAAAACTGTAAAATAGCCAAATAAGCGACACATAAGTAGAAGAGAACTTTTACTTTATTCGATCATTTACTGGTCAAACTTCAGAGGCAGCACAAGCCCTGGGCAAAGACACCAACACATACACACACAGTCTAGGTCGTTTGAGATCCTCATTGTTATTCTGCACACAGTTGTGGTCACAGACAGGGCCAGGAATAAGTGTAGGCAGACAGACAGACACACACACACACACACACACACAGAGTGAGGTACATGTTTTCATGACACATAACAAATGGTCAATACTTTACAAGATTAAGAAATACAAAAGGAGCCCTAATTTGCATGGTCACAATCTCTCTCTCTCTCCCTCTCTTAGTCTCTCTCTCTCTCACACACACACTCACTCACACACACACTCACACACACACACACACACACACAGAGTGAGGCGGCACATGTTTTCATGACACATTATAAATGGTAAATACCATACAAAGTTAAGAAATACAAAAGCAGCCCTAATTTGCATGGTCACAATAGCTCTCTCTCTCTCTCTCTCTCTCTCTCTCTCTCACACACACACACACACACACACACATTCCATCACTGGCTCAGTAACATCTGCCACCCATAGATTCCTTTCAAAGCAAGCTTTCTTCCTGGCACTTCATTAAACTGAGAGAGAGAGAGAGGTCTGACACAGTCTAACCAGCAGAAAGGTATACTAACATTTGCAATGAATACTATATGGCCAGACATTTTACAAGCTACAAATCTCTCGGGGGCAAATGTTTCTGTTTTGGTTTGTTTTGTGTCTTACTTCAATCTGTTCATCGTTAGAAATCCACTTGTTGTCATTAATTGTGACTTTGGACATCATGGATTCTAATTAAGATTTTGGCTTTCATTGCACTGTTGAGTCAGCAGCCGGCTGGGCTACCACAACTTTCCACTAGAGGCTGTTAAACCCAAAACTGACGGAACATCATGGAACAGAATAAGGTATACTGTATGTTTGTGTGCTGGCACATAATCTGGCTACAGCTCTGACAATCACAAAGTCAATATTCATCACAATGAACTCTTTATGTTTTGTCTCTTGCATTGTGTGTGCAGTGAGAGCCAGTCGTCAACTAGCCACCTAAAACCTGGCACCTGAGTTCTGTCCTGCAAATACTGCCCAATTCCAGGATGTACTCTGCTAAAATGCAGTACTCAAAATACCAACACAATGCTCTAATAGCTATAAATGCATCTCACTAGTGTTTTCTTGCTGTTGTTACTAGTTTTGGATGTAACATTTCACACAGATTATTGTACATTACTTTAAATTTTATACAACGCCCCACTACATTTCAGGCGGAATATGGTACTTTTACCTCCACTACATTTACTTCATAGATTAAGATTATATATATAAAACATTAACATGACTAAAACTATCTATATACCATAGTTCAAGTAAACTTCATATTAAGAATCTACAACAGTAAAATGCTGCTTGTACCAGGACACCTTTCTGAGATATGAATACTTCAACTTTTAATACTTTAGTATTTAATACTTACTTAAGACTAAATACTTATATAATAGAACCCAAGTAGATGAAAGAGATACAAAAGTTTGACTTCATTCATTTACTTAGGAAACTTATCTTACATATTTGTGTGAGGCAAAAGTATGTGAACCTCTTATCAGTTCATTTAGAGGAGAAATTAGTAAGTGAGACCTTTGAAGAAGAATTTGTGATTATCACCAGGCTGGAAAGGCTTACCAAATAATATCTAAAGAGTTTGGACTCCAGCGGTCAACTGTCAGGCAGACTGTGTAAAAATCAAGGACACTCATTCAACATAAATGTCTCCTTCCCCAGGAGCAGTCAACCAATAAAGATCACACCAAGAGCAAGGTGTATAATAGTCTAGGAGCTCAAAAAGGAAACCCAGGATAACATCTATGAAGCTAAAGGCCTTTCTTGCAGTGGCTAGTATCAAAGTTCATGAGTCATGAGAACACTGAACAACAACAACAGTGTGTAAGGAGCAGGCCACATAAAGATTTGATCACGTTTTAGGTCATATTTATGCAGAAACTGAGAAAAGGTGTCCCTGCATGTACATGTATTTTTACTTAAGTGACATCTGCACAGCAAAAATTACTTGTGGTTACTTCTTTTACCTGAGTAAAGGATGAGTCCACCACTCGCACACAAAAGATCATAGTAACAGTTTTGTGTGTTTATGGCCATTAACTACACTTTGTATGTGCTTTCCTTCACTGCCTGACACACTGATAAAACATACAAAGCTTTTACAGCAACTTTGTTCCTGCTTTCTTTGTATCTCACTGAAGTTATATCGCGTAGTATTGAACTCGAGAGCGAAGACCACTTTTTAGGATTCTGCAACATCCAAGGGACTGAAGAGCAAGGCACTGATCACATGTGATGGCGCACACACACACAAAAAATCAAGAAGGAAAACAAAAAGCAAACATGCACACTGCAAAGGTTTCGTTGGAGTGTCCTTGAATGCACCAACACTTACAGTTTTCTAAACAGTCCCTGCTTGTAATGGCTGAATTCTACACTCTGATTAGATTCTGTGTATATTATTTATGTTGCGCTCTATTTTCCCTTTTGCTGATTGGACATTGCATATTTTTTGCAGCTTAATGTTTGCTATACTTAATATGTTTCTTTATTTTCTCTTTCAACACTTTCTTTCACAATTTCTGTCTCGAATGACAGACAGCAGTTCTTTCTCTCAATCACCACATGGCTGTAATGACACAAACAAGTGTTTGCATCTGCCACTGGCCCCCAAACAAGCCAATCTGCATACAGCAACACACACACACATGCACACGCACAAACAAGAGAACACACAGCTTGGTCTTCATCGGGCAGCGTTGGCACGGCGCCCCGAGACGTCGGCACACATCAGGGACACAAAGGAGGAAAGGAAACCCAGACGAAAGAAAGAAAGACAAAACAAAAAAAGAAAGAGGCTACAATAAGCAGACGGGAAGAAAAAAAGCGCAACAAAAAGTGGGACAACAGAAAAATAAAGAAGGCTGAAAGATAAATCTGACAAAGCGTACCTCGTTTCTGATCCACATCACACAAGGAGAACAGGAGGGATGTTGCTCTTGATTGCTAAAGGGTCCACCTGTCTGTCTGTCCTTCTGCTTGCCTTTGTCTGTGTCTGTGTGTACTCTCATATTTTCTAATGTGCCTTTGTCCAGGTCTTTTTCGCATCTCAATCTAGTCTTTACCAGCCTCTGTCACTACCTGTCTGCCCATCATTTTCTTTAGGTGTCTGTCTGTGTGTTTAGATGCGTCTTTCTCTGCACTTGTCTCTATCGGTTTGTTGATGTCTCTATGTCTGTACACTCTTAGGCAGTTTGCCATATCCATTCATAGCCTGCTTCTGTCTGTCTGTCTGCTGCAGCGTTACAGAACCATTGAAACACAGATGGACAGACAGCCATTTTACATACAACAGCACAAAATGGTTCAGAGCAAAAAAAGTGGAAAGGAAACGAAGATGCAGCAGGAAGCAGGGGTTAGGTGGGATGCTGGGGATCCCGTGATGTTTAGCAGCCATTTTGGAGGACAACAATGCAACGAGAGATGATACCTTATCTTATTAAAGCACCAGAGATACCCAACTGTCCAAGCACCCCACTGTCCCTGCATCCCTTCATCAAAAGTTTGGACCCAAGCCAAGTCGGGCATCCTAAACCCACCAGATTTCCTCTGTTCCACCCCAGCTTGCTTTGGCTCAGTATCAAGAGATTGCAGCCACAATGACAAAACAGAGAAGAGACAGAAAGAGAGACCCGAGAAGCTGGATCGTTGCCATGTCTTCCTTGTAACGAGTTAATGAGCAAGAAAATCTTGGACGCATTTCAAAACTTTCACACACACGCACATGCAAACACAGTAGGCACAATAATCCAAGCCAAAACAGACAGCAGGCATATTGAGCACCTCTTTCATATTTATTTGAACATGTTCCCACCTCCCCCACAAACAAAAACCCCAACAAGGCGAACAACTACCAATCTGTCCAAAATCTGAATGCGCGTGCACATCTTTGTTCATGGTTAAATTTAGTTTGATGTCTTTGTTACTGTATAAAGAGTTTCTTTTTTTTTTAAGCAGGATCACTGTGCAAATAGGGAGTAAAATAAAACTAGAAACATGTATTTGTTTTGTTCAATGTGGGCATTCTTACCTGGCATATAGAGCAGGATTGTTGGTTTCAGTCTCTTGCTGACGGTCTGTGATCCTGGGGCTGTCAGGATGGATGGGAGCCTAACATGGTGTCTGAAAGGCTGGACAGAGGAAAAGAGAGGAGCCAGAGAACAAAGTGGGGATATGACAAAAAAGACAAATGAGAGCATAGAGCTCGTGGTAAATTTTATTCATTGCTGTAATAATGACTAATGAAGGGGATTGAATTAAACAATGAAGCTAAAAGATTAAACTTATTCATTTATTTATTTTAAAATGTTTGCCAATCTTAAAATTTCTGTGTACCAAAAGTAATATGGGCACCTCTAGAATTATCAGTTCATTTGAAGAAGAAATCAGAGTCAGTTACAATCAACGGGAAGACAATCAGGTGTGAATCTAGAAGGCCTAGCCTTATTTAAAGAAAAGAAATGCTGGTCTTCACTAACAAAGTCCGATCTTGACAACACGTTTGTAGAAGTGTGTCATGGCTCAAAGTAAAGAGATTTCTGGTGATGGCAATATCACAGAGAACTTGGATGAAGAGTTGTTGCTCCTTTCGAAGGCATTGGAGAGCATTTAACACCACTGTTACTATTCCCAGGGATGGTCAACCAATGAACATAACTCCAAGAAGAGTATAGCAGTGTTGCACTGCTAGGCCAATGAGGAAGCCACTACTGTCTTTAAAGAACATGCCAGCCATCAACAGTTTGTTCAAGGCCGTGTAATAAGTAAGAAACACGGTGGTGGCAGTATCATGATTTGGGCGTGCTTTGCTGGCCAAATCATAACCCTAACCCTGGAACAGGATGGCTTCCCATCATTGATGAATTAATAAATTCTGATTTGTACAAACAAATTCTACAGGACATTTTCAAGGTATCCACCAGTGAACTGAAACTCAGCAGAAAGTGTATCATACGACAACACACATTTTGTTCTACCAAAGAGGCAGAGTCTCTTTCCTCATCTTAATCTTATAGAAATGCTGTTCAAAACCTGAAGCAGGCAGTTCATCTCAGGAAGTCAACCAACAAATATGAAAAACATCAAAGAGGAAATGTTCTGGCTTTGAATGGCTGTCTATGGCTTGACTCTGTATAATCAAACTTTGTTTTCTGATTTGAAACATACATGATATTATACAAATCATATTTGCTACTTGAGCCACGCTGCTAAAATGGTTTAAAATACTCAGTAGAACATGTTAAAACTGAGTGATTCTATTTCTCATACAATAATAAATTGAGTTTTGTGTACGTACTATAAGCAATATCACAGAAAGACGGAAAGAAACTTAACATTTTATGGATGTTTCTTTTATTTATTTCCTTAAATACAGGAAAAAAACTAAACATTTCCCAGGTAAATTATTCATGCATCCAGCAGTTTTTAAATGAAACATTTACAAAACTAAAAAGAAAATACAACAAATAGGGTGCAAATCATAAATATTCACAGTATCTCTGTTAAATTAATCACAAATACTTTCAGCAATCCCCTATACGCACTCCTGTGCTCCAGTGTGTGCAAATCAAATTACTCACTGACAGATTTACTTCATGAAAACTGTTACATTGCAGGTCCAGTAAATACGAACCGTAGTTGCTGATAGTCCTGAGCGAGTCGTGAGCATGTGCAAATTCATCGAACTTAAAATGATTCAAGATGCCAGAGCTTCAACGTTTGCTTTTCGTTCACTTTCATTTTCTTATATAGTAAAAAGTGCTTTTCCCTCACCATTTGTTCACTTTCACTTTGGATGATGCATGTTTGACATGAGATATCTTAAGTTGATATAAAAATTATCTTTGGGAAGAAAAGAAATAAGTCAAAAAAATAAATCCAGGCACTTTTTGAACAGAGAAATGAAAAACATCATTCAAGTAAATTTCATTTTTATCCATGACAATTAAGATAACATAACAGAGAAAAGCCTGGTGTGATCTTCCTCCTCTTTCACCCTGTCATCCACCTCTCCTCCACTCTCCTCCTTTCTCCTCTCCAAGTGTTTCTTTGACTTCTTGTGTTTTTTCAGCTCCATTTCCTCCAGGAGCTCCGGCACAGCTTGCCTCTTCTCCTTTCTGTGCTTCTTGTGTTTCTTCCTCCCTTTCCTCCTGTCGTCCTCCTTGTTCTCCAGGCTTGCTGATGAGCTGCTGTTGCTGCTACAACTACTGGACCTCTCTCCCTCCTCCAGCTCTCTCCTTTCCTCCCACTTGCTCACTACAGCCAATTTATTAGCTTCACTCACCCACTGACTGCCTCCTTCTCTCTCAGCCTCCATTTCTCTTGTCTCTCTAACACATTTGCTTTCTCTTATCACTTTATCCACCTTGGTTAGCTTCCACTCCCCTTTCTCCTCCTTGCTCTCATCTCTGCTTCTGTTCTGCATTAATTCCCAACCCGGGCTGCTCATTCTGGGCTTAAGGCCGAAGGATTCGGAGGAGAGTGGGTCTAGGTCCTTTCCTTGGGTGTGAAAAAAGGAAGCTGTGGAGTGGTGGGTTCCTGCAGGTCTGTCTTGGTGATGGTAGTTACGTGATGGATCTTGGTGACTGTGCTGGCCGTGGGACAGGTTTCTGTCTCTAGATTTAGAGTCCACTGATGCTTCTCTGTGTGTTTTGTATGCATTTTTATCAGGAACTTCAACAGCTCTACTTATTGAACTTCTTTCTTTCCGTTCACTGCCAGAGACTTTTCCACTGGGATGGAAATAATTACTCTCGCTGGTGGAGGAATAGGGACCAGAGGAAGAATGATTCCTCCTTTGGTCTGAAACAGTGCTGCTATGCTCCCTTTCACTACCCCAGTATCTCCATCTGTCTTCTTCCCTCATTTTTTCTTTTGATCTTTTGTTTTCTTTTTGTCTATCCCTTGGTCTCTCAGTCTCTCTCCTTCTATCTCTGTCCCTCCACCCCTCCAGCTCCATTTTCCTCTCCCTCCCTCTGTCTGTACACAAAGTGCTGTCAGTTCTGTATTTTCCACTAGAGGGAGCCACAGCTCTATTTATGCTGGATACACCTCTGGACTCTTTCTGTATGTACCTTCCTCTCTGCATCTGACTGTCCCTGTTTCTTTCTGTATCCACTGACCTCCACCTCTTTTGTTCATTCTCTCTCTCTGTCTCCTGGTTGGTTGGTACCACTAATGGTGGAGGCACACACAGAGAAAGAGCGTCTTGAGCTGAGCTCTCTTCCTTGTCTTGTTCTTCTTCACCAGACACTTTATCCCATTTGGAAAGAGGAACCTGAGACAAAAAGAAAAAATATGACTGAGACAAAATGCAATTTCTGTTTGTTTTTGCATGTGTCATGGTTCTTTAACGGCTTGACTTTTGGTTAAAGTAACAGCAGTCAAAAACAGTTCAATCAATCAATAAATAAGTACACAACGCAAAAGTCGACCGTTCAGAGAAAACTAAACAAAACACAGACAGTAATGATCTTCAATAACACAAATGTTATATGTCGATTCCCATAAGTCATGATGCAACTCCCTGCACACATTGAAAATGCTATAATGGGACATGGACACACCTTTATAAATAAGCGCTCACCCTCCCGTACTGTGGCTCTGTCTTGGGTGTACTCCTCCAGAGTTTTCACCACTGTTCTCCTCTCCTGGTGATCCATGCACCTGCTGAGTGCGCGCGCGCACACACACACACACACACACACACACACACTTATATGAGAATCACGGTTTGCTGTTCATTCTGCTACAGCTATATCAGCGCTGTATCAATTTATTGCTAATGCAAACTGACATTTAGCTACTATTGCTAATTTAAAGTTTTATATATTGCAAAAGTTAATGGAACAAGTAGGAGTCACCACAAAAGATCAGCTAAAACAGTAACATTCTGACCTGCCATCGTCCACTGCAGGGTTCGGGCTGTCACGGTGGCTCTTGTGTCTGCTCATCTGTTCCTCGCACCTCATCGTGTTTCCTTCGTTCTTTGTTGTTCTCTTCACTCCCTCCATCGGTTCCTCCTCCGTCTTTGCCTCTAACTCCTCCAGCAAGATTTCTCTGTTTTTGTCACACATGCTTTTCCCATCTGTCCTCTCCTTCTGGGAATTTTGGACTAACTCTGCCATCTCTTGCCCTTGGCTTTCATTCCTTCTTCTCTCTTCTCCCTCTCTTTCTGTCATGCTCCTCTTCTCGTCTCTTGTCACCTCTTCTCCTTTGCTAGCCTTCATCCCATCTCTTTGCTCCTGCAGTTTTTCCCTCTCCTTCTCCTCCACCGATCCTTTGAGGGCACAGTGCCATAAGTCAAAGTCCTCATCTTCTCTGTTTGTTATCTCTACCTCTCTGAAAGAGCTTTTCTCCCACATTTTGTTTGCCTCAACCTCACCTGGTTTTAATTTTTCTTCACACGAGCCTTCCTTATCTCTGCTGAATTCCTCATGGGCTTTAGCTTCAGGGCCTTTGTTTAATTTCTCTTCTCCCGTACCAGTCTTTTCATCTGGTTCCTTTGTTTTTCCTGCAATACTCTGTGAACAGGACAACTCTTGATCATTTCTTTCCCTCTTCCCATCCAGGTTGATGTTGATACTTATCTTCTTCTGCGGTTTCACTTTTATCCCTTCCTCCCAGATATCTCTCGCTGTCAGAGGCTGTGTTTTAATCTCTTTCTTCTTCTCATTTTTTTGCTTCTTTCTGTCAAATAGATCGGGGGATTCACTCTTGCGTTGAGTTTTGTTTCTTTGCAGTTCCTCTCCTTTTCTTTTTCTATTATTGTCTGATCTGGTGTCAGCAATTATTCCATCTCCAGGGCTTCTGTATTGGTCTGTATCCACCCTGTCTGCCTCTTTACTAGGCTTTACCTTGTGTGGTCTTTCCACATCTTGCCTGGAGTCTGAATGTATGCCTCTTCTCCATCCTTTCTCTCCTTTCAAATTCCGTTGTTCTCTTTCACAGTTTTTATCCAAAGATTTATGAGGTTTCAGAAAAGGTTGGACTGATTCCAAAGGATCACCAGTAGTTGCTTCACCTTGTACTGAGGTGCCATCCTTGTAGGCATTTGGTCCATTGCCGTGCAGCTTCTCATCATATCTGCTGTCATCTGTTGAGCCTGCGACAGCAGGAGATGATGACTCCTCTCCTCGTCCTTCCTCATGTCTCTTCATCCTCCTTTGGTCATGTTGTTGGATGCTGAAGTCCTCCAGGTTTTTCATGTTCTCCTTCTTGTTGTCTTTATTTCTTTCTTGCAGTTTATCTTCGTCGACATCCTTTGAAAGTGTGACTGGCAGGGGGCTGTACTTCTGCTGATGCACACTGGATTGAGTCCCGTCTTCAGACGGTGTGGAACGGCCGTCACTGGACGACTGCGAGGGAGGGGAATGGCTGTTGTTGGACGTGGAAGACGGAGAAGAAGGGCTGTCACTGAACGACTGAGATGCCAAGGAGTGGCTACCACTTGAAGACTGAGATGCAGTTTGGCTGTCGCTGCATGACTGGGATGACGGGGAGTGGCCATCCATCTGGGTAGCGTGTCTACCTTGGGGTTGGTTGCAAGAATCTGAGTTGGCATGTGAGTGGTTTTTGCTTCCTCCTCTGTCTACCCACTGAGGAGGAGGAGGAGGAAGGGGAGGAGGAGGAAGATTGAGGAGGGGAAGGGGCAGCTGGTGGAAGTGGCCAACATAGCTGCTGAAATATTTGTCACACCACTCTTTGTACTCGTTCTTCCACTGCAGATAGCGCTCTCTGTCCAGATCAACACTGGCTGTTTGATTGGTATGCTGAGCATACAGGTGATTAGCTAAACCTGCTTCTAAGCCTCCTGTTTCCCTCTCTGAGCGTTCTCCTCGACTCCTGGAGTTGCTGCTGCTTGAAGAGGACTTCTTGTTTTGATGGCGGCCGTGGTGGCGTTTTTTCTGGTAATCTGATGGCGACTTGGACCTGGAATAATAACCCACTTGAGGTGAAGATGATGAGGATGGTGTTGGGGAACGTGAGCGTTTGTAACCATAACTGTAAGAGCTGCTGAGATGAGGGCGGCTATGGAGGTCTCTGTGACGTGAGTGAGATGACTGGTGTCTGAAAAAAACAAGGAAAACAGGAAAAAATATTGAGTCATCTTTTACATGTAACACACATTTTAAAGGACCATTGTCTGTTTAAAGGGAAGTGGGAAAGAAACAATACCTGTTATTTTTTGGGTTTAACATTCTGGCAAATGTCCTTGTTTGCTTTGCTACGGAGAGATACGACTGATGTCGCTCTTATATTTAAGTGATAGTTATAAAGCTTGAACACACCCATTAAACAAAGTGATGGTGAATAAAAAATAAAGCATATAAATTACAAGTACAATTCATGATTCTTTAAGTGCCAAAAAATTTATACTTTGTTAAGCTGTGTCATTATCAGGAGAAGAAGGAATTCCCTGTTCTGCGACTATAGATCTAGTTAAATTTGGACAGAGCCAGGCTAGCATTTCCAGTCTTTAGGATAAGTTAAGCTAGACAGTTGCTAATTTCGTAACACAAAATAAACACAAAACAACACAAAAAGAACAATGAAAATAATGCATGGGAATCAAAATCAAGCTGAAATGTAATTAAATGTAAATACTAATTACTTTAACATCAGGCAACACAACAAGGGAAGATCTAGAGAAAAAAAAAAACACTAATAAAAGAAGTCAAAAATACCTTGATCTGTTTTGGGATCTGGACCTGCTGGAAGAGTTCGAGTAGGAGTGAGATGACTTGGACTTGGACTTGGACTTGGACTTGGACTTGGACTTGGACTTGGACTTGGACTTGGACTTGGACTTGGACTTGGATGACTTTGAATTAGAGCTAGAGGAGGAGCGCCTGTAGGTGGAGCCTCTGTGAGGCGACCTGAGAGACGAAGAGAGAGCGAAGCAACTGAGTCGAGGTATAATATTTCACATTACTACCTGCGTACTGGCGTCAGACTACACTTCTGCAGGTGTTTCTAAACTCTGTACCACATTCTACATTCGCAGTATAGCTAGCTTTTGATGGGGATCTCATTGTTTCTAATGAACTGTCGCCATACTAAACACTAATTGAAATATTTCTCTTTAGTGGAAAAAATATGTAATGGTTAATCAATGAATATTGATAAATAATAAATTAAATATGATTCCTTTTTAGGCTACTTTATCATTTCTTCTGTTGCCTTGAATTGAAGTAAGAAGTCTTTAAATAGAAAACAGATGGCACATTCTTTCTTGTTTAAGAGACTTGCTGATACCCTATCGTAGATAAAACTGCTCGGGAAAATACAGAGCAATTGAATCTTCAATATACCTTTTGTTCTTCTTTCTCTGATGCCTGTACCACTCATCCGGAATGAGAGAAGGGATGGAGGATGTTGAGGTGGAGGAGCAAAGGGAAGGGATTGGGGCGCCCTGGGGGCTTGGGACTGGCCAGAGGGGCGTGGTTGGTTGGTATCCAGGAGGGTAACTGTGATGAGACTGGTGAGCTGAGAGGAAAAGGGGGGATGGAAAGAGCGGTGGAGCTGAATATGAAGAGGAGGAGGAAGTAAGCTGCTGGGATTCAGTCCAGCCTCTAGTGGGGAGTCCTGAGGAAGAGGAGGAGCTGTGGGGAAGATAGAGGAAGAGGAGATGACATCAGTCCTTAAAGTGTGATAGCGTGAAATGCAGAGCACACACACATGCACACGTTTCACTGACCTGTCCCAGCAGGTTGGTGGCCCACAGGGACTCGGAGTTGCACCTTTGAAGTCAGAGAAAGAAATGGTTATATCATTCTTTATCTGTTTAAGTGATGTTACTGCTGTTCTCAATATAATATTAAAAGCTTTTTCTCTTAAACTAAAATCTAAAATGTATCATAAACGCTAGGGACAACATAAGAAAAAGACACAAAGATGGAGTGAACTGGTAGATTTGAGTGTAGCTGAGGACCTTTGCTGTATGTTACACCCTCTCGCTCCCCATGCTTATTTTGTGCCTCTCTCCCTGTGAAGCCATCTAATAAAGGCTAAAATGCCAAAAAACAATCTTAAAAAAAGACACAAAGAGGTAATGCTTAGTCACTCACCTAAGGAGGAGGAGGACTGCTGCTGATTCATACTGACGGTCTGAGGCTGCTCTGCCACTATTGTGTGGTTAACCTGAACGGACACAAACATCACATATTTCATACAGAGAAACTCTGCTGCATAGAGTTACTGTTGTGTCTGTGTGTGCGTGCGCATATCCCTTACCACTGGTATCAGCTGTGATGGAGCAGCAGTGGGCTCTTTGTTTGAAACCAGCACAGATGGGGCAGCAACAGCCGCCGCTGAGTCACCTTGTGTCTTTTCTTCAGCCTCCCTGAATAAACAGCAGTCACATTACAGTCAGTACCAAAAGAAAACAACATCAGTGTCATTATTTGCTAGTTCTTTCACGTGAAATCCACTGTGCTATATTATATCACAGACTACACCAAATGTTAAACTATTTTTTAGATTGAACCTAGTGACGACTGTTGCTAAAAAACATAAAAATGACCTGGTTGAATATACCGTCTCTTCTTACTGACTGAAAATAGTGGACTAATATGATTGCACAGAAGGTGCACTGAGCTTTTGTGATCTTTCTGATCCCTAATAAGTTCAATCACTGAATGATTTGTGTGGGAACAAAAGCAGTTTGAGAGCAAACGAAGGTGATAAAGTAAAACTTTTGATCATAGTTTATACATCTGATTCATCCATGTGTTTGTAATAACTTGTCTATATCTCTTAGATAGTTCGCTAAGCTGTTATTGTTACATCTAAACTGCTAAAGCACTAAATTTATTCCTTATTGCATTTTTGCCAGTGATCAAACTGTTTCAGGTTTTTTACCAAACAAGTCTGGGCTGGAGTAGGACCAGCCCTTATTTTTACGTAGCCCAGGAAAACCAGGACAGATTGCAGTAAGACCTGAGATCTGATCAACACAGATGTGTGTAAACAAATGTCTATATCCAGTATTTTCTGAATATGACATACTTGGAATGACTTGTTGCCCTGTATAATATGCAGGATCATCGGTAAAGCTGTTGGTTAACTGTACAATTAATCTTAGTCAGTCTTCAAGTACCAGGAGATGAAATCTGTTGATTTGACGCCCACATGGAGGCAGCAGTTGCAAAAAAAGTGAGCGAGACACATCACTTCTATTGTGTAGTTTATAGTCGTGTTTTACATACTTATTGGGCATCTCCAGGCAGCTTTGCTCAGGCTGGTGGGACGTGCTAGGTGTGGTACAAGCAGAGGTGGAGCTAGTTGCTAAAGGAGGAGCTCCAGACAACGGCAGCGTGTCTGCGACATTTGGGTGGTGCTGGAGCGAGTCCTAAAGAGAGGAGACAACAAGAGAATATAGCAGAGGACAGAATACAACTGGAACAAGCAAGAGAAATGGAGAAAATAATAATTATTGTGTTTGCTCCTGAGTCTCAGAAATACAGGTGACAGGTGAAACATATCATTAAGAGGTTTACCTGGTTTATCTGCTGACTGTAGGTTGGTTGGTGAGACTTCTGAGGCTGGCTCGGCCCTGTAATAGGAGGCGGGGTGGGGACAGGGCTCGGTCTCGTGGTTAAAAGATTTTGAGACTTAGAGGCACCACAGCTACTTTTCAGACTTTTGGTGTAACCTCTCTCTTTTTTGAAATTGTTCACAGCCTGCGTGGGGAGAGAGACAGACCAAAATGAATCCTAGTATCTAATCCAAGTGTTTTTATACTGAAGGTAGACACATTATCAATCAAATGTAACCCATCCCTGCTTTCAAATACCACTATTTTCATTCTTTTGATCAATGTATTTGTCAATTCACCTGTCGGAGAAATTTATTGGCTATCAGCGTATCAGGGGAGACATCTGATTGGCTACAAGTGGGGCAGACATGTTCCTCTGAATCCAGTAAAGTGGTACGAATACCTAAGAAAGAGAGAAAGAATGTTTAACAGTGAAGACTGATGAATGACCACAGCACCAGTTATTAGCAAAGCTCCACATTCTGTGACTTTGAATAACCCTTTATGCTTTCATTCAGCAGAATTTTTAATGAAGATAACAACATAAGTCTTGGTAGTGCATGTCTGTTAGTGCTCATATGTTAATATTAACAGTAGAAACTATTTAAAAAGCCATTAATGCAGCTTAATTTGTTCTTTCATTTTGGGAGTTACCAAGAACTGTAGAAGCAAACACATTAACCCCTGCACTGCTAACATGGATACATCAGGATCAAAATGATTTTAATATCAAGTTCCTTGATATATTGTATGGGCGTGACAGAAACTCACAGTCATCACAGTAGCTGTTTCCACAGCAGGGAATGACCACTGCATCACTCATCAGGTCATGACAGATCAGACAGAGCAGTTCATCGGGTACAGGATCCTCCTCTGCTTCTGACTTGAGCTTTTCCTGTGGAATGAACGGAGGTTTCTCCTTCTTCCCAATGGCATATGCCTCTCTGTAGACAAACAACAATACACATACAAACTTCAAATGAGCTTTTTCTGAAGCGTACAGAGGATGCTTTTAAACAGTGGTTTGTCAGAGTTTTGTCACTTATCCAAGAGTTCTTCTGACTGGAGGGAAATCTGAGTTACTTCATATGTGTGAGGTGGTTGAGTAACTGCAACAGCAATTCCAGTTACCACCAAATTAGTCACATTTCAACCTCTGAAACAATAAAGTAATGCAATCTAAAGTAGTATTTTATGGATAAAGCAAACAATCATATCCTGACAGACTTCAAATCAGTGCAACCTGGACTCTCAATATATACAGCGAGTACTTTCATTTGGAAACAGAACAGCTCAGATGTGTTTAGATTAAAAGATTCAAAAAACTTTATTAAACCCAGAGGGAAATTATTTTATTTCTCTCCGTTCAAACAGAAATAAAGAAAGAAAGAAAGAACCATAACCAATAAAGATTAACACCAACACAAATACTAAATACTCAATTTACAGAACAAAAATAAGTAATAAAAACGAATGAAGACTAGGTAATTTCTGGTCATAATCAGTCCTGTGTGTAATGTAGTGGGTTATCTGATTATAAATATGATATGAAT
>JAUMHL010000029.1:17167291-17183903 GCA_032362345.1 Sandelia bainsii
GTTCATGAATGCTATAATCTTCCAGCTGCACATATGTAGGCTTTCGGTTTTCAGTTTCATCACTGCTGCAAGGTAACACTGATGATCCCCGGTTTCGCTCACAATAGCTGGTTGCGATTTATTCTCCTCGTTTTCATCTGAGTAGTTTCAGCTCAAAGCAAACTGCTACAATGTCTGCGAGATACACTCCCTGAAAAAAAAAACCTGCTGTTTTTCAGGCCATTGCTACACTTGTAATAAACATACAATAATATAATATTTCTGGACCTTTTACTTTATTTGTGTGGCCGTCTTGTACAGTGACTGCCCTATCTTTACACAAAATAAATACAAACCTGAATCAACCAACTAACAGTTGCTTAAAAATATGTATGTGTGTGTCTTCTTCTGAGTTTGTGCTCTGGCATTTGTTTTCTAACAGTCCTCAGGTCAGTTTTAAATGGGCCAAGACAGGTTACAGTCATTTGCCACTTAAAATAATAGGACCATATGAGACTAAATAAGAGTTTGCAGCGCTGCAGGGCTGTACAAAGTGTTGCTTTGAATGAACTACAAACATTAGCATACTAACACACTCACAATGACAGTGCTGACCTGCTGATGTTTATCAGATGTAATGTTTACCATGTTCACCATTTTAGTTTAGTGTGTTAGCATGTTAATGTTTGCTAATAAGTACTAAACACAACGTAGAGCTGAGCCTGACGGGAATGTCATTTGTTTTGCATAATGAACCAAAATATTAGACAAATTAAAATGTGTACTTTTTCTCAACAAAAGTGGTCAACTGACTATGATTGCTGGTGTCCTGCCAATCTATTCTACATTGTTGAGATGTCCTCCCATAGTGTTTCTTACACTGTACGTAGCACGTCTCGATAGTCTGACTTACGTTATCAGATTGTCCTACCTTTCTAAATAATTAAAGGGAAGCACATTTTGATTAATTTAACTTCTTAACCACTACCCCTGACCCAAACCCTAATCCTAACCCTAACCACTGAAGGCATGCGCAGTACACAAAGGTAGGATGTTTCGATGGGTATAATAAATCGTCAGAACACCAGTCATAAGGCCGTGCCGCCAACATTGCTAAAATCTCCACAGTCTCCACACACTGTAATACAGACAGAGGGATTGCTCTGCTGGCTTTCACCGGTCTCCGTGCCTAATAGTGTGACTGCAGATTACATCATCTGTCAGTTGGCTTTCTCAGAGCCGAGTCTGACATTGCAGCGCATCAATAAAATCTGATCTCAGCGAGAATCTTTATAAGAGCAGCTCATTTGTTTGAAAAGAAGAAACCTTTAGCATGTCCTGTTGCTACTTTCCTCATGTAATTTATGCAAGAGGGTGATGCAAAGCAAAACCCTCCAAGCCTAGTAAAACTTCCTGCCATTTTGAGCCTTTCAACCTTGGTCAGTCAACCATGTCAGCCTCGGATATGTTGCGCATGTAAACAACACTATCTTAATGTGGAGCTTGAGGCGAAATCGTAAAAAGCTGATTTTTTTTTATCACTCCCTGTACTCCCTGTCAAATAATGTCATGTAAAATGCAAACACAGATACAAAATTCCTTTTTTAGATAAAACGCAAAAGACAAAAACTGAAAACTGTTAAGAAAGAGGAAAACTGTTGTGGAAATTGGCTTAATAGGCACCCCGGCCAGAATAAATCTTATTTTTTATCATAGATTTTCTTTAGGGAACCTGTGTTGAAAACCTGCAATTTACCTGTCTTTAATCTCTCTTTATATGGTTTCACTTTAACAAGAGATGTTTTGAATCTAATTGGCAGTGAGAAGACCTCTTGTGTTATCAGAGAGAAGAAAAACTGTCATATGAAAGCTCCTATAGATAAATCCTCAACAACACAATGGTTTTGACAAGTAAGTTGTCCCTGTCCTGGCTTTCCTTTCTTTGCGAAGTTTTATAACAAGAGCAATAGCAAGGTACACCAGGTTTTACTTATCCAAGACAAATCTGTCATTAGTGACTCACTAGATTATTGTCTACCCTGCTATGTCCCCTCTGCCAATCCTACATCAGACAACAAGGTCAGAACACAGCTCAAATCCTAACAGCAGGTGTGTCAAAATAAAAACCCTCAAAATAACGGAAGTCAAAACAGTCCTTGTAGTTTGCATGGCTGCATCTGCTGAGGAATGATTGGGGCAGTTAGCTCTAAAACTGATCCCAGTGCAACCGTCAAAGGCTGTGGGAATGCAGTGGAGGTTATACAGGAAGCCCCGTGGCTGATCTGGGAGCTGTCTGAAGGCAGGAGAGGCAGGCACTGGGTGCGTGGGTTCAGCACGCACACATATTGTACACACACACAAACACACACATGAATATCAACACACACAAACATGCAGGCACTAAACTCCACCTGTAAGCCCTCCTCACACTGTAACCTTGTATGTGTGTTGTTAGCAAGTGCAAAGTGTAGAGTGCTTATAGTGTGTGTTTGTCTCAGAGCTATTCCGTTAAATCAGTTCTCCTGGTCCTCAGTGTTTGATTAGCAGGCTCAGCGCACTTCAAGTCCCCTTGAGGATTGACACATCAGCATCAGCAACAGGAACAGTTTGTTCTTTTTCTCCGGAAGAAACACTCATGATTCTTTTCCAAACGTGACACAGTGGTTTTTCTTTTGACAGGACACACTCCTCTCCTCACCACACTGGGCAAAGCAGAAGCTGTGAGTTGTTGAGTGTAAGTTTTTGTTCATGTTTCTGCAGGCATGGACGTCTGTGCATGTGTGTGTGTGTGTGTGTATGTATGCCTGTGTGTTCTATACCTACGGGGGCCAATATATGCTAGGAAAATCCACTAAAATAACAACATTTAATTCATTTTTGCTTCCAATGATTCATTAATTAATGTAGTTGTGATTCAATTTGAGTGGCCATTATTCAGAACACATATTTTAACATGCTATATATCAAATTAAATAAATTTTAGTTGTGATACTATAATTATTTCTTCACAATATAAGTAACCAAATGTTTGCTCAAGACTTCAATGGCAGCATCAGATTGTCTCAATATGTTATGCTTTACATAGTTTTAATTTAATTTAAATGTGCCAACAGAAGACCAAGAGAGAGGAATTGTTTCTGGCATGGCAGTGGCAGACCCTGTACCAGGTCGTTAAGTCCTCGGCAGGTATAGTAGCCTTGCTTTGAATGCATGTATGTGTGTGTATTGCCTTTTGCAGTGTTGAGTGTCTCACTGTGAAGTGACCTCTGGCACCAGTGAGGTGAGATCAACGTCCATAAGAGATGATCCGAGCGCTCCATCGTCCCCTCTCCTCTGTTCCTCCTGTCAGAGGCTTCAAATTTGATCAAAACAACACAATCTCACAAACCACATCAAAATAGAAAATGAAACTAGAATAGAATAATATAATATTACAAAGATTACAACCCCTGCTTCCCAACTCTGCTCCCTTCAAACAAATCCCCCCAATAATACATTAATAACTATAATATGTGACAGAGTTTGTCATCCTCTGCACAGTGGCACCTTTAGAATAGAATATATATATATATATATATATATTTTTTTTTTTTTACTAATAATACAATTATTTGTTGTTGATATCAGAGTATCAAAGCTGTATGGCGGTAAGAAGAGATAGATAGAGGTCTAGTCTCAAAAAGCACCCCGTGCTCTATTGGAGTAAACATCATTAAACACACCACAGGCTTACAGGCCTACACATCCATGTACTGTAAGGTGCCTTAAATGTAGAAGTCGAGTGTCCTTACGGAGTATAGAGATTAGGGTGCAATTTGAGACTTGATTAGAGTTAAAGCAAATCTAAGCACTGGAAGCAGATGGATATGGCATGCATGGTTTGAAAGGTCAATGCTGACATGGCTCATGGATGGCAGTTCTTAACACTGACTTCTGACAGACCCTCGGGATCCCAGGGGCCCCTGATGTGCTGGGCTACATTACTACTATGGCTGAGTCATTATACTGCTGGAAAATCCTATGCCCAACAGAGTACTTAGAACAGCAAACCTATGATCTAAAGCTAACCTGGAGGCCATGATATACAGGAAAGTTTTTGATTAATATTTGGCACCAAGTAATATTAACAATAATATTAAGTTTGATTCTTAAGCTAACAGAAATAATTCTTAATTGTTGTTCTACTTCTGCTTAACACAATGTTTTTTATTTGTAATTATTCTGAAAGATATAGTCTAACCTAAAGTTAGCCCAAAAAACAGCTAAAAGCTAGTTGTAACTAACATGGCCTAATGAGTAGAAGAATACAGTCACTGCTTTTTATCTACCTCTGCTTCTCTTTTACATAAAGTATGTTATGTCGTTGGTTAGTTAGCTATTCAACTGGTTTTAAAATGGTTGTTCCTGCGCAAATGTACTTTGCCAGTTCTTACCGCACTCCCACAAACCCCCCTCAAAACGACGTCTCCGCAGCGCTGAGCATAAAAAGCCCTTGTGTGCTCCTGTCCTTTAAAAATTAAAAGCCCTTGCTTGGAAAGGTTTTTTTTCCCCCTTTCACAGCCCATGACAACTGCTGATGTTGTAGTTAGCTTGCAAAATTAATATTTACATGTGGACGACAGCAAAAGCAAGACTGCGGTGATCCGCGTTTGTCCCTTTAAGCTCCCTTTATGGCATAACAGACAGGAGATAAAACAGCAGCGTCATAAATTAAACAGTATGACTGAGCTTTAAAACATCTTTTATTGTCAGGGTAGTAACTGTCAAAGTCGTGGTGCGACTGTAACAGCTCGGTGTTGTTTCACGTTTAGTTTATACAAAACAGTGCATAAATGGTGGCTTAGGGAGGTAAAGAGGGAAACAAAAAATGTATTTTTTTCCTCTTTGTGTTTCACACTTACTTGTTATTCACAGTCTCAGAAAAAGTTTGAGAAAAATGCTCTGGACATTCATAGTCCCTACTTAAGCTCAGTTGTCCTCTGGCACGTTTTCTTACCCTTGCTTTCTTTTTTCTGTTTTTAAGCGTCCTTCTCACTCAGTCACAACCCCTCCTCTTGTGTGTGCATGTACCGCACATGCTGATGTGTGAATGAGCAGGTGTGACCAATGTGATTAATTCAATCTGCTAAATTCAGGCAACAGTATACACTGTTTTAGTCTTGCAATAGCTTTTTGGTTCTTTTTTGGTGAGTTGTCACAGGAAAGGATATTTACCTATTAATCCTGTAACAGTGGTTACACTAGATAGAGGTAGCCAATTGCTGGGGCATGCACAAAAATGATTGTCTGCAAAAATACTAGCACTTAATGTTTATGTCTTTAAGAGAGGGTAAGATAAGGTGATAAATAGAAATGTAAACAGTTAAAGTAAAAACTGTCTAGATGTATAAACCATGATAGGACTTTAGCTTTCTGTGCATGTCACAGTCAGGAGATATGTGAAAGATCTGTTTAGACTTGTGGGTGTGTGTATGTAAGTGAGATTAAAAGGAGAAGAGGCTGTGAGTGACAGCTGAATGAACTGAGCACAAATGCTTTGAACAATGCAATTCCAT
Source organism: Sandelia bainsii (assembly GCA_032362345.1). Lineage (NCBI taxonomy): Eukaryota > Metazoa > Chordata > Actinopteri > Anabantiformes > Anabantidae > Sandelia > Sandelia bainsii. Next base: position 17,172,826 of record JAUMHL010000029.1, read on the forward strand.
CATTCTATCTGTAAATTGTGTGCCACATAAAAAATGGTTTTCAGCAGATCCACCCCAAGAAAAGTGAGACTTCAGTCTGAAATTAGCAGTTTCTCAGTGTTTTTTTTCTGCAGCTGAAACTGCAGCTGCTCTGGCAAGTGCAAATTACCTTTATGTCAAATTAATCTGAAAGATATTCACCAGGAGGTAGTGGGCAATCAAAAAGTCAACGTTGTGTTTGTTTAATGTATTTTTTTTGCTCTGCCTTAAAGCATATTCACAGCTCAAGTGGTCTCATCTCCACAGTACCCTGAACCAACAGCCTCCAGGTAACTTAACTAGTCTACGAACGACACCAACAGAACACAGGACCTAAATCTAATCAGGTGTCCCTCAGAAAACAGGAAAGAGAGGGAGAGGGGAGGTGTGTAGAAAGTGGCAGTAAGGTGAGTTATGGAGCTACACAGAAAAAATGTGGAAGATGAAAGGTGATAAGTGAAGGCAGACAGACAAATATTTGATAATCTCTTTAGGTTTTAAGTAAAAAAAGAAGAAAAAGAAAACTCATGTGGCTAAAAACAAGAGTAAAGGGAAGCACCAATGATCTAATGTTACCGTCTAAAAGAGATTCGTTAGTTTCGTTGAGTCACACATTTTCCCCAACAACGGCTGATATACAGTCAGTGTACCCATTTATCTACATCAAAACCCACTATCTGGACATAACAACTGACTTGGGATCAGAGATAAGGGGATAAATGTTACCAGGAATGAGCTCAATTCAGTTTCAGTTCAGTCAGTAATGAAGTGGATTTTACCATGGTTAAATAAAATTATTATGAAGAGTATATATACAGTTTGTATAGAAAATAATAACTAGTGCCACAAATGTGCTGCTTTAAATGTACAAACAGCATCTTTAATTTATATTTTGAATTCAGCTGAACTAAAAATGAATCAATCCCTATGCTGAGGTGTCAACTTCCTCACGTTAAAATAATGTTGTAATCAGACAGCTCGAAGCTCTAAGGCTGTTCCCTGCACTGATCTAACTCTGTTGAGGATAGAGGTGAAAAGGCAAAAGATCGCACAGTCTCTCACCTCTTCCCTCTTCTCCTTAAGTTCACATTATTTTCATTTTTCTGGAGAAGTTGCCCCTCACAGTAAACCACATACGATTTGCTTTTACACGTTTTGTTAAGGTCAATTTCTTTACCGCTGTGAAAAAGCCAGAAAGTCAATTTATGAACATAAATTCATGTCATGAACATAAATTGCAAGTGCCTTCATATGTAAAGATTTACACATATAACTACAGTGATGTGCGGTAGAGTGGAGTTGGGAGCAACTTCTCCGTCAAGACTGACCCTGCTACACACACTGAATCTTTCACAGGGCTCAGGATTCACAGTTCAAAGGCTAAAAGTTCACAGTTCACAGTCAAAGTTTATCAAACCCCTTTCCCACCCATAACCCTGTGTGTGCCCTGCTTTTGCTTTTGTATTTCTCATCATCATCCTCTTTAATACTTTGATTGGGCAAATATCTGCAGCCAGCACCTCTCAGACAGGCGTGGTCCTGCGGTTGGGGTCCTTGCTGTAGTCTTTAGTGAGCGTGCTGCTCTGGAGGAACTCCCTCTCTGAATTGAGCAGCCCGCCCATGCCGCTGCCTGGTTTGGTGCCAGCGTTGCCTGGCTCACGTGGGTTCAGCGTGTACATGGGCATCTCGGATGCAGCAGGCCCTGTGTAGCCGCCCTTCCCCAGGGGTGAGGTGTCGCGGCTGGGGGCCTCAGATGAACGCACACTGGAGCGGCGCCGGAAGCGGTAGCGATAGGAGGGGATGCGGCTGAAGGCAGATTTCTTAATGAGCTCTGTGCGGGACTTGGCTCGTAGCTTGCGATGCTTCTCGATGAACATGTGCACTGCCAGAACACCCACCATTTCTGCCATAATAAAGGAGAGGGCGCCAAAGTAGAATGACCAGCCATAGGAGTAGGACTTCTTACTGTCACTCTGGCCTGGGTCGCCCGAGTTAGCTGATATGTAGACAATAATTCCAATGATGTTACTGAGGCCTGCAAGGGAAAGAAAGAAAGAGAAAAAATAATAGGAGATGGGAATATGTAGTGTGACTTCTGACAAAATATTAGAACACAATTGTACAATAAGCGTCTGCAGCCATGCTAACAGGAGCACGACCAGACGGTGGCCAGCGGCGGCACAGGCTCCCTGGTGACAGCATCAGCATCAGCATTACAAACTGTATATTGTGATTATTTCATATCATAATATCTAAAGTTGTGTGTATTTATAGTGAACACTTTCATTATTAATAAAATATGGTTTCTTGTTTGTTTGAGTGGTATCGTAAAATAAAACCTTTCTGGACCCGACCCTGCATGCTAGCGGCTCTGTGAGGCTAAATTGTAATATGAGCAACATGCTCTAAATGACAATGCTAACATGGTATAATATTAACCATGTTCACTATTATAGTGTGCACTATTAGCATTCCAGCATTTGCTAATTAGCACTTTAGTGAGGTGGTAGATTAGCATGTACAGTTTGCATGGGCAAATAAATCATAAATTGCATATCACAAAGGGAGAGAACCAGAATGGTAGATAATGACTGCAAAAGTGAAGGAAAATCTGAGACAGAAAAAAGAAGAGCAGCGACGGGGAGACTGCTAAATTAAATAAAAAAAGGCATGGGAGCATTACTGTGAGAGAGTGGAGCCTGATGGAAATGTTGGAGAGAGACATTTCACACAGCTGGGCTCTCTTATTCCATATCATTAGTCAGAATACAGTGCTCATGCAGTGTGGTGGAACGCACAGAATGAGGACAATTAGCCAGCTGTAATTAACCAGAATCTGCGCCACACTATTGTGGTAAATAATTACCAATTTGGCTTCATAAATTTACCACAAAATCCAATGGTTCCATACACATCCCACTGTACAGTAATTACAGCCCTTTGTGTCAGGGGTTAGATCACAAGTGTGTGCGTTTATGAGACTCTAAGTGTCATCCATGTGTTAGATTATGTGTGTTTACATTCTCACACCCTCACAGCAACATCATAGTGTTCTTGCTGACTGATTAATCAGCTGCTGTGTTCACAGTGGCTCCTCACACAGGCTCTTCTGTTAGCTTTCGAGGCCTAACTGGCTTCTTCGACAAATATTTGAGTGTTCCTCTGTTTAAAGTGGCTCTACAGCAACACAAGTACAGTACACACACTCATAGACACATACAGCACACACACATAGATCCTTATTGCTTTCTCAAATGCAATGGCTATTGTTGTATTTACATTTAAAATGATAAATAACCTTGAGATCAGATATACATCTGCTGACTAAATTTCTTTTTTTTGTTAGTTAGAAATGTATTTTGCCAGGCATTTTGCAGAACCACTGGACGTGCTCAGAACTTGATTCATGCACAAGAACTTAACCAGTTGGTTGTAAAGCCCTAACAGTGCATTGCAAATTTCTGCACATGGGGTGTAGCCACAGGCTGATCCTAGTGCATAAACAGCATATATATACAACATATACAGTAGGTTACTGAGAATATGGAGAATGAGAATGTCAGTATCTAACATCTGGTCAAATTTGATAAAGCTGATGACTGATAACAACTATACTTTCAACCTAAAGCAGATGTGAGACACTAATTCACACACACACACACACACACACACACACACACACACACACACACACACACACACACACACAGCCACACACATTTACCTGCAGAGACGAAGAAGATCCCTGCACTGAGGATGACGTTGTGTCGGCTGCGGTAAAACTCACTGGCAGCCACACAGAGCCCACCCAGGAACAGCAGACCCACGCTCATGATGGGGAAGATACTGGAGGCACGCACAGCACCTGCACACACAAATATGAACTTATTGGATATTTATAAAAAGAGCATTCTGTGAATCAAAGCTCAGTCAAATCAGGATGTTGACACTCCTAATTTGATGTAAAGGTAGTTCTGTTTGCTGCAATGTACCACAGTCTTCTTTAAAATCAAGCTGTTGCTTATGATAAACTGAAACACTACATTTTACAGCTGAATTCACTTCTGATTTTGTAACGCATCTGTTTGTTTACAGCAACATTTATGAGCAATGTCCAGCTCAAAATAGTAGCTGGGATGCTGTACTAAGCAAGGGATTCACGGAAACATCACATTACATGTTTGTAGTCTTCCTGTTTAAGAGTGTAAATGAAAATGAACTGTATGTGTTAAATGGACACAATTCCTATGCAGTTCCCTGATATGGATACGTTCAAATGCTCTTGAAGCTGAAAGTCAGTGCTTTAATGTCACAGCCACTGTTTCATTTTCAGTCCACTGTGCTGGAGGAAAGAGTTAAAACACTGTCATATTTCACTTTACACACACACACATGCACACACACATACACGAAACACACACAAACACCTGGGCCAGTGTACTGCTACATGCTCGACTGCGTCTGAATCCAGAGTCTTTGTGAGAGCGAAAGAGAGGGAGAGACGTATGTGGAGGGAATAAATGGACAAAAACCGCAACAGATGGAGAAAGGCACTGACACATATGCAAGGCAAAATAGAGACTACGAAAGCAAGGCTGCAGTAGTGAAATGTTAGTAAGAAACCCATATGTGTGCATGATGTGGTAACATATTGAATGATATTTGCAAACAGCTTCTCATGCAGAACAGAGCTGTGTGCTATTTTAAGATATAATTAAAAGCTGATACATACTTATCTGTAGATACAGCAAAAATGTTAATACATTCCAAAACATATCCAGCATGACTGACAGCTGCACTGACCAGTGGCGTTTTACGGCTGAGCACATATGCCTCGCCTGTGTGGCCCACACCCCAGGGCTGCATGAAATGCCGGTCACTAGGTCCTCGCTCCCTATTGGCTGGCCAGCTCTGAGGCCTGTGATCTAATTGGCTGCCTCTGGGGATGTTACTCTGTGTTCAATGGAGCAATGAAAAAGATGCACAGGCTGAATCCATTTTGTATTTTTTTTTCTATTTTTTGTGTTTCTGCTGTTTTCTCGCTCTGTCTCACATCTTTACTCTGTGATATGTGGGAGAAAAAAACAGATATAGATCTTTTCTGCCTTTCAGTTCACTACAATCAAGGTGTATCAACAAATAAGGTGTATTCTAGTTTTCATTTTCTCATGGCAATGTTTTATTTTCTAATTAATCTTCTAATGTACTTCCTGATAAAACTACTGCATTAGTTAAACCTCCCGTTCTCTCCATTATATCCTGTGTCTGTCTATTTCCTCCTTGTTTCTGTAGCTGAAAGCTAAGCAATACATGCAGGACCTCTCACCATCCATTCATTCTTTCTTATCTGTTCTTTTCTCTAATCTGTCCAGTGAGCATTCTTACTCCAGTCTATTCAAGTTTAGTAGGGGTAGGGGTTTGCCCCGTGGGTGGTGCTAGAGGAATGACCATATGGTCATTTTTCTCCAGGGATTTCATTTTGCCCTCCCGAAATTTGGGGCATTTTCTTGAGACAGATTTTAAACAACTGTACATTTGGACATTTGTGCCAAGGTGAGGATGAACCGCTTAGATTTTTGGTGGTCAAATCTGTTGTAGGTTCTGGAATCCAATGTCAAATTTGGCACAAATTTCCACTTGGACTCAAAGATGAACTGGTTCAACCAATCGAAGGTCAAAGGTTGAAGTCACTGTCACCTCTCATGCATCCCATTCATCTGTCTCATTCACCTTGACAGAATTTCTTCAGATTTGGCACGGGCATCCACTTGGACTCAAGGATGAACTCATTTGATTTTGGTGGCGAAAGTTCAAGAACACTGTGACCAAGTGTCAATCTCGTTTTTGTAAAGGTGATATTTCAGGACCACATTGAGGGAATTACATTACATGTGCTGCAAAATCCACTTAAACTCATGGATAAACTGATTAAAATATGAGTCTGGACAGACATGCGTGTAAACTTTAACCTGACTGGTAATGCAGTAATTGTAGTTTTACTACAGAAATCTTTATATTACAGTTATTTATTGTTTTCAGTTGTGGTAGTTGAATAATTGCCTAGTCTCTGTTACTAATTGTACTGAAATAGATAGTATTAGTAGTTTCAATCAAAAGCTGAGAGTAGATGCAAATGTTTCCATGTGTACCATGTTCATCTGAAACTTACGGAGGAGGTATTCAGCAGCGTCTGCGTCATAATCAGCATCCTCTGGAAAGTGATCAATCTTCTTACAAACTCCTCTGAATGTCCCTGTCGAGGAGAAACACAGATCAGTTGAGATGAGGTCAGATCTTTATTGTTGCACAAGAGTAAGTGAAATACCATTTATTTTATTTAAAAACACATACGCACTGGATTTCCACTGATTATGGCCTTTTATTGTGTAAGGTCTTAAAACCTTACAATGTAAAGTGGTGTACTTCATCAAATCACATTTCTGGAGAGTGAATGTACACATTTGGCATGTAGACATGAAAATTGTATACAGAAAAAACAGCTCACAGAGAGAGAGAGAGAGAAAGCGATAGAGAGGCAAAGAGAGAGATGACAGATGATGCAGGGCAGAGCTGTAGCCTTCAGGCTATGAGTGGGAAACACTAATGAAAAGCCTTATCACACCCAGCACACACACAAACTACCACGTAGAATAAAAAAACACACATTAGTGTTAAATACAGACATCTAGTGTACACACACACACACACACACACACACACACACACACACACACACACACACACATCAACCAAGCTCATTATACTGATGCATGAACACTATCAATCATGTAAGTAAAAGCTTTCTGTAGATTGTTTATATCAGTATATGTCACTTGGTGTTCGTGTGTGTGAGAGTAAGTGTGTGTTTGTGTTGTATTGACTAGGATGCAGTCTCCTATGAGCAGAGAGTGACTCATCCTCCTTTGTACAGGTCCTCCTCAAACACACACACACACACACACACACAGCACACATCTCTCTGCATCCTTTACGCACATGCATGTGGAAGCGTGTTGATGTGAGTGTGCGCATGGAACTACTGTATGTGTGCACGCTGCATGCAGTCTTTCCTACCCATCATTCAGACCCATTCACACATGGTCAACACCACAGGGGAGATGAGGGAGAGAGTTGGGGGGGTGGGACGAGGGGGGATGGAGGGAAAGAGGAGAGAAAAGGAGTTGAAGGAGGAAGGAGGATGAAAAGAGGAAGTTCTGGTTGAAAGAGGCTTGGTGGTAAAACGGCACAGGAGAATTAGAGAGAAATGGGAGTATAGAGGCTGGCGCTGAACAAATGAACGACTCAGCCTAATTGCTTATTTGCATATGAAGAGGTTTCTTCCAGTACCCACACTCAGAAAATCACTCAAATTGATTCATCCAGCTCATGTGCTCAGGGATAGTAGCTAACCTTTGACTGAGAGAGACAAAAATATGTTTGTATAGTCTTTGATATCTACATTTAATAATACTGTGTCAAATGTTGATATGAATCAAAGTTTCTTGCACCAAAAGATACACAACTAATTGAAGAAATACACACAAGCATATGCATAATATCAGAGTTGCTGATGGCACACTATTTTAAAGTTGTATTCCACATCATTTCATACCCAAGGTCACAAAGGAAAGAGAAATTAATTTCAGGAGATTCGATTTTTTCCACTATAAAATATAATATTCCTTCCTGTCGATTATACAGTGGTGGTGTTGAAATAAAACACAAATGCACACTTAAGAACCATAAGACACAACAACAAAATGCTGGTGTGTGTGAAAGGAGGGCCAGGAGTATATAAGAGTCAGATCAGAAAGGCTTGTCAATGCAAAAGGATTAAAAAAGAAATAATACAAACAGATGAGACCCACCAAATTGAAATACTTTTTCAGATTTAACTCTACCATTCCTTTGTATTTTATATGTATATTGATGTCCATGCAATATTATAACTTTCTATCATTGTATCCCAAAGCTTAGTTTCCTTTTGTGTGCAGTTATTATGACCTTTAAGTCTAAACAGTGTCTCTGCCTACTCAGTGTGACTTAATATATGTGTATATATATATATATGTATATAAATCATTAAAACAGGTCACAGTATATATTTGTTGGGGACTATTTTCAGGTGAGGATTAATACATATTAGCTACATTGCTTCTGCCGGCAGCAGAATGGTGTATGTGGGATTTAATTAAAATAAACTGCAGTGCCCATGGTCACTGTAATGAAGGAGCAAGTCACCCAGTCCAATAATGTTACTCAGTGACGTGTTTTTAATTGTTTTAATGGAGTAATAAACTACATAAGGCTTCAGCTACACAGAAGTTACTGGTACCAATATACTCTTTGTTTTGGCCTTTTCATGGGATTTGTTGACAAAAAGAAACAAAATGCTGCTTTCTTTATCCTGTAATTTGAACAGTAGAGCCTTAACTATTCCTGTTGGACCCATCAAGGAGTAAAGCATCGTCTGTCAGAGCTCTGCCTTCTATCTAGCAGCCAGTAAATTAATTATACTTCCAGCTTCTTAAATAAAAGGATTTATATCGAGCCATTCTGATCTGTAGATCATCAAATGGCCTCATGTACTGTAATGAAATACTACGAAGGGGATGCACACGCACATACACTCGTGAACATTGTGTGTGGCTGTTTTTTGTCTCCCATTGGCTGAAAATCTGAATCACAACTGAGTCAACACAGTTAAACGCTAACACACACACACACACACACACACACACACTGAACATGCATATGCACACAGACGTACATCCTCATTAATATATACATTTCTGTGTTACCGAAGTCACACTGTTATTTGCTAGCTAATAAAGACGATCAGGGAGAGTCATTAAGACTGGTGTGTTGGACCTCGGGGTCAGTGTGCTCATCAAGATGATGTATGAGTAACAAACAGCACACTGGGAATCTTTAAAACTATTAGGCCTCAGCACACACAAACACATGTCACCAGCGTGTGGGAAGAGAAGAAGTATGAAGATATGTAGCCTGCAGTATAAACTTTAGTTTAGCAAAAATACATTTACTTTCAAAATAAGCCAATAAGTACACCCTCAAAGTGCTATGATTAATTTAAAGTGAGCCACAATGTTTGCTGATTATGAAAATAAGATATGAATGCACACGAAGATTTGGAATTGCATTCAAACGTTACACTTCTAAGGATCCTACGAGCTAAACAGGACAATATGACTAATGACTGGACAACACATCTCAGAGTTTTCTAAATTTTTGCATCCAGCAGTTATTAGAGGGAGTGTTTCTTAAATTGTTGGTCACTACATGAGTCAACTTTCCCTGAGGGTCTGGTGTCTGGTGATATTGACTTTCTTTACAGACTTTCCTCCTCAATAAGAACAAATCAAGCTCAGACGGAAAGTACTGAGAGCCTGTCTAAGGCAAACTCAAAATGTTGCTTTTGACCTTTTCATTAAATAATAACTATGTCTCTTTAGCTGTATCTTCACAATTGAAGTCAGATTTCCAGACCTGTTTGTCTGTTTGAGTGCAACACAAATACTTAAATAAATTTGATAAGAAGTTCAGTCATAGATAACGGAAAAAGTAAATGATCTTTGATGCTGATCTAGTTTTTTAGGAATTATTTTCCTAAATATGGCTTTTAAAAAGTTCCTCACCAAACGCAATCATTTCCCATGACTGTGCAGCTCTAGATGTGTATTTTGATGCAGATCTGAATTCAGATACAGATTAAGGTCTTATAAATACTTATTGAGATTCGCTTGCAGAAGTTTGTACATGCATCCATTCCTTCAATGAGGTTTTGGTGAGTTATACCTTCAAGTGCTCTGTCAGCGAGTTAGTCAGAAGCTGTCACAACCAGCCTATGATCTCATCACAGAGAAACCAGTGCAACAACCCACACAAGCCCACTGCACAGGATATTTTAGGAAAAAATACAATACTCAAACTAACTTTTGTTCTTTTCTGTTTAATTATAAAGAATTATTTTAGAAGAACTACAACGAATAAAAGAGAGCACCCACTCTGCATCACACCATGTTTCAGCAATTTAATAAGGACAAACATGTATACATGCAATGGGACAGTGTGGCACTTTCACTTAAATCTATTGCATGCCTCTCATGTGGAGAGTGAAAAGTAAGTAAAAAGGGAAGAAATTCCCATCTTATCACTATAGACACAGCTTCATCTTATTCATGATAGGAAAGTGCACTGTTTTTCTTTTACTTGTCATTTATATTTCATTTCTTAACAGTCAGGTCTTAGGATTTTAAATAAACCTGCATATGTCCATATCTCTCAATGATAGCTGATAAGGAATATTAATTAGAAGACTCTTATCAGCTATCATTGAGACTCTTATCAGCTCTCAATGATAGCTGATAAGAGTCTTCTAATTAATATTCCTTATCAAGATGAAACATAAGTAGTAGATTTTGACAAGCTATTCAAAATCCTAGTGATTAAGGTCCTATACCCAAGACTTTACCAAGCAACCATCTCATATTGAAAATCAATTACAGTGCAGTTTCATAATAGCAGCTTTCATTATTAAACATGAAAAGTTTTGGTGAAATTATTTCAGTAGCCATTTGGACTTTGTTGTTGATCAGACAGAGATTATAAAATATTGGGACTACTTGTTCAGTGTGCTTCAGATTTGGATCCAGGACAGGATTTAGGTTCCTATGAATAAATAACTCAGCTGTTTGATATAAAGTTGAGTGGAGCTAGACAAGTCTGCCTGTTACTTTTGTGGCTTAACCATAGCAAATTGTAGCAATGAGCATATAAAAGGAAAAATGAAAGTTGGTCTGAAACACGTTTTGTTATGTGTTAACGACATTCTTAGTCATATTTAAAAACCTATGTTATTTCTGCATAATGTCAGGCGGACATGTTTTGGACACTTAGCCTGATACCTTTCACGCTGTTGCCTTTAAACAACTTGATATATATATATTGATATCTATACTCTGCATGTTCTCCCCGTGTCTGCGTGGGTTCTCTCCGGGTACTCCGGCTTCCTCCCACCATCCAAAGACATGCATGTT
>JAUMHL010000029.1:17184003-17214884 GCA_032362345.1 Sandelia bainsii
TGTTTGTCTCTGTGTGTCGGCCCTGCGATGGATTGGCGACCTGTCCAGGGTGTACCCCGCCTCTCACCCGATGACAGTTGGGATAGGCTCCCTATTGTCCTTACGAGGACAAGCGGTTAGGAAAATGGATGGATGGATGGATATCTATACTCTAAACATATATTAAAATACATATTCATAAATACATTTTACTCCACTTTGCCACTATTGCACAGTGTCAGATTTAATACCATCATGTCATATTTTAACAGCCTTCTTTCATCACAGGAAACATAGAGAGCACACCTACTACAAAATAGATGTCTGAGGACAGGAGCATACATTGCTGTAAGTTAGCTTGACCCCTACCCACACTAACTGCGAGTTCTGCTTTGTTTGTGTCAGATTTATACACATGCAGTTTATTTTTTATGATCACAAGCAAGCGCACACATTCATCTAAACATGCATCAGCATGCAAGCTAATTTGTGATCGGAACTATCAGTGTCACACTGCAGTTTTGTTTCTTTAATTATGTGTGCCTATGTATAAAATCATGCATGTGTGTGCATGGATGAGTGTTTCACTGCAAAGCTGCAAGCACAAATTTGCTGTTGGCTACTTTTTTCAGTGTAATTAACTGCAAACTAATGCACACACACACACACACACACACACACACAGGAAACAAAACAGCATACATGTACACATGAACTACTTTTTTTCCACACACAGAGGGAACATCTTTCAGCAGACATTTCCCTCACAAAGGTCAGCGTGGCCCGAGGGCTGCTGCAACCACAGTCATAGCGAAGTATTATGGGACACAGCAAATGGGGAATTGAATCTAGTGTGTCCATGACTGTCTGCCTTTGTGTGTCTGTATGTTCTATCTCACGTCATGTAGTCTACTTTCTCCCCTGGGCCTTCTACTCTGCTGCTGTCACAAATATATATATATACACATGGGTATTCCCTCTCGTGTGTTATAAAACCGTGTAAATCATACTGTTGTGATAGTTTAAATAATAATAAAATACTGTAAGCTGGTGGTTCTTAGGTGTGCATTTGTGGTACTGTAAACAGGCTTGTCATATTACACAGCATACAAAATACAGAGCAATGGTGACTGCCAAAATGTCTTTACCAAGTAGTTGAACCAGCCGTGTTATGTTCTCTGTGTTTGAAGGGCTCTTAAGACAGAGACACACAGTTGTACACACATAAATGCGAACATCTTAAACATCTAAAACTTATGCATGAAAACAGTGGTACAGCAAGTCCAAGGGCTAACAGATGAGTCGTAGAGGAGAAACACTTTCCATTTCACTGATGCCTGACTAACTGTTGGCTGTTCGTGAGAGCTGCAAAAACACTTTTATTATGTAGCTTTACCCCACATCTTACTTTCTGTTTTCATACCTCCTGTTTATCCTCCTTTGTCTCTTTTCTCCCACTGCTATCTCTACCTTACCCTGTTGCTCCCTGCTGCTTTTTTTTTCATCTATCTACATAATTACCATATTTTATTTAACTTCACTTAGTTAGCTCTTTTGTCCTGGATTCAATAAAATCCAGGACAGCTATTACAACACAATAATTATATTTGATGAATCACGAGTGTCACATAAATCTTTATAAATAGATCCAGTGCTGTGTTGATCAATAGCACAGTATCAGAATATTATATCAAAGATGGACAACTCTTACCAGTAACCGTTCTTTATTTTTGAATAAAACATAAATGTCTGCCTACTGCGTTAAACTAGTCCTGCTCATGGAACAAGATTAGTGCTGTATGCATGCTAAACAGTGAAAATATTCCACTAGAAAAAAAATAGTGCCTGAAAACAAGGTTAAAAAGGAGATAAACACAAACAACACAGTGTGCCCAGATGTCCCCACGATTGTGACAAGCTAGGAATGAGTTGCCAGCTGTGTGTCCTTGATCTCTCTCCTACACACCACATTTGATGTATAGTATGTACAAGCACATAGCAGAAACACCGTTAAGTCAGACTAAATTGCGAGGCAATAGCAAAACCCACAAACAAATAAAGGAACAATAAGGAAGCAAGACTGGTGTGTTGATGAGATCTAAGTTAGCGAAATGTATTCAGAGATCACAGGGAGATAATATTTGACTGACATGACAGGAAGCTTATTTGCTCACATGGTTTACTTTAAGTACAGGAGATGAGCCTTGTGTCTTTTGATTGTAAAAACTTTAGCTATGGCAAAATGTAAGTGGTATAATTCATTTCCTCAACAGTTATAGTGTGATATGGAGTGTCCAACTGTAAAGGCTGCTAAGAGCGAGCAGAAACACACATTTTTGGGTTTTCAAAGGGACACATAACAGAAAACATTTGAAAACCACTGACTAGACCAGAGGTTCCCAAACCTGGTACTCAAGCCCCAGTGCCCTGCTTCATTTCAACAGCTTTCATAATGTAATCCCAGTGAAGACTTAAAGGCTTTTCGTGTTTTCCAGAATATACCTGCAGTGAAACTACACGAGAAGCCCAGAAGTGTTCCCAGCAACTAAATAACAAAAAAAGGTCATTTTTCACAATTCTCTAAGAAGACTGCATAAATGTTTTCAGATCTTACACCGCTAAAAGCTAAGAAACATCATTTGTCAGTGCTTTCCAAATGACTGTTACTAAAATGATTGATATCATCCTTTGCTGAATCTTCATTGTCACTGTGATAAGTTTAGGGAATGATCATTGGGTTTAAACAAGATTAATCATCTACAGCCAAGTTAGCAGTGCTGGGAGGCTTTACTTAGGCACAGCAGTACCTTAAGCTAAATACTCATCAAACATCAGAATGATAGTATGTTGCTTTTTAGAAAGTGCTATTTACTTTGTCCAGTTTCTCTGTTCACTAACATTTTTGAATTAGTACTAAACATAATTTCATAAGTTTACGAGGACTCTGGTCATAAAAAAGAGCTGGACACATTTAAATTGTGACCTAACAAGAGCACTACAAGGAATGTTAATTGATCACTAAAGTGATTCTGATCATCGTGAGAGAATCAAAAATATGAAATTTTCCAGTCCAAACTGTTGTTGAGACACATTTGCTTTAACCCACAAATGCCTATCTCATGGCTGTGCTACAGAAAAGGTCAAGAGGTCACCATAATTGCCGCAGTACATCATCTGGGAACCATGAATATCACAAAATTGCATAGCACTCCATAGAGTAGTTTTTGAGATATTTCAGAGGTCCTTTTGTGCAGCCCAGCCTCACTGGACCTGCTAAAAACTACCTGATTAAAAAAACTGATCATATTCATGTTTAAAATAAATATTGACAGATGGTGGCAAACAGTGGTTTTATTTGTCAATTGCTCCATATGCCAACCTCCTCCTTATAAGGTTCTTCAGTGTTCCAGTTGTGTCACAATTTCTACAGCCGCAGGAGGTGAAACCAGCCTCATTCACATGTGAGCTTTCTAAAATCAGATGGTGTGTAGTCCAAAGGCTGCATATGAGTGTCCTGCCTCAAACTTGTCACATGCATTCAGAATATAAAGGATTTTGCCAACTAGAAAACAGAAGAGGAGGGAGTGAACATGGGAGAGAAAAAGGAAGTTGAAAAGCAGAGCAAATTGGACTGCTTGTTTCCTCAGACCGCCTCTGACAGCTCATTGTGGGTGACTGTGCCTCTTCCTCTCTTTCTCTTTCTTTGCCACTACCACTCTCACTCTCTCTGATTACCTCTTTCCAGGGCGAAGGAGAGAGAAGATGGGGGAGAGGGAAAGAAGGAGAGAGAGGAAGAGGCTAGTTGCCACGGCAATGGCTGATGAAAGAAAACGAGACAGGTTCTGCTTGGTTGCACACCTCTCCTCTCTCTTCTTTTCCCTTTTTCACTCTGTTATTCCTCAAATCCACCAATGTTCTCTTTCTCTCTCATTCCCCAAACATTTGTTCTTCCCGTTCCAATCTCCCCTTCGTCTTCTCCCATCCCCTCTCACTGTTATCCATGCTTGTTTCCAGGGTTTTTCTACAAAACATGGCCCAAAGTATGTGGACATAAATATTACACCCATGCAGTATATCCTTCTTAAACATCTAATTTCAAAACTATACAAGCATACACAATAATATGTTGCCACGACAGCCCTCAATCCTCTGGAAAGACTTTCTACATTAACCTGGCTGCAGGAATTTGTTCTCATCAATCCACAAAAGCATCAGTTGTTATTCCAGTTCATCCCAACTGTGCTGGATGACACTATGTTCCTATTAAAATGATCCTATAGGTCATTCTTCAAGTTTTTTCGTGGTCCTGCCTTGGTACAAGCTGGCATTGTCCGTCTGAAACGGGTAAGAATCATCTTCAAATTGTGGCTGCAAAGTTGGAAGGTTTCCCTTTTTCCAGTCTTTTAAGTTAAGCTAAGCTAGCTGGCTGTAAATTTAACTCACAGATATGAGTGCAGTATCGTTCTTCTTATTTAATTCAGCCAAAAAGCAGATAAAATTATTTGCTAAAATGTAGATTTTTTTTAAAGGACAACTACAGTATATGGGGGCTAGAAATAAAAATGTAAATGAATAAAACACTGTCACATCCAACAAATATGCATTACAGAATGGAAAAACAAATGAACACAGTTGTGACACCCACCCTCATCCCTCTTCTGTCCTCATCTCCAGTGTCCATTTACTGTATATCCCACACTAGTCAAATGCTACCTCTGTCCATCTTTATCCTCCTATCTTACTTCCCTGTTTTCTATTTAATTCTCAGAAGATCATTTAGACAACCCTCTCTTCTTTTATCTGTTACTTATCCTCTCCGTTACCCTCCTGTTGGCCCCTGTCTCTTTACCTTGGTCCCTCTCTGTCAGGGGATCGTTTTTATCTCAGACACAGTCAAACACCCCCATATTTAATTAATGCCTATCTTGCAGTGACCTCCTTTTTCACTCTGTCCTTCATTCCGTAGCCTCACCTCACTCTTTCCTCATCATCTCCTTCCATCACCTGGTCAGTCATTTTATCCCCACCTCGGTTTAACACCATCTTCCGTCTCTCTATTACTATGTGATCATTTAGATCCCTGGTGGGGTCAAACACTCCCCTGAGATTCACCTGAAACATGAGGCCATGCATGGCTCATCCATCATTTTCCCCCCACTGCTCCTCTCTACCTCTCTCCCCTGCTTCATTCATGCACGTTCTTGTCTCTCTTCATTCATGCTCTGTCTGCTAGCTCCCCCCTCCATGGTGCTTTTCTCTCCTCATTCCCTGACTTTCTCGTGCTCATTTATCACAGCGGAAGCTTAGCACCTCAGTACCGTTACAAAGACATAAAACATGCACCCCATGCAAGGAATCCCAATCTGACCACACACAAACTAGATACTCGAGAGTTTATATTTTATAAGAAGAATAACTTTAACAAAAATTTTGATAAAGATCTCTTACATTTAGCTATTGATCAGTTTGAACTGACAAATGCATTGTGCAGTTAAAAAATTGGTTTATTGTCAAAAACATAAACCTGAATGACAACACAACAAAAAATATATTAAAGTTGTGTGATGCAAAGTAATATATTACTTTTGAATTTAATTAACTGGTAAAAACGTGTTTTCATTTGTAGACAAACACTAATAGATTTTGGTTAACTATAGGCTTCAACTGCAGATAAACTGCAAGCATGTGTTTCATAATTGCTGTCAGCACTATTCTGACTTACTTACTGACTAGGGAGAAAATGATAGTGGCCATTGTTCATTTACTAGCTTGAAGTGTTTAACAGTAAATGATAAAATGCATCACTGTAAAATGTGCTTCACACTACATGCTGCTCGGGTTGCATGACTGCTTCATACATTTACTGTAAGCATGTTTCTCCACCCACCTCACCAATTTTACCTCTCATTCACTCACTCTCTAATGTCGGGCAAAGTACAAGCCACCATTCACCATTCAGAGACATCCGTTTCCTGTCAGTTTGTGAGGCCTTTATGAATTATAAAACTGTGACCACTAGGGACCCAGGAATAAGTGAAGTGGATATAAGATGGGCAGAATGAGAAAAGAGATACTGTAAGAGAACTTATACTCTTTAGTTGTGTTGCATGCACAGACACTTTAGAGTATGTGTGCACTTGTTACTTTGAGACTGTGTGTGTGCACATGTGTGCATGCATGCACTGACATTGTGCTGACATTGTGTTATGTTGCTGTACAGCTGTGCTTATTTGGTAGCGTCAGTCAGAAATTGTCCTTTTTTTCATTTAATTACAAGTATGTGTGTTTGTGTGTGCGTATGTAAATGAGAGTGTGCATTCAATAAAGCTTTATACCTGCACCATCTGGCCCTGTAATAGCCTCCTATGCCCACCAGAATGAGATGGTTATGTCTGGCTGCACCAGACACACAAACAATCATACACACACACACAAGCTCCTACTAGAGGCAATGTATCTTTTCAATAGTAATAGAAAAATAGTTTTCTTGCTTATTTGCATATTAAATTTCAGCATAAACTATCAATAATGCACTTAGGCTGATGTTTGACACCACAGAGGTGATTCTTTTTCAAAATATTATTGTTTGCTCTCCTTAAAGGCCCGATATCACCTTCATCTTAGTGTGTTCAGCAGCACATTTGGCCTACCTTAAAGAATGCAAGCAGCCTCAGGTGAAGTACATCTTCAAACAGCTCAAAAGTGGCCATATAAATATCAGCATTTTGTAGAGTCCCTCACATTTTGCATCATAATTATTCAAAATCCAGTAAAAAAATAATGTGTCATTTATGCTTGGATGAGAGTCAGCCATGTTGCAGTGAACATATTTGGTTCTTCACTGTGAGCAGCTGCTACTTCCACCAAACTGTAACTCTTAAGATGACCAAATATCAGTAAATACATGCTAAAGTGCCTTATTTATATCTAAGTTCAAATCTTTCGTAGATTTCCATTGGATTCGGAGAGTGGTTTAGACTCCCCCTGACATAGAAACACACATTTTAAAATAGTGTTATAGCATCTCTGCCTTGTTACTTATTCCACAGAGAAGGCAATAAGACATAGTTAGGAAAAGACAGGACAACATCTCCTCCAAGGACAAACCCAACTGCAACCCCAATTTCCAGCCTTCTAAGATGTCCCACAAACACTTTTGCCACTCCTTTTGCGTCCTGTTTTATTATATGCTCACTTTGTTTATTACTGCTTTTTCATTGTTCAAGTTTTTTACAAATATAACCTATAACATCGCAATACCACTACTAGTAATGATGAGTTCGATTTTTTAACCTTGTTTGTGTTTCACCTGGACTTGGAGGGGCTTAGAGATTCATTTTGTGTAATCACTAAAGCAACTACATTTTGACGCTCTGCATCATTCTCAGTATTCCCAGTGGCTACTGTGCATCCATCTGCTATGATGAGATTTAAGAGTTAAATCAGGATCTGATTTGGGAGTTTTTGCATCAATCGACAGGTTTCTCTAAACTGTGGAGGATGCACACCTGATCCCAGCACCACCCACGTTAGGCCAATTACTCTTTGTATTTCTTGCTCTTATAACAACAGGGCGACAACATCGCTTCACAAGAACAAATTTCTAACAAGGCTCTAAGTCCCAGCAACAGTGTGCAGATCCAGGTACTTGTTAGTGGTGCAGCTGACTGGCTAATAACAGCGCCAGCTGTCTGTGTTTGTGCCTGTTAGTGCTTTATTTGTACCTTAAGCTTTGCAGTGTGATGACAACCAAACAAGAGCTATTTTACTCTGTTCTGCTGTGCAGCAGAGGAAGGGATGTAAGGGTGAACACAAGGAAGGGCAGCTTCTTAAAGACTGAGTTACAGGGATTATGGGATGCTGTCACAGTCACAGGCAAATACACACACACACACACACTGAGCAGACCAAGATCCTCTGGTGGTAGATATACACTGTTAGACAGTAGGAGATACAGAATATGTGTGTTATATGTGTGTGTGGAGTAGCAGGGTAAGTGAAAGACTGGCACATACATGCATTCACACTGGGGAAAGCCAGACAGAGTTAAACAAACAGCTACACAAACACACACACACACACACTGGCAGACATGCTCATGCACACACAGAAACAGAGGCAGCTATAAGACAGAGACACAGTCAGACTGATCACGTACCTTCCAGACAGCAGGTTCGCCAGAGGCCGGAGTGCGTCATCACCTCCTCGTTCTTGCGGCTCGTGTCGTTATCGCCGCTGCTCTTCACGCGGCACACGCCGCGCGAGTACAGCCAGTAGTCGGTGCCGACGGCAATGGTCATGAGGCTGAAGGCGGCGAACGCGCCCACCGTTGTCACGAGCATCTGGACGCCGCGGTCACACATCAGCATCTTCATATAGGCGACCCCTATGCGTCTTAATCTTTCTCCCCGCACACCCTTTAATTCCCTCTCTGTCCCGCGAGTATCAGAGTGACAAATTCAACAGACAGGCACTCAGAAAATATAGAAAAGGGTAAAAGGTGGAGGGTTTTTTTCAAGTATAGAGCGAGAAATGAAATACTTGGCTGCCTTGTCCGTTGAGTTGACAAGAGGCTAGCAAAGGGCGGGAAGGTGGGAGGGCAGCACGTCACTTTCTCGCGCATCCAAAACCGGTTTTCACCACCACCTTCATACACACGCACGCGGGCGCACACGCCGTTTGTTTAACCGCCACCACCGGCTGTTCCCGGCTGCCCGACGCTGCTCCAAGTCAGTCAGAGCGCAGGGGAACGGCGACACCACGGTCCGCCTCTCGTTCCTTCTCTCCGTTTGTTCCGTGCGTTTGTCCCGGAGTTAAGCAGGGCGAGCTCCGTTACCTTCCAGTAACCGGAGATGTTCTTCTCTCCCTCCTCTTCTCCTTCCTTCCTTCTCTTCTCAACTTCTGCTGCTGTTTGTTTTTTTGTTTCCAAAAAAGCTCCTTTATTAATGTTTTACCAGTCAAGATCTGCGCAGGGGGACTCCATCTTTAAACCAACAACAATAAGCGGGGTTAGTTTGTTTTATTGACTGCTGTAACCTCGCAGCCTACGTCAAAACAGAGCATTTTACATTTGTCTCTACCAGAGCATCGTTAATTAGGCGAATCGCTCCTAACTCACTGCTGGATTTATTGGCCGGCGAAGGATCTCCTCCGTCGATCTCTCTCTTATAGCAGCGCAAAAATAAGAGGCGGTGCAGAGGCGATTTATGTTTTTTGTTGGGTTTCCTGTTAAAATACGGAATGAATGGACGAATGAATAAAGCCTACACGTCAGCTACGAAGAGAGAGGGGATGCTGGCCGAGGTCCCTCATGTGTTTTCCACTCCAGCTGTTGACTCACTGACATGTTTTTCTTCTTCTCGATCCTCGATGTCCAGAGGACAGACTACAGTAAGTCGTCCACAGACGCAGTCGCTAATAAAAAACGAGTTTTACCAAAGATTATCTGCAGCTGAGAGACACGCAGCGCTGATATTTAAGTTAAACGGGCTTTAAAGGGGCTCCAAAGATGAAGCGCAGACGGGCTTAATCTAAAATTTCTCCCCTCATACATCAGTCTTCGCTCTCTCTCGTTGCCGAAGTTCAACCACAAGCAGGAGAAACCGGCCGATTAGACGCTTGCTGATGGAGCCTGTAGGACAGTTACACCCGCCTGGGTTTGCTCCCGAGAAACGTGCCCGTTGGTACAAATAGAAAAAAAAATGACGGCCGTCGCCTCCTCCTCCTCCTCCTCCTCCTCGTCCTCCTCTTCGTCTTCCTCCTCCTTCTCTCTGTCCAACCAACACAAACTAAAACTAACCGCGCGTCTCCCCAAACTCCGCCCGAGGCCGCACTGCTCGACTCGGATTGGGTCCGTGGATGACAGCGCCCCTCAGGAGCCAATCATGCACCGTCACTGTTGTATCTCCCGCCTACCGCCGCAACGCCGTCAGTATAAAGCACGAGGAGCTCGAGTCCAGAAGGAAGAGCATGTTTTGAGTTTCAGTATAAAAGGATCGTCACTTTAAAAGAACAATAACACATACACATGTCTTTTGTTGGTGGACTCTGTAAAAAGTAGACCACCAGTATTTCTGCACTGACCAGCGGTAAAGCAGCAAGTGGTCAGATTGACTGTAATTCTGTATCAACACAAACGTGTTATAAACGGTGATGTCAGCTTTGTTCACAGCTTCTAAAATCTTGAAGTTTCAGGTTTAGGACAGTGCTGCGCCGCGCCGCTTGCCGCTGTTGCGTCGGGAGTTTGTGCCGCGTCTGGAGAGCTGTCCATGGTGCTGAATGCCACGGGAAGCGCCGTGGATCTGTTCTCGGTACTGAGCTTGGCGTTATTCTCCCCTCTGTTTTCTTCTCATCCGCCTGCGCGGCGCCACCGCCCCCGACCCCCTCTTTCCCCACTGCACCGCACTGATTAGTTAGAGAAAGAGAGAGAGAGAGAGATCGGCAGGTGATGCATGAAGAATCGCGCCCGGGAGAGTAGCAGATACGCCACTTAAAGAGCCACGGACCGTTTTGAATGATTCCGCTGTAGCGAGGCTTCCTCACAAGGCGGCCCGAGCTTCTCAGTTCACTTAACACACTGAAGTACGCGCGTGTGTGCAGGAGTGTGCGTTTATGTTGCTGGTGTAGGCGTACGCCTGTTTACGTCAGTGTACACACGACTCTTGTAAGTGTGTGCACAAATGAACATAAGTACGTATGATTGCGAGTTGTGTGTATGCATGAACAGCACTGACTGTTTTAAAGCTTTTGCGTCGCCTGTTTAAGCAGCAGTGAATAGAAGACTGTCCTCCTCGGTGGAGACCAATACAAATGACCGGATGATGGAACTGCAGGGATGAATAATGCACATATCCTCCCTTTCTAATTGTTCCTTGAATATGTTTAATACTGGCAACCGTTTCTTTCTCTCTTTCTTGTGCACACCCAAATTCATTCGTTAATGAGAATGAATGAGCATGGAGAATTTGCAGTGTCCAGGTTTGTGTGTGAATGAACACACATGCACATATCTAAGAAACAAACATTTCTTTCTGTCTCTCTTCTGTGCATATTTGTCAGTGAGACAAAGGGTAGAGGAATGGGCCGTGAGTGAAGGGGTGTCATGACCCCAGTCCTGATTTGGTTCATATACTGTGGTAAATTTTGCTTTTTCCCCCTGTGTGTGGTTCTGTCAGTCTTTCACTGTGTGGATGTGCGTGCTTCTGTGAAATGGTCTACAGGTGAGTGTTTTTGATTGGTTGAGCGTGAACGAGTGTAGACTTTTCCCAGGAGTTGATTGGTGGCAGCCTTCACCTGCGGGTTTTAAACATCAGTTCCCACCAGTTCCAGAGGGCTCTCCTCTTCACTGCTCAGTCTGCCTACCAGCACCTTGAGATCCACTTTGTTATTCAGCTTGTTGTAAATAGAACCATCTTTATATTGTAATTGCCCTGAGATCTAGGGATCTTTGTAGGGGTGGGGTTAGCTATTTTTGTTTGATTTCCTTTTCTCCTGTTTTAAGGGAAGGAGCTTAGGTCAGAAGTTTGTATTTTTGTTTGTTGATTAGGTAAAATTAGCTTTGCTTTATTTAGCTTTGCTTCGTTAGTTGTTTTGCTGGACCCATCATCAAGTTCATTTATCTCCTGTTTAAAATACTGAGTAATAAATATTGAGAGCTAAAATCCATTTGCTGTTGGTTTCAAGTTGCTGGGAAGAGAAGAGTCTCATTTTGTGTTGCGTCAAGGTATCTTTTTTTTTTGTAAGTGTAATAACTAACTACAGTAACACTACTGCACTACTACTGAACATGTTGTACGGACTAAACAGAGAAGCAAACTGAGGAATTAAAGCAAAAAACAAACACAGCAAGAAAGAGGAAAGTGAAGTGAGAGAGGGAGAAAGAGGGATTACTGATAAACGCATGAACAGATCAACAGAGAGCAGTGACAGGTCCTATCATCCTTCTCACTCGCTATGCCAGTGTGTGTCTGTGTCGCACGCACACACACAGACACACACTGGCACGGCAAGGGTGTCCGAGACCCTTGCTGCCTGCGTTATCTCACAAGGAGACTCATTAACATAGAAATGACTTCAGGAAAAGAAGTACAGCGTTTCACCTCTGGTGTGAGACAGGAGGGAGGGAGGGAGGATGGAGGAAGGAGGAGGAGTGACAGCACAGGAGGAGAGGGAAGAAGAAGACGACAGGAAGACTGTGGTAGAAGGGTGAGAAGAGTGGAAAGATAATAGAAGAAAGGATGAGTGGAGGTACTGATGAAGGTAATGAATGAGGAAAGGACAGATGAAGAAGACAGAGTGAAGATGAGGGAGGAGGAGGAAAAGAGGAAGGGGAGAAGAAAAGAAATAATGGAGGAAAAAGAAGAGACACAGAGAGTAATGGGAAAAAGTAACAGCAAGGCAGTGACAAATTCATTGTCTCCATTAAAATATGTTTGTATATTATGAATTTGTGTTGCCAGATATATTTTGAGGAAAACAATCACTGCCTGTTAGTGCACTGGTAGCCTGATGGTTATTGTACATGCCAGAACCTTCTCTTTCTCCATGTTTCCTGTCTGCCTTTCCACTGCTAAGCTATGAAATAAAGGCTAAAATGTAAAAAAATAATAAAACAAAACATAATAACTGCCTGGATAATGTTCAGTGGTAACATGTTTCATAATAATGGAAGTGCTACTGTATGTTTTTATTGTGCACATGAAGTATCATGCATCTTGTCATAAGCTTCAAGTCACTGTTGACTTTTAAATATCTAACTGAGACTATGAACTTTTCCTAACCATAAACAAGATTCTTCTGCCATCCCAGATCAGTGCTTTTAGCCAAATACCATGATACCACAATTGAACATGTTAACATTTGTTAATTACCACTAAACACAAATTACAGCGATGACTGGTGGGAATGCCAATATAATTATTTTTAGTTAGTTGTTTTTAATAGTTAATTTGCCCTTAAACATGTCACTTGTTCTTTTGTTGTTACAAGCTGATTTTGTTTTTATATGAACATTTTGCAACTTGGTAGACTTGTTCTGTTTTCTCATTAGTCTGATTGAACATTGTTAAAGGGCTTTCAAATACAAAGCAGTCTGCGCTACCACTGGGTTCAGAGCAAAAAGGCAGAATTTTCAGAACCACAGAACAACCACACACACACAGGACAACTTTTAAAAACACTACAAACTTAACTCTCATTGCCTACAGGTGGCAGAAGTATCAAAATAGCAGTACTCATTACTTTTCTTGTCTGTAGATGGCGCCAATCAACATGTCTACACCAAAAGAACTGCAGTTACACTTGTTGCTAACAGGTGGTATGCAGTGGATTGAACCCGCATGTCCATTAGTTTTTGACAATTTTATCACTGCCACATTGGCTGCCGACAGCAGTGTTTTAGAAAGATACAGCTTTAATAACTATCAAAAGTCTCAATTACAACACAGTTGTTGCTAAGCAGAAGGGTAGAGAGGGGTCAAGGGCAGGAACAGGAGAAAAACTATGAGCTTAAAACCATCAGTGTTTTGTGTTTGCTCATTCTCTCTCTCTCTCTCTTTCTTTGTTTCTCTTTCTTCTCTTCTCCTCTCTCAGTTATTGGCACTACAACAGGAGGATGAAGAGTGGAAGATGGGGCCAGTTCTTGAAGAGAGGAGAAGGCGGAGGACTGCAGGGTTTCTGCTCAGTGAGCTGGAACCTTCTCACGCCTCTGGCCGGTTCTCAGAGACTGGGTGGAGGAGGGGATGTGAGACAAGTGGAAGAAGTTAGTTGAAACTGAAATCCACGAAGAAAATGTACAGTGAAAAATAAGGTAAAGTTTGGAGGAAGAGAAAGAAGGATGAAGTGGACCACAATGAGTGACAGCACAAATATACTGCAGAGAGTGAGCTAGATTTACCATCTGGCAGGTAGAGACATACATCGATACTAGTGTGTTTAGCATTAAAGACACATGTAATCAATGAAATGAAAACATGAAGAGGCTTATATATGTATACATGCCTCTGCATCTCACATTTGTGAGAGTCATTGTGTGTTTGTGTATATTCAGTGCTTTTTTTCATTTGCTTCTGCACAGTTTGGGTGTGTGTGCACACGTGTGTTTATGTTTGTTTCTGTGTTTGAGTGTGTTTTAGCAGATGGGTATGACTCCAGGGCAGAAACTGTGATTTATGACCTACACGTCCGCAGACACAGCCCATAGAAAAGGTCTACAGAGTTATCTCTGCTCATGCCAGCTATGCATTTCTTTATCCTGTATTTATTCCAAACAGACGGGTGTAGCTGTAAAAGCAGACAAATGAAGACTGATGAGTGCAGATCTCTGCGAGTTGTCAAAACAGTAGTGAAGTAATAATGTGTGTTTGTAGGGCTCTAATATATGAAAGAGGACATTGTGAGGGAGGCTTGAGGTCAGTGATTATGTATAAGTTTCTCTAATAAACCAACCATAATGAGTGTGTGTGTGTTGGACTCCGATTGGGTGAAAGACTGACAGGAGGACTGATTGATTAAACGACAGAGGAACTGTGGAGTGAATGACAGGGAGATGTAGAGAAAGAGAGGTATCTTAATTGTGAAGGCACATGTCTGATGGGGTGAAAGTGTGGCTAATATGTTTGCTAATGAAAATGTGTATAGGACTGCATAAGAGAGAGTGTGTGAGTAAAAGAGAGAGAAAGTGAGTGAGAAAGAAAGATAGTGTGAAATAAATCCAATAAGCTCCTCCGTCATGCTCCCCTCGAGTATTTTTAAGATCCATTGAATTAAATAAATAAAAGATTCTTTTGCTTTTGTCACTTTCCCTTTTTCATCTCTCTCCCCAGCGTGCTGCAGTGCCCTGATGTCGTTTACGTCAGCCCCCTCTTCCCTTCATCCTTTATTGTCCATCTGCAGCAGCTAGCTTCTTTGCTAGCAAGTTAACCACAGAATCAATGCAGAGCCCCAGAAACATGGCAAACATTGATAACACATCTAATTAAATGTTTGTTGAACCCCACCTCCGAACAATAATTATCCACTTGCTCTTTTTTCCTTAAGTAGTTTGAGGGGTTTGGAGGGTGGTGGGAGAGTTTACCTTTTCCAAAACCAAGAACCTAAGAGCAAAAAACGACAGATTAAATAGGGTATTTGTCTACCCTAACCAAGGATGCAATTTACTTACAGTAATACCTACAGTAGTAGTAGTATAGTAGTATCCAGTTGGCTACGGTTGAGCAACAGCAATAGCCAATTAACAGAAAAAACTCACTTTTACCAGCTACCAATGAAAAGTGTTCTAACTGAAATCAAGGATGAATTTTTCTACTAATTTTGAGTGGTAAATCTGCCACCGAGGCTGTAAAAATATAGAAATGGGAAGCAAGTGGAGCATTTTTTTTGCACCAGGGCAATAATGATATTACACAAGAAAGACCTACATCCATTTTAATCAGTTGAAACAATATGTGATCTTTCAACATGTTTTATTCAACAATTGAAAACATCACAATACACATTTTCCTATTAGTAAACTATCACAAAACACATTTTTATTCTTTTTTTGCAGCATTTTTATTTTTATCTACATGTAAAGATTGTAAATTATCTTCAGATTATTGTTAAACTACTTGTTTCATATGTAAGCCTGGCTGAAATCCAAACAGAAATAAATTCAAAAGGTAGCCATCGAGATTTTAATTGTACTACAATAATAGCTCATCAGATTTCAAGTGTAGTGTCAAGTAGAATGACAAAAGAAGAAATAAAAGTTAAAGCACAGAGGGGAAATTAATATTTTATAAAGGACAAAAACAGACATAATAAAAAAGTGGAAAAAAAGCAGGTCAAAGAGAGTCAGAGAAAAGAGAAGCAAAGAAGAAGGATGGAGAAATGGCAGAGAAGAGTAAAGGTCAACAAAAATAGAAAATTAGCAAAGAAAAAAAAGACAGTGAGGAAGCAGAGTGGGAGAGGAAGAAAGGAAGACGGAGAGGGAAAGGTCAGAAGAAAAGAAAAATGACAGATGGAAAGCCGTAATCAAAGCAAAGGTCAGAAAGAAATATAGGAAAGGAAGGAGGCAACTATTTAAGACACGTTTAGGCCAGTACAGTCATGAATAGTGGAGTGTTAAACAGGTACTTTTTGATGCAAAATTTCATATTTCAGTTATTACAGATGTGTTTCTACTCTATTTTATGTTTTTCTATTGCAACTCACATATAGGTTTCACCCCTAAACACATCAGTTTGTCTGTGTATAAATGAAACTATGCAAGTGGAAGACTCTTACCTCTATAGACTTGAAAAATATTTATATATATACAAACAAAGCAGAATATGGCCCTTGTACTGTATGACATTTAATAAATAGGTAACAATGACATAAGACATACTGTTATAATAAACCCTATTAATGTCTATTAAAGTAATTATAACAAACCAGTCCATCAATCAACACTTATAAAGATAAAACCATATCATATGGAACAAGATATGAAAAATAAAGAGAGAGATCATCACATGCATGCATAGTATAACACCTTGTTGTCCTGATCTGGATTTTTTAACACCAAACATGCCCATATAATGGCTGTGTTACTATAAATGTGTGTCAGTTTTCATTTCATAGCTATCAAGTTTGAGAGTTTGGTCAAATGTACATATATTGTAGTGGGGGCTGTTGGCTTCTGTTTCTGACAGAAAAAAAGAGAAATTTCTTATAAGATTTAAAGAAAGACTTTCATAACATTTTACCTAACATGTCTGAGTTACATGCAGTTACACACTCATACAAACACTCAGTCTCTCACACACACACACACAGGGTGGCACAGCTTTCGAGTGCTATTGAATGCTTCAGGGTCCAATTTCCACCAGAACATGTTAAGAGCAGGCGTGATTAACATCAAGAGATATTTACACCAGTGACCTGAGCATTATACAACTCTATGCTTGAGAAAGGCCAATACAAACTATACTTTATGTAGTTTCTATTATACAACATTTGAACAAAAACAGCATGACCGCAGAGTCAAATCCAAAGGTAAAAGAGTAGGGGTTTGTGTGTTGGTCTATGATTATTTATAAACATTATATATACACAGTGTGTACAATATATGCATATGTACTGTATATAATATGCACGAGGATACTGTCTGTGATCTTAGGGAAGGGGAAAAAATCTAGGCCTGTGTAATGGACCTACAGTATATATATTGTGTGCCTCCAGGAGCGAACATTTCACAGTCATTGTCCACCTTGTTACACAATTCAAACCCTCAGTCATGAATTGGACTGTGTGGTTGTGTGTGTATGTGTGTGCATACAGTACACAGTTATAGGTAATATAATGTGGCTCAAAGGCAGATTTGTAGAATCTAAAGGAATTGCCTGTATCCACTAAAGCCTTGTGAACCACACACATACACACACACACACACACGGTCATACATATATTCTAACATGTGGGCATTTGCAATATATGCACATATG
The DNA here is from genome assembly GCA_032362345.1 of Sandelia bainsii. Lineage (NCBI taxonomy): Eukaryota > Metazoa > Chordata > Actinopteri > Anabantiformes > Anabantidae > Sandelia > Sandelia bainsii. The sequence goes on from JAUMHL010000029.1 coordinate 17,201,448, forward strand.
TTTATGCACAAAAACACAGCACTAACATACATATGCACAGACAGATTGAAGAAAGAAGTGCAAAATAAATAATTGAGATGAGCAGCATTGCTGTTATTATTGCGGTTTGTGAAAATGCTCACTTGAGAGTTGTCAGAGTGGCTCCTCATTTAATGTGTGAGCATCTATGTGTGTATGTGGGCATGCGCCACTGGTGACTGCTGCATTGCCAACTCTGTGACACAATGTCATACTAGGCTCCCAGTGAGGCCTTGTCAGAAGTTTGGATTAGTGCCAAAACAAAGAAAAAAAGAGAGGAGGGGAAGAAAAGAGAAGGCAAGAGCCAAAGAAGAAGAAAAAGAAGGGCAAAAACAGTCTGACAGGCTGTGAAGTTTGCTCATTAAGGATATTTCTCTGTGATGGCCCAGTGTGAGATGTTCAGCCTGAGCATGTGTCAGCACTGTGCAACCCATGACAGTCTACAGGCTGGTTCAAACAGGCAACAATGGTTAACATGTGCACATTTAACTGGTAGGCAGTACTCCTCATAATGCATGTTAATATAGCTACTAGCGAAAGAATAAGTAACACACTCAGGCCTGTTTACACCACAATGATGGCTGCATTACCGTGTACGCTAGAGATGTGGACGTAACTTGTTAGCTTCAGGAAGTGAGTGTCTGTGATCGTGTAAAGATTGAAACATTTACTCAAACAAACACAGGGTTCTCCTGTAAAAGAGAACGTTGAGCTCAGTGAGTTCAAACAATTAGTAAACACGTGACAGTAGCAGAATTAAAATATTAACAAAATTACAGTAAATGTAATTAAGAGCAGCAGATAATCTAAAGTGATTATTTTATCTTTGTTTTGTATTCTGTCCCATCTCTTCATATCCACCTGCTAAAATGTAATGTAAATATTGAGTACAAGCTTTCTTCCATGTATGGACATAATTTTAAGTATTAAAGTAGGCCAATGCTATAAACAGCAGCTAACAGAATAAAACAGAAAGAAAACAGAGCCTTATAGACTTGGAGATATACTGTATATACTGTATATATATATATATATATATATATATAAAAAAGGTTGAACAACTAGGACATTTCTGATGCAATACTTCAAAATCTTTGGTATCTGGTGTTTTGTGCAAGTTCAGTGTTGTGATACCTTTCATGTGCTGAAGTATTGGATGAGCCTTGGTGTGGCCTTAAAGGAATGCAGACATTTACTGAACACACACACACACACACACACACACACACACACACACAAGAGAACTGTGCTTTTCTATCTGCACTGAAACCACCTTCTCTACCAGTCCACCAGTGTGATTCAGTGTGTGTTAATTTGCAGGTGCTACATATTCAGGGTTGGTGTAGGAGAAGCCGAGGAACTCGTCCTGGTCCAGGTTCATGATGACGAGCTTGTCTGTCGGCGTCAAATCCACGGGCATCTTGGTGAACTCTTTGTCAAAGTTGCAGGTATCTCGGCGGTTCCTCTGCAGGTCGAATTTAAAGCGTATGAAGAGAGAGAGGGTGCAATGGGAGAGAATGATTGGGAAAGAATGGGGTGGATTAAAAAGGTGGAAAGAAAAAGCATTACTGTCAGATACCTTATAGCAGCACTTCAACTGTATGACAGTACAAATCATCTTAATTTGGTCTGTCGCCTTGTTCATGTTAGAGCTATGAATGTTTTGGTAGTCACACAGTCCAACTACAGCTAGTTAATGTTTCCCCATTTTTTCAATATTTGTGCTGAGGTATGTCTAATATTAATTACAAGATAGTACCAATCCAGTACCAACACATTTTCAACTATTTCTTTAAGAAAACAAATAATTTAATAATTGATACTTAATTAATCCCCTTGGGAATATTTATGTGGACAGGCAGCCCCCTTAAGGTGCCAAGGGTTCGGGGTTAAGTGTCTTGTCTGGGAACACTTCGACATCTGGCCAGGACTTGGGAGGAACCAGGAATCAAACCACCAACCCTAAGGGTTCATAGACAACTGCCCTACTGAACCACTGTCATCCCCAAAAGCAAGGAGCTTTTAAAGAGTTGATATCATTTCGGGGTGCCTGGATAGTATTTTGCTTATCAAAAATTTGTTTTTGTTTTACTTTACTCCGAGTCCCTCACTTGAACTTCCAACTTCTCCAGTATGATATTGTTTTTTGACACAATGCCAGATCTGTGGGTCGCAGGAATATGTACTTCTATAGCTATAAAATTAGCCTCTCCTTGTCCACATTGACAGAAAACAACAGAAGACAAACTGTATCTGAACAATACAAGTAAGTGGCGGCATGATAGCTCAGTGGGTAGAGCAGTCGTCTTCCATTCGATTCTCAGTTCCAGCAAGCTACATATCCAAGGTGTCCTTGGACAAGACACTGAAATCCCATAGTAGCGCTGACACAGGTCTAGTAGCTGTCCAAACAACAACTTCCCCAAGGGGATCAATAAAGTAGCAATTATTATTAGAAGATGTTAGTATAGTAGCCGGGATGTGCTGTATCTATAACAATGCTGCTTTTCTGTAGTTTCATCGCTGAAAAATTGGACAGTGGTGTATTCTGTCTTCCTGATTTGCTGCTGCTCGTATGTGGGTTTACACAGAAAATAACAGGGACAAACATAGCATCCCCTGTCTGTCCTGTCTTCCAGTTGATTGTATCTTTTGCTTAGCCTATTTGTAGAAGTCTGTCACATCATGTGATACATCATGTAATCATTCTAACATGCTACAAGAAACACTTATGACATATAAGAATAATGACAAGTGACAGAAAGAAAAGATATTTATATAAAAGGTACATGAATGTTGTTCCCAGAGACAGAATAAAGTATCAGGCAGTGGCAGGCAACTCATGCTAGAAGATTTTAAATCAGAAGAAAACCAAAAACAGACACATTAAATATAATTAAGGTGCAGAGGAGTGGTCAACATTGAAACAGAGGCAAGAGACAAGAAAAAGACGTAAACAGTGAATAAGAGACTGTCTTTAGAAGACTCAAGTTCAAGCAACAGCAGCTGTGACTTTGTGTAGGAGGTGAGTGAAATCTCTGTGTGGTAGTTGAGACAGACACTGTCATATCACTGTAAACCACACAGTATATGGCCTGGAGAGTGTTTTCCAAAGAGTGAGAAGACCCGTATGTGGGTGAGTGAGTGAGTGAGTGAGAAGACCCGTATGTGGGTGAGTGAGTGAGTGAGTGAGAAGACCCGTTTGTGAGTGAGTGAGTGAGTGAGTGAGTGAGTGAGTGAGAGAGAGAGCGTGTGCGTTGTCCATGTGATTTTGATAAAACTTGCAGAGTAGTATTGTTGGGGGACATCCATGTGCATACACACACTTGTACACCAACAACGTGCAGACCACAATTTCTAGTCAATAAACTATTTTTTAAAATTTAAGTCCTTTTTTGTAATAGAATTGTAAACCGGTTTGGTATTTCTTTATAACCAGTATCAATAAAGATGGACCTTGCAATCCTGTTGATCTCTATTCCATTGGTCTTTCAAAAATTTATCATCATTTGATCAATTCTACTGTTTTGAACATTTAAGCATCTTGCATTAAGAACCATAATAGAAACATTTCTTGTTTTAGTCTTCACTTGGAGTGTTGGATTCTATATCACATAGAAACCACATGCATATGAACTCAAGTAGGTAAAGAGAGCGACAGAAAGGGGGAGTAAGAACTGGATAGAATAAAAGCTGGCCACATTATTATTCACATCAATAAGCAGCGGTCACAATCTTAATCTCAGAAAATCCACAACCATAAATACTTTATGAAAGAAGACAGTGACAGGAGAACATTCATAAAGTCAAGACCCTGAGCATCTAACACCTTGTAATGTCTGAAAGACACAAATAGCTGAAGCCACAGAAAAGCTCATAAGACGAGGAAGATAAAGGAAAAAAGGTAAAGAGTGAAAGAGACAGGATTAAGAAGAGTAGAATCTAGCAAAGTGGACACTGAATATAATCTTAGTCCAACACTTCTGATGACAGAAAATCGATTCAAGCTTGTACATTGCAACTATTCCTGCTTCTGCTATTTGACAAGAGTGAAGTAAAGGAGGTGGAGTAGGGTGAGAAACATCAACGAGAGAGACAGTGAGGGAAAGGAGAGCTTTACAGGTCACAGAAGCCACAAGCCAATGTCGCATCTCCTACCTTCGGCCAACTCTCCCATGGCCTGAGAGGAGCTCCCTCCATCCACAGGGATACACCTGCCACAGTCGGCCCAGATCCACCTCACGTTCCTGGGCATATTATTCACCAGAGTGTTTCCTCTCAAGAGAGGCATGCGCTACTGGCTGGTACAACGATTTTTTCAGATACAATAAAATGTCATGTAGTTTTATCAACTTTGCATTTAGTTTCAATAAATCCTTTCAACCCACACTCAATAAAAACATCTGTGGTGCACCCAGACATGATTAAAATCTAAAAAACCTTATTTTTAAAATGTAGTGGAGAACCCAAAGTTTCCAAAGATGCTAAATATGTCATACTGGATTTTTTTTTATGGAACAAAATACATCTTTTACATGTGTGGAGTGAGATGATTTTATGATCTCTGGCCCCACACATCCACACTGGTGTTTTAGCTTGAAGGTAGACAGAACTATGCTACAATTACATGATGTCAACCAAACTCCATGAACTAATAAAAATGATAAAAATGTCATTTGTCCTGCGCTAACAGATGCAAGAAATTTGACAAGATGGTCGGCAAGCTCAGTCTGTACATGCCCACACGACAGCTCAGCATCTGTAACCAGGCAATGGTTATTTCTCAACATACTGAAGCATGCAGGGCTTGTAGGAGCAATGCCTGGCATTTAAAGAGCTTGAAGGGTTGTGTCTTTTTTTTTTTTCAGAACCTTTCAGGAAGGAACTGATTTAACGGTGTGTTTATTTGTCTTTATCTAATATGAATTCATTGCTCACAGCAGTTTTGGAGTCAAATAAACTTTAAGGTGAATGTTCCTAATTCTGTCTGTTGGATTTGGACATCTCAACCATGTGTCATCCTAAAGCCCTTTTCTTTCATAACTTGCAGCCAATCAGGGTTGCGTTACAACGATATAACAATCTGATATTACATTTTCCCTCTCCTCATAATAGTAGGGTTACCTAGCATCACTAAAGAACAGTGCTCTTTCTTGTGTCCTCTATGTGGATCATCAAGTGGTAATCCTGACTAAATTGTCAAAGACATCCACTTTTTGCCTCATTCTTTTAGCAAAATATCATATACAGGGCCATTCTGATTAGTATATGGTTTCAATATAATATTGAAACAAAGAATACTCAAAGGATACTATTTGAAGTTTCAGACATGTTTTATACATGTTGATATTCTTTGTTGCTGATTGATATATTGTCAAACTAATGTATGGACTGCAGTTAAGAATTTAGAAACCCACTGCTGAAGGCCATACGCAGTTATTTACCAAAACGTGCACATATAAATTAATTCTCTCTCACACACACACACACAACATGGCTGCCAGCCATGTAGGCCAACTCATAATGTGTTCCACCTCAGCACGCTTCAACTGCAGTTAATGCTGTGAGGCAAAGAGACAGAGATATGGAGAGAAAAAAGAAGAGAAAACGAGATGCGGTAAAGTAGTGAGATGAGTATCAGTAGCCCTTGGTATCGATATATAGATAGAAAAGTCCGAATTTACTGTTGCATCAGGGCAAAAACACAATTATTTTTTATATCAGAAGCTGTGGTTTTAATAGAGAAACACAACTGAGTCTTTAATGTAGTCCTCTTTACTCCTTCCTTCCCTCTCCTCTCCTCTGCTGCCTCACCCCTCTTCCGCACAAGCTCTCTCGCTCTCCCTCGCTCGCCCCGTCTTTTTTCAGTAACGAGAGGATTAGCAGGAGACGAGCCGATGTCAGCTGAGGATGTGGGAAGAGTGGGAGGCACAGAGGAAAGGGGAGGTGAAGAGGAGAGGAGGGTGAATGAAAGGCAGTATCGAACGCTGACCTGTTTTGGGCTGATAAGCGCAGGCTGCTTTGTGTTGAAGCCACTGGCTTTAATTTGGGGGCCGCAACATTTGGAATTAATTATCACACACACTCCAGCACTGCTGCAGCTTACTGTGTACACTGGCTATTACATCCACTCCAATACAAACTTTAGACAGTTTATGTGCTGGAACTTACTGTTACACAGGAGTCTGAATTGCAGTTATAATAAAGTTGCATAAAACACAGTTGCACTACAATGGGGAGAAGTTTATGTCTTCAAAGCTGCAAGACTGTTTGGGTGTGTTCAGGTGTTGTGCTAAAAAGCAACACAAAGAGATGTTAGAAATATTGAAACAGCTATCTTAGCTGCGCTATGTAAGTGTATGTGCATGTGATCAGTAACATTATAAGTAAAAACATAAATATATGAGCTTTGGATGTGCTGCTGAGTGGACTGCCCACTGTTAGACAGAACCAAGCTAACCGTTTCCTCTAGTTTTCAGTGTTGTCATTGTAAAGTGAAGGATTTGCGCTCAGACTGTCAGACTGAACCAAAATTCATCAGTGCTACTCCACATGCATGATGTGCAGTATGTGCTTGTGTAAATCAAAAGAATGCCTAGTGCTGTAGAGTTTTACAACTGCATGTTGTAAATTACACTTCATTGGCAGTTTATTAGCTACTACACCGAGATAAAACAGTGCTGCAAAAAACAAGTAATCATTTTCAGTTTCTGTTGAAACTGTTCAAATCGATACCCTGCTTGATTGGGAAATGAGGTTTGTCAAATGATGAATTAATAACCATCAGTGTAAGATACAGAAAGTTACTACAAAGTATCCCAGCAATGTAAAAGCCACCAGTGAGGCAATTTGTACTTGTTCTGACAAATACTAAAACTATTCAAAAACTATCTGAACCAGATGTTACGCCAGCGTTTCATACGACATGCCCATATTGTCATCCGTCTCGAGATTCTACCCAAATGTAAAAAAAATTCTAAAGATTGCCTCAACACATTTGACTAACTTCAGCGAAGTTTAACCTCACTAACATGGTTTTTCTCTTCACATCACTGGGTTTTAATTCCCGCACTGACATTCCTGGTGGATAATGGGAGTTGTAGACTTTGTTTCCCATTACATTGCGCCATTGATGGTTCAAAACTGCTGCATACATTAGTTTGCCCATAGTTGTAAACATTATATTGTACAAGGGTTAGTAAATGGTGCAAGGAGCAGGAGCTGTGGCTCCTCGACTAGTCAACTGTGAGCAGCTTTAGTGGCAGCGTGAAGTGGCTGACTGGCTCAGCAGGGCTGTGTGTATGTAGGCCGTGTTCTGCATGCTATTTCCTTGAAGTCATCAGACCTACGCTCCCCCATCAGGGAAAGGCTCTTATGATAAGTGGCAGCCATGAAATATGCACAGCCTGTCGTAGTCGCCTGCTTTGCTTCACAGAGGTTTGCTTTGCCTCCTCGTCCCCTCCTTACCTCTTCATCACCGACCCTTTTTACTACCTCTTTCTCTCTCCATTGTTGACTTGCTCTCCTCTTTTTTCAGTTTTCCATCTTTTTTCACATTTTCTCTAAAACCTCCCCGACTTTCTCTCTACATCACTTTAATCTCGCTTCCTCCTTGCCATGTTTCTTTGCTCTCTCTTGCTGTCCTCCAACCCTTCCTTATTCTCTTCTACAATCAATCAGCCTGCACTCAGTGGACAGCAACTGAGTGTGTGTATGTATTTGTGTAAGACAGGAATCAATTAACACAGAGTTTAAAAAACAGGGGCTTCATATAAACAGACATATAGAGATATATTGAACAAAAATGCAACCACTACAGACCAAACAATTCTTAAATCACATAAAAAAACAACAAAACAAAAACAATATTCTTAAACACATCTTCTAAGTCCTTTATTTTAGGTATGCCTGTTTTTCCTGGAAAACAAGAAAAAAATTTGGCACATGGAAAGCATCGTGAAAAGCATTTTTTTCCTTTAAATGTGTATTTCATTTTTTTTACACAGCGCATTCAACAGTAGCTTGGATCACACTTTTGAAGCACTGCCGACACAGAAAACATGAATCACCCCAATATATTAAATGTAGAGAAATCCTAACTAATAAAAGGGTAAAACGTAAGCATTTTTGCATGCAGAGTTCATTTTGCTTCACCTTCAGCAGGAGGAAATCAGTAACAAAAACACAAATCCTGTCATCATTTATAATACTGACCACGGGGTGTGTATTATATGTCTACGTCCACATTTGACAGTTTTATATATGTTTACATTTATGTATAAGTATATACTGTATATATTTATAGAGATATTTGTTATTGTTATAATACAGGAGACTGTAATAAACAGTGACAATGGAGGTGCAACATATATTTGAAATGAATTTAGCTCAACATTGTCAAGTCATAAAAACACAATAAATTACATTTACTTTCACACTAATAGTAATGGATGAAATGTGAAAGCTGCACTTCACGGCTGAACTCATCAGCAGGAACATCCTTATCCATATGTTAGTTATGTCTTTGAGTGCGTTACAGGGGGCTGTTGTATGAGAGTGTTGGACCTGAACTTCAAATCACTTCCACAGACTTTTTGAGATACCAGTAACTATCTACCTGTAGTCATGCTAGCAGAAACTACAGTGACTTGCATGCCTGTCAGCATGACAGATTACTATTGACCATTGAGATTGAGACAGACACACACACAAGACCTGAGATATGCAGAAGCTGACTGGACTGAGTATAATTTGGATCCAGTTCAACTCAGAGGCCAGGTCAGGTCTTGGGTCCTCAGAAACAATCAAACCAGTTAAGATCTCCAATTCCTACTGTTTTCTAATAACAAACAAACATTACTGACTTCATCAATGCAGAGATACATGTCAGTATTACTGATAATGTGCCCACTTTGCAGAAAAGACTCTTCTAAAGTCCCTCTGTGATGAAGAGGAGTGTGATATGAGGAAGCACTCCAATTATTTACAGACAATTTTAGCTGTGCTCAGATAAAGTACAGTCTGTTCTCTCTCTGGCTAAGATGCACATGCCCACCAATAAGCTTCATAAGCTCATAGCCTTTGCTTTTAAATCAATTCCAGTCCTAATCAGAGTCCTCTAAATGTTGATTTAGTACCAGTGCTGCCTTCCTGTCAAGAAGATTATTGCTATCAAGAGAAAACACAAGACAAGCCACACACTTTCCTGCTTCAGAAGGCCTAGCTTCAACCTTTAACTACATTTACTGATGCTGTAGTTAGGGTGGAAATTCTTTTTGTACATATTCACACAGTTGCACCACACAGTTGTACCACAAATTCTTTCCTACATTTAAAAAAAACATACAAAAAACTAGATCAGAAAAGTAGGGCTGCATGATATATTTGTCTGCTTATCTGTTCCAGCTAGTGGCGTTTGTTCTTTCACAGAAACCTCCCCCAGGCCTAGGAAGTTTTTCAGAAGCTCAGGTATTTAACCTGCAATTTCAGTGCAGAAATCCAAGAGTTAAATAGATCCGTAACCTGCCAAACATCACTAGTACACCACTCTGTGGAGTTTGTAGTACTGAATGTCAATATTGATTGAAACACATATTGACTGCTTGTTGCTAAGGATGCAACATTCTTTAAAAGTTACTGACTGAAATATTATTTCCAAATAGTTTAAATTTCCATACACTGCTACTAAATAAAGTTATTTTCCTTCTCTCCTTCTGTCATTTCTCCTCTTTTCTCTTGTGTTTCTACTTGTGGATCCAGCTAGTTGGGAGTAAAGGGGAGATGCTGACGTTCACCACACAAACGCATGCAAACATGAGGCCATACAAAAATTAAAATGCAAATGTGTGTTTTCGTATACAGACAGCACTCATTCTCACACATATAAAACATACATGTGCACAAATACTGTACACTGTAAACAAAAGCCCAGGTATCGGAATCATGCTGTTGTAAAACACAAAAACTTAAATTTCTTTCATTGTTTAAATACTAGATAACTAGAGAATCTGAGTATATGAAGTAGTTTTTTCTATCTATTTAACTGTCCTAAAGCTAAAGACTACATTTTCCAACAGCATTTCACCATCATGATCTCAGTGTTGAACAGTAAATACACACACACAAAATCTGATATTTGTGGCACAAATCTGATCTTACAATGTTAGTTTCATTGGGTCAAATAATACTGTTTTTTAACACCTACTCTCAAAACCATCAAATAAAGTCACAAAATGGCAGTAGAGGGGTGCAAAGATAAGATGCCAAAATGCAGCTGGGAGACAAAGTCCCTGGCTATTATTGATAAAGAAACTCATGCACAAGTATGTCAAGCATTCCAGTATTAGCTAAGATTAGGATAAACATACAGACACCATTAGTATTATACAAGGAATAAAAAGCCCACCAGAACTACAGGCCTAATATAAAATGCGCTGGAAGGAGAAAAGAAAAGTGCAATCACATTTTTCACCAAAATAAAGGTCATTAAATTGAATGCTGAAACTATGTTACATGTGAAATCTTGCAGTTATGCATTTGTTTGAGCTGGGGGAATGATACCGTGTCAGAAATCTATAATTTGTTGTATATTTGCTTGTATTGTAAAAGATCTGTGTTTGTTTAATTATTCTTCAACGATACAAAATTGTGCTCTAATTGTTCAAACATTTTTTTAATCCCCCATTGTAAGTTTGTTGTAAGGTTCATTATTTATTTCTTACTCTGATTTTGACTATGTCCCCTAAAGTAAACAAACACTTTGTTCACACCGTGAGCAACACAAGTTGAAAATCACCCAAACAAGCTTGGTGGTGATTCCAGGTTCCATGCTTCTTGTTTGCTTAGGCTTGTAGAAGGTCAGGGGCATAGTGTCTGACTCATTTTGCTCACTTATAGTAATCCAATGATCAGAAACCAATGGGAAAGTACAGGATTTGACTAAATGTATGCAAAGAAAAAGTTTAACATTTCTGTACAATACAATATGCTTACTTGCTTTCTTGCAAAGGTATAAGATTAATAGCACTTTCATATACTCTCTGCACGCAGAATATTGAAAAGTATATCATAAAGTATGTCATATATAAAGCTACTGCCAGCAACCAGACTTACTCCAGTAGTTCTAAAGCTCACCAATTAACAGGTTACATCATTAGTGAACTCCTGAGTTGCTGAAAAGTAAATTGGGTTACCAGAGCCAGGCCTGTTCTAGACTTGGCTGGTGATAACCTCATAAACCCTTTTTAGATATGGCATACGTTAACACTGCTGGCTTCATAAGTCTGTTAAAGTGACAGCTTCTGTCATTCAGTCAATTTTACATAAATGTTTCTCTTGACTTCATTAGGACATACCCACAACCGCGATGGAGAGAGCCACGGTATGAGCACTTAAGATAGTACATTAAGTGACATAAAATGTTTTATTACTACAGTTTTTCCTCACTGTATTGCTTTAGGTTGTAAGGTTGCAGCTTTTAAAGCTTCACTTCCTAGACTGTCATGACTGGGCGTGCCTATCCATTACTGCAACCGCATGCAGTTCAGACTTGTGCCACGTTGAAATGTTACTAGGTTCGACCTGGTATGATTGCTGTCACGTTTATGAAAAGTGACCAGAGTGCTCATTCAGACATGATGTTTACACATTCAATGCCATCAGATTAATGGAAAGGAGTGTAAGTCAGAAGGGAGCTCTAGTTAATGTGGTGACATGACCATGGTATCTCAGCAAATAAGCCAATTTCCTAAAATGTCAAACTAATTCTTTAATTTTAATTGTATGTCTTAATGTTGTAGCTGCACATGCAGTTAGGCCATTTTATACTGCACATGCACAATCAGGAGAGACCAATACATACTTAAGGTTGCAGCAGTGTGAACAAAGTGTGTATATGTGTTTAAAGCTCAGCTCATATGTCTGTGGATCTGTTTAGGTCGAGGCTTCGAGGGACTGCAACAGCACAAACAATATAAGTGTATAAGTGTATTTTGCAAGGTACAGAAGGTTTTATATATATTTATATTTATTTATATATATATATATATATATATGTATATATGTTTGTGTGTGTACATGTGTCCATGCATGAGCTGAAATCAAGCCTGCTCGGCAGCAGTGGGGGTAGCAGAAGTTCCTGGGAACTCTGGGTTGATAAAGGAGAATCCCTGGAACTCGTCCTGGTCCAGGTTCTGAATCACTTCCTCATCGGGAGGGGTCAGCACAGGTGGGTGGCGTGTGAAAAAACGGTCAAAGTTCTCGGCATCCCGTCCACACTGTTGAGGAGGGCCGGGAGGAGGGGTGTACATGGGGGGAGGGGTGGTTTGGGAAGGGGAGAGAGCAGGGATGGAGAGGAATGAGCGGATTGGGTTGAGGTTAGGAAGAAGAAAAGGAAAACAAAAGAAAGGGAATGGCGGGTTGAACCAGGGTGTGAGATGACATTATTTGAACATAGTTTCAAATATCAGAACAAGTGTCGGGACTTGGGGTGTGCTTGATTTACCTTTTTTTTATTTTTTATTTTTTTAAAGGCTACTTGTTATAACCTTCAAAGTGATAAAAATACCACCCTCAGGAAATGATAGATCAAGGACACCTCAGGTTTATGCTTTCCTTTTTCAAATATTTGAAACATATTCAACTCCACTTTAAAACAGAACAAGGTCACTGAAGTCTCAAACATCCTGTGGCAGTGCACTACATTGAATTAGCGGCCATACTAAAGTGTGATGCACGGAGCTATTGAGGCTTGCTAATGAACATTTCACCTAAAACAGCTGTAAGTAAAAACTATTTCCACTGAAAATCCATCTTGATTTTGGGGTTGTGATATCTGAATTTCATTGGAATTTCATCAATAGTCATACAAGACGAGGCTCAAGGCAGTGAGATGATTGTGTGTAATTGTGGGTTAATTATATTCTGCAGCTGTGGAGACCTGCTGAGATATGATAAAACAAATCAGATAGTCAGCTAATATGCAAAAGAGCACCGAGAACAACTCAAAAAGCTCTTTAGTTTGTTCAGTTTGTCAAAACATTTCCCATATTTTGAAGATATTGTGTGAATGACGATTAAACATTATTAATTAAAATCACTGACTCCGGCTCTTGCTTTTATAGTGTACAGAAGCAGCTCAGTGTCACTATCTAATCTTAAGTGCTTAAAAATAAGTGGGAGATAAAAATCTTAAAGAGTGTTGCTCAGTTTTAAATTAGGTACAATTGATTTTCTCAAAATACAACTCTTACTGACCAGCAGGATAAAAAAGCTTATATACCCACGAGATGTGCATCCATCTAAGTATATAAAATAAATTATTAACTTCTTCAAAACTATATTTTCCCCGACAGTGCTGTATACCTCACAGGGATTTTGGGCTGGGCTCAGGTGGGGGGGGGGGGGGGGGGGGGGGGGGGG
>JAUMHL010000029.1:17214984-17255453 GCA_032362345.1 Sandelia bainsii
CCCCCCCCCATTCCATCACTGCGCCAAGCTTTAATTAACACAACAAGGATTCAGTGTCCTCTGACAACATCACCCAAAGGAAAACTACAAACTCATTAAATCTCTGTAACTCTGAAAACCAAATGAAATTAAGCCAGACTGTTTAGAGTTTGGGGAAATATGTGAAATGAGAAATGCACCAGGGTCAAATGGTATTTCCAGCTAATTACTTGCGTTTGTTTTAACCTGTTTGGGGAACCAGATGACAAGAATTTTCCACACAGGGAATTGAAATGAATGCAGCAAAAGTTTAAAAGTATCAATTCAGTACTAAACGCCAAGCTAAGACTGCGTCAGCTGATGTCTCAAGTGTCTCCCATCGCAAATCCAAGGTTACACGCTTTTTTAACTACACAGATGTAACTGGGTTTAGTTTTAGTGAAATGCTCCGTTAGTGAAAAATAAGTGCTTTTAAAAGTAATTGCTCTGCCAAGAAGAGCACAGGACAAACAAAAAGGTGATCTTTCTATAAGATTTTAAGATGTCTGCTTTGAGACAGTTTTAAATATATGCCGTTATACTGCATTTGGGGATTGTCTTAAAGTAGTGCACTCCAGGTCAGGTTTAATTTGAGACTGAGCTCTAGAGCATGCAAATAAACAGAATCAAACGTAAGAAAACCGTGGACACAGAGGACAAATAAACATGTGTGAATGCGAGGACAGGTGGGTTAATGCATGGCAGCAGTGAACAGATGGGTGGATTGGTGAAAAGATGAATGGATGTGATTCCTGAGGAAGATTGCTGAAAGGACAGATGGATGAAGACAGTTGCACAGTAATATATTTAAATGAAACCTGTAAGTCAGTCGGCCAATCACACGTTCAAAAGCTCATCTGCTCGAGCATCAAACAGAGTCTTCAAAGGCTTTCACAGCGTACAAGATTACAAACAGACCATAGCCACACCACAGTAAATCTCACTTCAATCAGCAATGTGCATTTGAAAGAATCCAACATCTTTCATAAACAATGATCTGAAATAAAACAACACAATCACATAAAACCTCAAAATGGTTTGAGGCTTTTTTTTAGTTAGAAATAAGGCTCTGTTGTAAAAAAAATACACATAGTATCAAACATGTCTGTTGGCGTGCCACAGAAAAGATTAAAGAACCAACTTCACATGCCAAACTGAACCCTAAACCCAAGAAAATCTGAATCTTTACTGTATTAGCAGGGAGAGGAAGGGAAAAATAGCAAATGACAGTGCAGAGGTGAAAGACGAAAGATAAGATCAAACAGAAAGAAGAGACAGATACTGGAGGAGAGAGAGAGAGAAGAAGAGATCACACAACATATGTTAGTAGTCACACCAGAGGATTCTGCAGAAACACCCCCGTTTTAAAAAAAAAGCCGGGCAGGTCCTCACGGTGACCTCTAACACACATTTTTATAAACTGTACACATAGCCATCTCTGGAACATCGCTCTATTCCTGTTTCCTGATTCAGCTTAGAGCGCAGACACACACAAAACCCCAGCAGGCTAAGACAGCTGCATAAAAAGCAGTGTGGCCTAAGGCTGTGTGAGTGTGTGTACGTATTATGTGTGTGTGTGTGTGTGTGTGTGTGTGTGTGTATCTTAGTTTAAGATGACATCATTCTGACTCTAGTTATGATCAAACTCATTTTGCCGTAAGGGAGAAAAAAAAAAACAGCATAGAAAAACACACAGTTGTTTTAGGTCACTTTTGCTCACACTGTATGTTTACTCCCTTGAGGTTTACTCTAAACTTAGTCTAACCCCAACGAAGCCTCTCAGTTCATGCAAAATGCGACTGCACCAAGCTGGGGCAACACTGTCTCCCAAAAAACATGTTTTTGTACAGAACGTAATGAATCATGTTCCAATGCAACGTATTATTATTATTGAATTAATCAAGTGCTACATATATTAATGGAAGACGAGTCATAAGGAGGTGGTTGAGGTTGATGGAGGGCATAGACAGAGTAGGACTGTCACACCACAGACCCGACTCTAACCTTAACCAAGTGCTGTGATGCCCAAACACAACCATGAAATAGTTTAACAATGCTGTAGACACAGCTCGGTGTTGTACTGCTAGATTTTAGTTAACAGTCACAACTAGTCAAACTAATTTAATTTCAAAATTGCCACCAACGCTGTTATTGTTGTTGATGTCACTAGTATAATCGTCCTCAATGCAAAATGGTTCATCAGCGTCTTTCTTTGCTTCTCGCCGTCATCACCACGTTCAGCATCATTCTCATCCAACCCACATTCCTCACTGCACCGTTCTTATCTTCGCAATCCCCACGATCGCGGGAGTCTTTATAATCACCACCCCTGCCCTCGTCACCACACACTCATCGGCATTACCATAATTTCCTGACTTACCTGTGTGCATTGTCCCATAAAGAGGAGGGGAAAGAGACAGAAACATCACAATGAAAGTGAAATATGAGTTAAATAAGAGACCAGACCAGAGATAGCATTTGAAGGAGATTAAAGTGAAGTAGGAGAAGATGTTCCAGCAACCACAACAACACTTGTTATTTTAGGCAGCATCTTTACCAGGAACTTAACCCTTTAACAGGAATTCAACTCCTAGTCTCTGCTGTGGTGGAACATTAGTTTGCCTCTGAATTGCACATATTTTGGGTTGTGTCAGGGTCAGTGCGGTCAGACTTACAGCTCTTGGTTTGAATGGCGGCTGCACCTCCTTGTTCTCCAGTTTCTCCCAGTCCATGTATCGGAAGAAGCTGTGCTCCCTGATGTCTCTCTCCCCCTCCGGACCACAGCCCAGTCGTTTTGCTGGATGCTTTGTCATCAGCTGGAAAAGCAGCGAGAAGAAAGAATTCTCTCTTTTATTTATTTATTTCCACAAACCAACCTTTTATTTTCTTCATTACTGTTTGCATATGTGCAGCTGCTGCAAAGGGAACTTTGCAACTGTCACATCCTCTTTCCCCACCTCCTCTTTTTCTTCTTCTTCCCAACCTCTATACTGTAACAGCAGTCTACAGCTGTAGTACAGGTGTAGTACTCTGTTGCACATAGCACAAAATAATATGTAAATAATGTCAACTAACATTTGGCAGATTTGGCAAATATGTTTCTCATTTTAATTTAGATTTTTCTGATGGGCAGTTTTGAAGGGATCTGGTCACTAGCCAAAGCACTGGACAAACAGAAAATTAAGTAGATGATATATCTAGATGAAAAGTCAGAGCTGAAGTTGTTACACTACATCTGAATATGATGCATATGTTTGCTTAATTTCAGTCATTGAATAGCTGTTCAGTAGCTGGATTGTTATTACAAAAAAAATATTTTCAGCCTCAAGGTGGCACCAGAAAAATGTCAGGAGACCAGTGAAGTGACTAAGATTCCTCCTCTTAGGACCATTAATGTTTGTACAAAAGTGAATGACAAATATATGCAGTTGAGATAATTCTATCAACATTTGGCCTTTTCACTTTCATTTAGATTTAAAAGTAACATAGGTTCAAGTATTATTTTGAAAGGATTCCGCTCTGACTAAATTTTAACAAAAAATAAGCTACAATAGCTGGCAAAGTTGCATTATTTATTTACTTGCAGTAACGTTTATTGACTCAATGCCTTTAATTATCATTTTTTAATGATGTGTGGTGTCTTAACTTGTAACATTTATATAAGCTGTAGGCATAATCCTAAACTACATGACAGGTCTGTATCTGATCTACAGTCAGTGTGCTGCTGTGATGCCCCACATTTCCCCTCTGGAAACATTAAAATTTCATCTCATTTATTCCTGTCTTTTCCTCAGTGTTACCATCCACCATTCCTACTTTCATTCGTCTACGTTTCTAAATAACCGTTTTCAGTATTAGTTCTTCACCTTCACTTTTTCTTCCCTTTCACTTAACTATCCCTCCATTCTACTATCATCTTAGATGCCTCTCCCTGGGGACCAGATATAAACCACCAAGCCACTGCCTGCAGACGAATGAACATTTTTACTCTTTTACCACGGCTGTTTGTCCACAGGCGTAATTAGGGACCGTTTATGATGTGTGTCCACACAAAACCTTAAGAACAGCAACGAGGCTAATGATGTCAGTGTGTGTGTGTTTGTGTGTGGGTGGGGTGTGCCTCCCTCAGGAGCAGCAGTCATAACTCATTACATTAGAACTAAAATAACATTTTTATCGGGCCAGTCAACCTTACACTGCACACGTGCACATATATATGCACACATAAACACACTGGCTGCTCAATAATATGTGCATCGGCATGCACACACTTGCTCACTCGACCACACACACTATAATTAAATGTAAAAAATCAACTGTTAATTATAATTTCACAGATGAAAAATATAAACTGTTAGTTTGGAAGCAACTATAACGTCTCTTGTTGTATATCTTTCTTTCCGTCACTCAGAGCGCTTTTCAACCAAAAGAAAACTAGTTCAGTTCTTGTTCACAAACCAAGATCTGCATGTTTCGACCAAAAATAGAACGGACGACCTGGAATTGTGACAACATTGTGTCATAAGTGTGCATTAGAAAGTATTAAATCTGTTTTCTCTTTTGTTGTCTATGTGAATGTCTTTCTAAATCTTTTTGCTGGCTTGTGGAGATGGTGTGATCTGCAATGTAGAAGAGTGAATGTTTCTGACTGAAACATTAGTGAAATGCAGGACAGTCTCTAAGTGATCCAGTCCCACTCCAGTGTTTGCAGATTTGGCAGCTTTTTTAGACTCCTTTAGCAACTTTATTTGACAAAACAATGGTAGTGATGTCGAGGCAGACAGCTCCTCTGTTTGGAAGAGAGTCCTCCTCCCTGGGGCTGAGACTCTGCTTTCATCAACTTCAAGAGAGCAGCACATTCTGTCGACCACAAAGCAGCAGGCCTGAAACAGGGCACTGATTGCAGGATATTTATGGAATATGTAAAAATGGCTGGTCACCAACTATCTGCATTCACCACCCAGCAAAACTGGTCCAATGAACTTATACTTTCAAAGTATTTCTTTTACTTTCTAGGCCTGATTTCCACACAGGATCAAAGGCGGCATTAGAGGAACTTTCAAAGATAGGTGCTTTCAGCCTTTTTCAAAGTTGGCAAACAAATGGATCTTATGACTCCAAATCTCTCTTTCTGTCAAACAGTAGTTGTGTGTGGAGCTGAGTCTTTGTGTCTATTGATGGCTTCACGTCTGGGGAGTTACTTTAGTAAATGCCACAATG
The DNA here is from genome assembly GCA_032362345.1 of Sandelia bainsii. Classification (NCBI taxonomy): domain Eukaryota; kingdom Metazoa; phylum Chordata; class Actinopteri; order Anabantiformes; family Anabantidae; genus Sandelia; species Sandelia bainsii. The sequence continues at coordinate 17,220,223 of JAUMHL010000029.1, forward strand.
TTACTTTATTTTTTTTTATTATCAACAAAATAATCCTGTTAAATTGATACTACCTAAATATTATCCCGTTACCTTATTACTAAAATACACCATCATTATACTTAATACTCAGATATTACCCCGCTATATTTTTAAAATATTATTCTACCATTACTACTGAGTAACCCTAACCCTAACCCCTAACCCTAACCCTAACCATTACCACCAAAAGGTTATGACCCTTACTAAAATATTACCCACATTTACCTTATAGTTACCTAGATGTAACCCTTCTATTGGCATTTCTGGACTATTACCCTGTTATTACTGATCTGTAAAGTGCTGATACTGCTGATATTTTTACTTAAAACTATTGTAGTATTGGTTCTTAATTTAAAGTCTACCTTCAAACAACAGTCCAGTGCCTTTATGAACAATGAAAGATTTATCTTGCTGTAATCATTCCTCTTGCTCATACTGGCCATAAATAGGTAATTTCCTAAGTGACTGAAGTCCTCGGGTCAAAATCCAGTCCTTGTTCTGTGCAAAGATGTATTCAAATGTGTATAAATTAAAAGGCTGAAACTTTGGAAGCTGTGACTCCTTAATGTGACTAATTTGGACGGTTGAAGCCTTATATTAGTTGTTTTAATACATTTTTGTGCAGAGTTTTTTTGTGCCTCTATGGATTTTGCCCTCATCACTTACGCGGGAAGCATCTTTTGGAAGGATCTGTTAAAGGCCAGAGTAACAGGATATCTGGCTACAGCAAACACAACCTTGGATGCTCTCCATGGCTCTTGGAATTCAGAATGCCATAATCCACAGCAGTGGACAACAGCTGTGTGAGTGTGTGAGAAAGTGCTGTCTATGAAATATAAATGTTGGTTAGCATAGAAGCAGCAGAGTGGAAATGTCGCAGATCACTCCCTTTTCACGTGTCATACAGTCAGGAATCAAACTTTTTAGTAATATCCCTAATTATACCAAATTAACTACCCACCTGTAAACACAGATAATGTGAAAGGATCCTATTAAATCTTGTTGAATGCTTTGCAGCAACTTTGCAGCTAAACACTAGAAAAACTTCTCAGTGATCTAAAACAGCAACAGAAAAGTTCTTGTGTTTGTATTACTCTGTCTGAACCATGAAACAACCCTGCCTATCTGTGCTGCTATAAAGTGCTGTATCATCATTTTACACCCACCCACTCCTCATAATGCACTGTAAGATACACACCAACTGTACCACAGCAGCCAACAACAATACCAGATTAGATGTCTGTTTGTACTGTTACTTTCAGACTGTTTTGCTGAAAATATTTTTTCAAAAGACCTAATTCAAGCAACTTTTCAGTTCTCAGCAACACCTACTGGTTACAAAATACATTTTTAAAGCTAAAAGGGAACAATGTCTTTTTCAAAAGACAAAAGGTTATAAAAGGTTAAATCGCTCACACTGCCATCATGTTCACATAGATAGTACTGAAAAATTAACTTGATATGATCCTGTCACCATTTTCTAAATGGAAATATCATGTATTGCTTGTGAAGCATATAGTCTTCACATGCATATACACACAATTTTTTTTTTGTTAACCCTGGCATTGCTGGCAGCACGCAGTGGGAACTGTGGGGGTGGACAGAAGCAATCTTCCATGCTCCACTGAGGATCCACTGTTTTAGCACCGCCACTGAGTAATCATCACTGACACGTCACACAGCCTGTGTGTGAACGTGTAGCGCTGTGAACATGTGTGTTATCAATTTGCTTATCAGCGCCTTTTCCTTTAAATTTAGTGTGAGGACATAAAGTATGACTAAATTCATGCGTGTGTACGCTCAGCTGACAGTTCATCAGGTACACCTAGCTGGAACTAATACCGTCTAATCCAACAGAACTGCAATAAATCCTCCCTTCATGAAAGTTATAATGTTCAGTTATTATAATGTTCTGCTTTACAGAGGGGTTTAATCAACTTTATGATCATTTTGGAAGATTAAGTGTGTGGTGGCGGTGAATTGAACTGCATTATTCTGACAGGGGTTTCTATTATTTTGCCATGTGTATGAGTGAGGCCAAGCTAAATAACAAAGACACCTCTCTATATAAAGCAGTTTTGCTCAACAGCAGCACAAACTACAGCCTCTAAAACAATCATACAGCTGAATAAACACCTCTGTGGAACAATTAGAGCTAAATTTGAACATTATCACCTTTATGAAGGGTGGTTTTTTTTGCACGACTGGTGTATAATAGTGCATTAGTTTTAGCTAGGTGTAACTGTCAACTGAGTGTGTGTGAGAATCTGTGTGTCTTACTGCATGCTTTCACTGAAATAAAAAAAATATAAAAAACACACAAAAAAAACACTTTAATATAAGCAAAAATTAATAACCATGTTAATAAGCATATTAAGAGTTATATTTAAGTATTTAAAATTTTGATTTCTTTGTGCATATATGATATACAGTACACTAGAGAGTACTATTGAGCTCGAAAGGACAGCTTAGTTAGATTAGAGAGATGACCCAAATGTGTATCTAAACATTCCATACATCAGCCAGTGTGTGCATTTTTATGTGTGTGTGTGGGGTTTGTCGTAGTCAGTGAAGCGTTACAGTTAGGAGATGAGACAGAGAGGTACAGTAGTGATTTTGCAGAGAGAACCCACTCTGTTTATAGCAGTAATCAACTCATACACAAACACATTTATCTTTTTATAGCTCTGAGGCTATACCCTAACCTTAACTATCACAGCTAAATGTCTATCTTCAATCCTTACTCCCAGTCTAACCTTGAATTTCATGTGTGGTATTGAAAATTTGTCCACACAACCACACATGCACGCACACCAGTCCAGTTGGGAAGTGTCATGGCATAATTTGGAACTGGATGGTCTATTCTGACGAGGAGTTTCCACAGCAAACTGAGCACACTGCACAGGCTTAGGCTATTAGAGCAGTACAGTGTGTTTGTGTGTGTTTGTTTGAGAGAGAGAGAGAGAGAGAGAGAGAGAGAGAGAGAGAGAGAGAGAGAGAGAGAGAGAGAGAGAGAATGTATATAATAAAAAAGGGAAACAGCAGCTTAACAATAAACACTGCAGAGAAATGACAGGAGAGCAGAGCGTTATGACAGAAAGAGGGAAGGAGAAAGAGAGAGAAAGAGATGGAAGCAGGGCAGATAGCAAGAGCGAACAATGTTGTTTCACTCCAAATAAATGTTCTCTCACAATGGTTTTAATTATGCAGATAATTTTGATGTCCCTCTCTGCCTCCTTCTCTTCCTCCTTCCTCTGTTCCCCTCCTCCCGTTTCTTGTTCCTGCTTCCTTTTCTTTCCAAGTTTAATACTCTCAATTCCTTCTTTTGTGTATGTGTGAAGGGGAGGAAGTGTTATAAGAATAGAGGGAGCATGGTTGAGCTTGCAAGACAGACAAGGACTTGTGATGTGTGTGTGTGTTTGTGTGTGTGTGTCGTCTTGTATTTGCTACATAGTGAGGTCCAAAAAACACATTTTCCTTACAGAGTGAGGACCTTTTTGTTTTGTGGGGACTTTTAGCCAGGCCCCACAACTTTAAAGAATGTTTTGGGGGTCAAAACTAGGTTTTAGGGTTAGGGTGAGGGTTAGGATTAGACATTTAGTTGTGATGGTTAGAGTTAGGAGCTAGGGAATGCATTATGTCAATGAGTTTCCCCGCAAAAGATAGAAAGACGAGTTTGTGTGTGTGTGTGTGTGTGTGTGTGTGTGTGTGTGTGTGTGTACGCGCGCGCGCGTATACTCACCCCTTTACAGATAGCGACAGCTTCCTTGGACAGCGATTTGGGATAGGAGACGTGATGCTCCATGATTGACTGAAATAACTCATCCTCATCTTCACCGTCAAATGGAGGCTGGAGAGTAGACGAGAGAGACACACAGGACAAATAGAGGATGTCTAAACTTAATCATTAAAATTCAAAATCCCACAGGCCTGCAAGCCCCACAAATTCACAATATCCACTCCTAATGAGATATCAGGATTTGAAAATGTCACATCTCTCTTAACAATTATTAATGTCACAAAAGAAAAACTCATTAAGGGAGATAATTTAATAGCTAACCTTTCATTACACAATGTCAAATTGTAATGCTACAATCCGGAGTGGTTGTTTCCACATTCAGTTATGAATACAAATGTTGCTGAGAGAAGAGCTGGGCTCACACATTCAAACTGTTCTAAAAGATTTTCTCTGTTTGTCTTACATTTTTTAAATTGTTTTTTTTTTATTATAAAGGTTAAAGAACAAATCCATGTCACAATGAAACAAGTTCTCACACACACCAACCTGTCCAGCGAGCATCTCATACAGCAATACTCCAAAGGCCCACCAGTCCACAGATTTACCATAAGGTTGGTAGGCTATGATCTGAAATATAAGAGACTTTGTTCAAAACAGTTTCCATCTCCACTTTAAAATCCGTGTTCACATATGTTCAAGTAAAGCTACAGTCAGTATAAACGGACATATTAAACATGTATATTTTATACTATTACAAATAACATTATTAGATATTATTATTAGATTATAATTTGATGTTCTTAGATTAGTATAGCATTACTAGTATAATTTATGTATTAGTATAGTATTAGTATGTACTATTATGTCCAAGTAGCATTTTGCTGCTGTTGTTGATTGAGCTTTGGCAAACTATTAAATACAGTTTTTAAACTAATCATTACATATTAATCATCATGAATCTATGTGGATCAAGTTCCTGATTATCTAATTGATTAGTTGTAGTGTTTTGTAATTGTGGTTTGGTTTTTAGAAATTCAGAAATACAGCATAATTAGAAATTCAGAAATACAGCATAATTATGTACGCCAAGCCCATTGTGACACCTTCAAAATAAATTACAATTATTCATAATTACTTTTATATTTATACATATTATTATAATTATTACTATTAATTGACTTCAAGTTTCAGCTCCAATTGTATATATATCGACTCTAGTGGTCAAATGAACATAGGGGAGTAAGTACACTATATTTCCCTGTAAACAGTAGAGGAACACATGTACACATGTATTAAGTGGCATTTAATAAAAAAAAAAATTCATTTAAGTACAGTACAAGCATATCAAATTAAGTACAATCCTTCAGTAAATGTTCTTGGTTACTTTCCACCCCCACACTGTGCAGGACTTTAAGTACTATTCAGCAGCTGTATGATTTAACATTGCAGTATGTTTGAACATAGATCTTAGATAATGACAAGAGTACAAACAGACTTAATTTACCTCAGGAGCTATGTAGTCTGGTGTTCCACAGAAGGTCTTGGTGGTGATGCCATCATTCATATTTTCTTTACACATGCCAAAGTCAGCTACCTTAATGTGGCCCTCGCAGTCCAGCATCACATTGTCCAGCTTCAGGTCTCTACAGGAGAGAAAAACAAAACAAAGAGACACTCAATTAATGACTCAATGTGGACAAAAAAGGCTATTTTTTTCTATGCTGGCTTTTTAAATTTGCAGTATCCTCTCCCCTGAAATATCCTTGATGAAAGTTTAGGTAGTAGGGCCAAACCGGATGACAGATGTGGTTCTGATTTGCAGCAGGGGTAACCTGCATCATTGGTGAGGCGAACTATCAGCTACAGCATGTATTATAAACAACAGAAATAAGTTAATTGTAGTTTATTGTGTTTGTATTGTAGTCCAAATTACTCTGACATAAGTTGCTACTGAGTCAAGTAATAAATGTTTAAATCCTTCTCTGCAGGTCTGAATTTATGTCATAAATATGTCATACTGACGCTCTCCGCTACAGAAGAATATATAACTGTATGTCTACTCCTGTAACATAAACCTAAGCTTGATCTTAGCTGTACAGACGTGGTTTGGCATAAATGTTGCTCTGTACATTATGTCCAATATGTTGTGGTGTGGAGGTTACCTGTAGATGATACCCTTTGAATGTAGGAAGAACAGGCCAATGGCTATCTCTGCAGCATAGAATCTACACACAAAGATAAACAACATCATTAATAAGAAAGAGGCTGACGGAAAGGACAGGGAGAAAACAGATGGATAATTTGTGTGCATATGCGCATGTGTGAGTGGCAGCATAAAGGTCAGTGATGTCTCTCTGTGGCCAGAGAGGATCTGATAAGATCAACAGGAGGAGTCTGGACACACTGACCACGCAGCCAGCTATGTTTGCATGGGCATTCACAATCAGTGTCTGTTTGTAAAGTACACGTAAAAGATGTCAAGAAGCATTTTGAGTGCTTGGAAAGCAGTGTAGAATATGCAGAGACTATTCAGATCTTGCTGGATATTTTATCTGACTAAAATAACCACCAGAGGGTCGGCACGGCAGCAGGAAGCTGCAAGTGCTTTAGACACTGAGACCAAAGTTCAAGGCACGATCATCATCAGAATCAATGTAATAGAATACTGTCTGACAAACAGAGTAGAACAAGTTGGTGGCCTTTGATGAGAGAGTTCCTCAGCCTGTTTGACTTGCCCTTCAATACTCTAAACCTTCTGCTAGAGGGAAGAAACTAATTCCCTTCAAGGCAGGTGAAGGGCAAACTCCTCCACGCTTCCTGCTTCCCCGACAGCCCGCTTGTCAAATATGTCAGCTCGCTGGTTCTTCTTGACGCCAGTGATCTCACCAGGTACCTTAATTATATCCTGCAGTTTTGGAGGCATTCCATACTGTGAAAATTCTCAGAAAGTCCTGGATTGCTTTCATTTCCTTGAAGTTCTTCAGAGGAGCAACATGCATCAAGGCGAACAACAATATCTTACCCCCAGGCTCTGCTTGGATTGCTCATCCATCACCTGAGCCAGACAAACTGCTGATGGCACATTCAATAAGATTAAAAAATGTTACTAAACACCTATAAGCAGAGGATTAAGACTTTGTGTTATGACAGCACTGAAAAGTATCTTAGCTCTCATCTACAAATGCTGCTGTGCGTGTATGTGTGTGTGTGTACTCACACAGCATGGGGCTCTTTGAACTTGCCAACCTGCTGAATCTGATACATGAGATCTCCACCATTTATGTACTCCATGACAAAATACAAACGGTCCTAGGGAAAAATAACAGGGTAGCCAGAGAAAGAAAGGTCAAATATACATGTTCGCAAGAGGTCACGGAGTGATGACAGTGAGAAAAAGAGATTACGATACTGTAAGAGATTGTTCAGAGGCACATAGAGAGTGAGAGATCAAATGAAAGAAGCTAAAAGGAGAGATCTAGACAAAATGACATAGGAAAGTGAAAATGGAGGGATAAAAGATAGAGATGGAGGATGAGAACAGTGAGAAGGAGGTGATTGGGTTGTTGCCTTTGCGTTCAGTTTTCAACTGAGAGAAAACAGCAGCATCAATTTAAGAGCCAAATTCTCCATTATCTACAGAAATTGCCAATAAGGCACAGTATGTGAGAGAGTGTGGAGGTATTTGGTTAGTGGTTGTATGTGTGTTGGGAGGGAAAATTGTGAAGCTGTGGAGTGAGTTAGGGCTTTTAATGTGTGTGCGTGAGTATGTGTGCGAGTATGCTTGCCTGCACTGCCTGATAAGTCCTACGAGCAGTTGCGCGCAAAATGTGTTCATTGTCTACGCTGCATGTGTGAATAAAATGTACTGCACATCATATATGGTATGCACGTGTCTATACTTGCCAGTTATAATTGATTATGTATATAACTGCATGCTTAGCCCCGTGTGCACAAAAGCCCTCCTCTGGTCAGAGAATTAGTGCTGAGAAGGATTAACAAACTCGTTTCCAGTTTATGTGTGCATGTGTATTTGTCTAGACTGTAAACACAACCTCAGTTGGATTTGCAGCACATTATGTTCACTAATCATGAAAACATGTACAAATGAGTGTGTTTGTGTAGCTTGTGAAGGTAAATAACATGCACTTATAAGTATGAAACCAGCAAGCTATATTTACTCGTCTGTTGACTCATCTTTAGTGTAATATGGATTATACGTCAGAAGATGAGCATGAATCAAATATGAATCCAGCCTGTGAATTCCAGCTGTGAGCTGGTGACAGCAGGCAGGGTTGCTGCTGTTAAGAACACACTGCTCACAAGCAGTGCTGTGGTGCCCTTGAGCAGGACACTGCACTGTGGCTGGTGGCCAGTGTGCACTGTGGCTCTGATTAAGCTATGTAGTATCTGTGAATGTGCAAGTGTTGAGCTAGTGCCTATGTTCTTAAAAACAGACATTTTCCTCCACTAATATTTAGATTTAGTATTTTATATTTTAGGTGGCAAGTTGGTGTACTGGTTAGCACTGTTGCCTCATGAAATTGCCCATAGGTGTGAACAGGAGTGTGAATGGTAGTCTGCCTCTTTATGTCTATGTGTCAACTCTGTAATAGTCTGGTGTCTTGTCCAGGGTGTAGCACACCTCTTGCCTAGAGACAGCTGGGATCAATTCCAGCACCCCTGTGACCCTTAACAAGAAAAGCGGTAGATAATGACTGAATGGATGGATTTTACATTTGTAATAACTTTACAGTAGATTGCTTTGTAGGGCTCTGTTTTCATTTTTCTTTTTCTTTTAATTAAAAAGCGCCATAATTTACATGTACATGACAATGAGCTAGGTGGTCCTAAATCTAATTAAATTAACCTCAACCTTACATGAGCTTAGTACAAAAAATACTCAAAACTTAAAGTTAGCAAAGCAACAGTATATACAAATAGAGCTGCTGTTTTTCATAGAATATGAAAATGTGTATATTCAGTATCATGAGTGCTGTAAGGATATTGTAGATGGGGCCACCTACCATAGTCTGGAAAGTAGAGTGCAGCTGTGTCAAGAATGGGGGCTTTCCAGATAACGCTAACACTCTTTTCTCCACCATAGTGCACTCTACGTCATCATCCTGGATCACAACGTCCTTCTTTAGGATCTTTATAGCATACAAGTCCTCAGTCCCTTTACGTTCTGCCAGCATCACCTAAAGAGACAAAGGGAAGGAGGGGATATATGAAAAGATAATTTCATCACTATTCAAAAGCTCCTCTCATCCCTTTATTTCAACATCACCTTGGAGGAAAGAAGAGTGTGATGAAGAATGGAAAGAAAGTGGGAGTGAGGTAAAAGAAGCGAAAGAGACAGAGAGGCAGGAAAAGCTGAAGAGACGGGGGGGGGGGATGTCTAATTTCAGAATGATTACGTTATTGGTTTATAATAATTGATGCATTAATGTGTAAACATCACTGAAGTTGCAGCTGGTAAAAGGTGTGGCTAATTCTAACCACTCTATACTACGAGATGGTTAATTTATAAGATATCATAATTTTGTTGATTGTATTTGCAATTAACAAAATCTGTCTAATAAATACAGTATAATACAATATAAAGTAAAATTGGTCCATCTACATTGTAGTGGAGTAGAAATAAAAAAGGGCAAGATTTTTTGTGCTCTAGTAAGATTTTTATACTTTTCTTTGCCCTTCATCAACATGAAGGAGAACGTGGGAGCAGAGTTTATTTCACTATTATTTTTCAGGATTTTAGGGCAAACAGTTGGACTGGTGTGTGCAGATAAAGAAAGTAGGATGACTGAAGACAGTGGGATTAATAAAGTGGGAGAACGTTTGAAGGAGGAAGTGAAGGGCAGAGAGGAGAGGACAGATTCTGGCAGCAGTCAAGCAACTCATAATCCCATTTGTTTTAATTGTGATGTCTAGGACACATCTGGAACACATCTGCTTGTAGTCACATCTGTGAGACGCATAGACAGACATCCATAAAAACAAATTAAAAACAGCATGCATAAATACACAGCATAGGTGGTGGTTACTTATACAGTATAATCCGTGGCTGCTATTTCCTATGGTCATTAACCAGACAGATGCCAATGCACACATAATGAGATGCCTCTGCATTGCTACAGTATGTACAATATGTGTGTTTGGTTTGTGTGTGCTCAGCAGTTTAAATGTCTTGCTGTCAAGGTCAGACTCATGCTGCCTGTACTCTCTCAAAAAGAAGAGTAAACCTTCATGTCTCATCTTCCTTCTTCCTTCTCTCCTTTTTTGTCCTTGTTTCTCACTGAAGCCATTTTTACATCCATTTCTCCTTTCCTTTCTTGCAGAATCCAGTAACTGCTGGAAATAGCAGACCAAATGTGGGTCAAGTCTCAGCTCACAGGTCATCTTATAAAAGTTGGTCAAAAAAGTCCAATTTACTGCACTGAAATCCATATGTGGGAATAATGTGAGCTCTGTAACTGAAGGTGTCTGTGCTGAAACCATGACACACTGACAAAGAGGAGTTTCAAAGCAAAAGTTCAACATTTTGGGAAGTAATTTCTAGTGAATGTGCATATCTGTCTGCTCAACGTAAGACAGTAATTATAACAACCTTTAGCCTAGTTTTTTAGCCTCTGTCCAAATGTAACAAAAATATTTTTTACAGGGTGATGATGAGCCAGATAATTTATGGGCCTACAGCATCCTAGCATGTTCACATTTTCTTTACAGGTAAAAAAAAATAAAAAAAATAATAAGAGATGCCTCTCTGTAATTAGCGGCCTTTACAGATGCTGACAGAGCTCAGGCTACCCGTTTCCCTCTGTTTTTATGTCTTAAATCTGTGGACAGTATATCTATAATCAGCACATACATAATCTCTTTTCCAAATGCCAGATGTCTCTGCTGAAACACATACATAGCCTTCCTCATCCTGTCATTCTCACATTTTATCTTAAACAAGTCTGTAGACAAGCAAGAAGAATGTGGAAGACAATGGATTGAGTGTTCTATTGCATGGTTAGCATGGTGTGTTTGTAGTTCCCACTAGGCTAATTGAGTTTTTTGATCTCAACAAAGGATCTTTCATGCAGTTGTATTTCATATTTAATCATTTTATACAAGCCTTATGCTAATTTGCATAAAAAGCAGGGTTAACATCGCGATTGGGAAACTTTGCAACTACCCAACTTCTCAAGTTGATTTATGTATTTAATACACTGTTGATCTGGCACAGCAAGATAGACCACTGTGTAACCAAAAAAACACAGCTTAATCTTCAGCCCGTCTGACAGACTGAATGTCTGCAAACAACAACATGTGCAGTTAAGTAGCCGTTAGCAGAACCACTATCTGCTCATTATAAGTCGCTGTATAAAAAGAAAAGAAAAGCGTATCACTGATATTCTCTCCAGTCCCATCAAGAATAGAGAAAAAAAAGAGTGACCTTATGTCCACTTTATGAATTTTTTAACTCTATGAGATCAGTAACTTAGCAGCTCTGCTCTTTATGTCTTATACATATTCAGGAATGTTAATATAGAGGGGTTATTAAGTTTGGGATGCTACAGGGAGATCAGCACAGATGGGCGAAGACATAGAGTGACTGTGTGAGGTTGTAAATGTGTGTTTAAAAAGAGAGCAGCCACAGTTCAGCAATGTTTGTTGTAATACTCAGCATCAAACTTAAGATATCTTTTGAATTTGGATGCATGCTGTTGGTATCATTAGACAAAAGCAGACATATGTTCAAGAGAGAGTGTGTGTTTGTGAATGCGTGGACTCATCCCCCACGGTAGCGTTGTGACTCTATGAGAATACAAACTCTACAAAGTTAAAACAAAGAGGAAGGACACCATCTGGCCCAAGGCTCATTTTATGCAATCACAAGGACAAGGACACACAAAAGAAGACAAAAGCACCAGGTTTCATCAAAAATGAAAATGCCTCTGCAGAGCATGGATGTCCAGGAGAAAAAGAAACAACAGGAGCTTTTTAAAACATTACATGAGGAAAATTTAAGAAGCACATGTTCTCATATAATGCATGTTACTTGTAATTTGAAGCGGTTAGCTTCAGCGTTATATTTCATAATCTCATTGAGATTTACCGTCTTACTCAATGTCATTTTGGAGACAGTGTCATTCATAAACTGGCTATTCCACCACAGTACAAATTGTGGCATGTGTCACTGCTGGCAATGTCTTTATATCCAGGGAAGTTGTTCAGGTCATTTGACAGCAAAGAAGTCCTGAGGATATCAACTGTCATGTGCCGTAAATTATGCCATTGTGTTTTCTTTGCTGACCTTGCAGAGTGAAAATAAATTAAACCACACTCTGCTGCACTTCATGATAATGCACTGTTGTATTACAGTGGGATATGTTGTATTATTCCAAACAGTCATATAGTCTATGTAACAATTATTCCCACTGAGACAGAGCACATTTCCTGTCTGGTCCCAAGGGCCACCAGAAAAAATTCTGAACAGGGTGGCCATGCTTTGGTCAGTGATTTCCATGGGTAAAACAGTCTAAAAGCCAAATTTGATACCATTAATATTTTTCAGTATTATAAATATTAACAATTTTTTTGTTCAGTTGAGTTGTATTACAATATGTTATAGGTGTAATACGAATATGGCATCTTTAATTTTAATTCAGTGCATGTACATGTATTCCTTACAAAAGACTGGTTTTGGTCCAGTTGATCCAGACAAAGAAGAAAAAAAAAATCTCTGGTCTATTTTTGGTTCACACCAGCTTCTGTGAACATGAAGTCATGTGAACTGACAGGCTGGACAGTTTTGGTGAAGTCATCCTGCATCATCAGCACTACATGGACCTGCATCAAATTCTGGTAGCACAACAGCAGGTCATGCAGCACTTTCCTGAACTGCTGTGTTTATTTTCTCTGGTGTCACAAACAGACAGAAACCCTTAACAATAATAAAAACCAGGGTTTTTTGTATATGCTTTGCTCACTTTGTATTGAGAAACTGTTCAAATACATGCATTTGATCCACACATGTCTGAAACTCTCTTGTTCTGGTGGATCAGACTAATCATTTGGTTTCCATGGTTCCCAAATAATTTGCTTAGCTATACACAGCTTGTTAATTATAAAATTGGTTGCTTTAGTGCTTTGACATTTTCTGATTAACAAACTGTTTTAATATTCATCTACTTTTTTCCACTTATGCAAAATCTTGTTAATCACATATCCATCATGAAAAACTGGTTGGTTGTTGGCCTGTGACATCACAGGCAAACGTAATTAAAGTTCTCCTTTTCAGGCGACCTCCACCTGGAGCTCGACTGACAGCTTTCACCAGCCCAAATGAATCAAATCAAACCACACTGTCAAATGAAAGAAAGCTGGACTTGCTTGTGCACTTACAGCTTCTGATTGGCTGAACACACCTGATCCAGGTATTCAACAGTGGGAGGGGCAGAGACAGTTTGAAAACAAGCAGGGCTGTGGCTCTCTAGGACCAGGGTTGCCTGCCCCTGGATGGAGCAGGGTGGAAAAGAGAACATATGACTTGGGAGGGGCTGAGTGAGTGAGTGAACAGAGTGGAGAAACAGGTGTGTATGTGCCTGAGGGGTGGGCTGTGATAGGGAAGGAGAGTAAATGGGGGCATAAAGAAAACAAGAAGCTGGACTGTAACAGCTAAGACTAAGTACTCATATTTTATAACAATGGTAACAGCAGAAAGAGATACATGACAGGTGTGTTATTATCAGAGTGTAAGAATGCCGACAGACAGAGTTTACAGCACTATTGTGATGGATATATGTCCTCAGACACAGAAGCATCTCAGGCAGCTCTGAAGGTGCCAGCCTCCCACGCAATCTCAAGAACCATTAATATGACACAAATGTCACGTGAGCGCTTAAGTGTCTTTATCTCTGAGATCAGCTGGCATTCGCACACACATTAGTTAGATAGAACTGAGCAGAATTTACTGGTGTATATGTGAGTACAAAGTGTAGGCCTTGAAGGAATAATGTTTCTTAATGTACATGTTTGTATGTGCATGTCTCTAAATACCCAGAGTACACACGCATGTCTGCATTTCATATTTTTACAGAAGGTATGCTCACGCATATCTGTGCATGTCTCAGGAGTCTGCGTACATGTGTGTGTCGGGTATTCCAGTAATGATCAAGGCTCGACTCAGTTGCTCCATGCTGACGCATGAGTGTAGCTTTAAATGCCTGTTACCATGGAAACAGGCAGCCGGCACACAAGTCTGGTACACAGACAATGGTCTCTCTCTTTTTATTTCTCTCTGTCATTCTCCGTCTTTTTCTCTCTCTCTCCACCCTGCTGCTCTACCAATCGTTCACCAATTTTCTATCTCACCACATCCTTTCATTCTTTCTGCTTCTTGGCTTGATTTTCATTCATTCTTGTCAGTTTCCCGTCACCAAGGTCCCCCCCCCCCTTCTCATTCTCTGCTTTTCATTCAGTCGGACATTTTTACCTCTGTCTCAATTCATTCATGTCAACCTTGCAGCCATCCTCTCACATGTCTCTCTCTCTCTCTCTCATCACTCTCTCCTCTTGTCACGTCATCCTCTTTGTCTCTTTCCCTTCATCCATCTCTGTCTACCTGTGCTTCATCGCTTTTATTTCTTTCCATCTCTATCTGGGACTCTCTGTTAATCTCTGCATATGGAGAGCTCCAGTGCACAAAAACACACAAATGCTCACAGAACACAGAAATAATTGGTAAACTACTGTATGTGTCATGATATCCTGCTTTTCTTTATAATTAATCAGCCCCATCCTCCCAGCTAAAAGACATAAATCGGGTTAATTGGCAACTCTGAATTGCTGTAGGTGTGAATCTGAGGATGAAAGATTTGTCCATGGTGTACTCTCCCTTTTGCCCAATTTCAGCTGGGATCAGATTCAGACTCACTGCAACGCTAAAGGATAAGCAGGAACAGTGAATGGACGGTGTTTACAGTCTATCAGGATGTGACATAACATCTGATTATATAGCTGCCTTCTCTGCTGTGATCTTAAAACAAGACCGTTTTCCTCCTACAACTGAAAGGTTGATTTCATAAGTATTAAAACACTCATTAGTTCAGTTCAATACATTCAGGGTTTTACAGCTACAGTTTTGCATAGTATGGGATGACCAGGAGCTTTTGGTGACTAACGTTAGCAAATGTTCTCTTTAGATAATTGCTACTGATAATACTTTTAGTGTTTAAAATTGTTCTGTAATCACCAGCTAAAGACAAATACACAAGTCTCGGTTTAACAATATCAGTATAGGAACCTCCTCAGTGAAGCCAGTATGTTTTATTTAAAACTTTCATAGAAGACATTCCATTGCCATCCTGAGATGATTCATCCTTTGTCTGCTGCCAAGTGGATATACGGTTTAATCCATCTATACGTGGCCATGCCACTAACATCACACATGCTGGTCTACACATACTCCATGCGTTGGTAAAGATCATAGCATCATGTACTAAAATAGACACCTTTGTCACATGCAGAATAACAGACAAAACAGACAGTACATCAAAATGACGGCCTCACCTTGCCGAAGCTGCCCTTTCCCAACACCATCAGGAAGTTAAAGTCAGACAGTTTCATGCGATCTTGATTCCCATTGGAGTCAAACCGGGATGCAGCATTGGCCGATTTTCCTTCTGTGTTCTTGCCTGGACCAATCTTAGCCCTCTAGACGGAGGAAAGACACAACAGGGGACCACATTATACCAAGGCACAAAGCACATAAAACCTTAAGCATTCAAGGAGACTAAAGTCTATAAGTGGACTGATGGCTGAGCTGGCACATAACTATAATATACAGTATTCAAGCCTCCTAACAATTAAAAAGAGCTTCTAGACCTTTATAACAGTATTTGTTGAAAGAAGTAGGAGATTTACTCATGGTGTTCTACGTTGTTCATGGTTTTATCTGTTCCATTTTATCATCAATAAATATTTTGGTAGTTTTGATGCATCAGTATAATTATCACAAATAAAGGCTGATTCTCAAAGACAAACAGAAAATGGACAATGGGTATTCGTTTTGGTGCCAAAACAGCTCATGCTTCCATAGATTTGCTGCAGATAAACAGATCTCTTTAGCACACCAGGCAAAGAACAAAACTTAATCTGAAAGGACGCAATTGACAGAAAACACATGCTACTAATTATCTTGACCCGAGAATTATTGTTCATGGTTAATATGCCAAGGTTTTAAACAAAACCTCTGAGGACAAACAAAATTTCCTTAAACATAAAAAATAAACATGCAGCCTTTTGTTGGGCAAGGTCTTTTTCTTCTATTTTATTAGCTCTGAGAAGACATTTTTGTTAAAGAGGTAGAAGCAGGAAATTTTAGCCTTTTCTTTCATTTAATTGTATTTATTCTGTACAGTCACTTTACACCCCATTTCACACTTTCCATAACAAACATGGCCTCCCTGTGAGGCTGCCACTCTATTCAATCATGACTGTCACCACTTCCCTTGTTTCTGTCCTTCAACCACTCTCTCTCACTTACTCACTGAACACTTTTGTACCGTTTCTCTGAAATAATCCATTTCTACCTCATTTTCATAACTTTGTCTCATCTCTGATTTCCTTTATTCATGTCTATCACCACTTCCCTGTCTCTCTCCTTTCAAACTCTCTCAGTTTATTTGTCATTGTCATCTTTAGTCTTGTCACTATTTTCCAATAAGCTATGCTTCAATTTAGTATATTATCTTAAGATATTAACAAAATGCCTTGACACTCAGAACAGATTAACAGAATGTTTAAATGTAATCTTATCACATCTTATCTTAAATTGCTGATCCACACTGAGGATCTCTGAACTTGAAAATTGACAGAGTGAAGCTCCGACTACTCTGCTGCTTTCTATGTGTGGGTGTGTGATGCAACCCATACGGTTCTTGACTCATCAATGGATAAAAGGCTCCATCTGTCTCCATCTGTTGTGACACAAACACAGATGCACGCACGCACAGAGGAGCAGCCGCGGTATTTGTGAGCAGCAGAGCATGCTCAAGGCAACACTCTTAAAACCTTGAGAGATTATTGTTGGTTTCTCTGTCCGTCTCTCTGTCTAAAATCTTATGTCCAAATATTTTTGTACACGTCATACAGTATTACTGTGAAAAATGATGGATGGAGACGAATGAAATGTTCTCAAACCAGCTTAAAAACAGCAATTTTTCCTTTTATGATTAAATACCTATGCATTAACACATCTCTCCAATAAATTATGACATTAGCAAACTTTTCACTGCATCATGCAGACTCAGGGTGGCATCCATATTAATGTACATCTCCTAGCTCTAATTCTGGGATATTGTGAATTAGTAACACCTATGATGTCTCCCACATAGTAAAAAAAACCTAAAGAGGAGCCAACAAATCAGTGGCAAAATAGCTGCAAGGACATCATTGCTGGCATTTGTAGTGAAATATCACCACCTCCATGACACATACAACATCATATTTTGTTTGCTACAGCTTATGTAAATTAACAGCCTGCTTTTGAAAACATAATAGAAAAGTTTACTTAAAATTTATTTGGTAATTATAGTCGCTGTTAACATGTTGTGTCTCAACTTGCTCTAAATATATCTTGTCTGTGTATCTGTCTTGTTTTCTGTTCTTTCTGTATGTCAGTCAAACCTCATCTTTCCCCAAGTCCCTCTCAGCAGGTGCATATGAAAAAAAGGGAGAAAAGGAAAAAGGAAACAGAAACAATAAAGATAAAACACATGCATAAGGAAATAAGGGAAAGGTGAAGTAGAAGAAGAGTGAGGGGGACACATCTTAATCTGCAAAGTCTCTAAAAGTTATAGCTGTCAGATAAATGTAGTGTAGTAAAAAGTACAACGTTTCTATCTGAATTATAGAAGTACAGAGTACTAGAGTGCAAGCAGTATAATATAAGTAAAGTACTAAGAATAACCAGTTTAAGGACATTAGTTTCCTTCCACTAAATAGTGTTTTGAATGTGACTCCCACTGTGTGTGTGTGTGTGTGTTTGCGTTCATACCCACGACATGCATTATTTATTGCTGTGAGTGTCTTTTGGGAGTGTTGCATGTGTGTGTGAGATTCTGGATATAGTGAAATTCAGGCATGCAGGTCATGTTACCAAACTGAAATCTGTTTGTCCCACTGTCTTTTTTTCCCTCTACCATCTCTCTGAGAACTTCACCCTAGGGGTTGTCTCCATGCTTGTGTGTATATGTGTGTAACTGGGTGTGTGTGTGTGGAATAGCCGCCCCCCCTGAGAATGTGTCTCAGTGAACGTCTGAGGAACATGACCTTGAGAAGATGGAAGGAAAGGAAAACAGATAAAGAGAGAGAAACACACAGAGGGGACTGAAATTGACAGAGGTCAAAACAGATAACTGAAGGAGAGACAGGGAAGCTAAATAGAGATAGTGGTCTGGAAGAAAGGAGGCTAACATCCAGACTCTTAACTATCCACACTATGAGCAATGAGCATAATTTTATTTCAGAGCACTAAATTTGGAATGATGTATGTAAAAATGAATATACCATAGGAAACCAGGAAAGGCTCACAGCTCTTGGAAACCTATCCTTAAGCCACAATAGGAGCTAAGGCAGGGACAGATGAGAACACAAAAGTGAACTAGTCCCCAGCCAATGTGATGAACAAATTTCTGAGTGAGTCTCTAATGTTTTGTACCATAGTGTCAGCAAGACAGAAGGAGGAAAAAAAGAGATGAAGCACAGGACGGGGTTATACTCTCCTCTGCCAAATGTGTTGATGAGTGGGCCTACTGGTCAGCCTCTCACATACACACACACACACACACGTCTGGACCTGCAGTGTGCCAGACCGGATGGTACTATAAGTGTGCCTGCCAAGTGCTAACAGCTCTCCCAGAGAGGCTCTCACTCAGACACACAAAGATACATAGTGCACACACACACACACACACACACACACACACACACACACACATTCACAAGCCTACCATGCAGACACATTCCAACATATGCAGGCACAGATACACTTCCACATTAATAAAACAAATAGACTAAAGCCACCAGTACACACACACCTCAAATTTCTGTCGTAGCTCCTCATTGCCTTCCTCTCCCTCTGGAGCAACGGGAACATTAAAGTACTCGCCTTCTTCCTGGGAGAGCAGCTTAAACCTGAAGAGAGAGCATACTTCAAGTCAAAGTTTCAATTAGTTTACAATTTAAGTATGTAACTGCTGCCATTAGCTGAAGCTGCTGAGTGCACGGGTTTAAAGTTTCAAAGAATAATCGGCTGGTTATTTAGTCTTTCACTCTCCTTCATGGTGATCTAGCAAGAGGCTTCACAGCAAGGTGTAACTTTCACACGACGGGTCACTTTGCTCACATCTTGAGTGCTTCATTTCAATACAGTATGGCGGTGTACAGACAACAAATGGCCAAAAACTTTTACATTAACTAGTGTTAACTAATATTTTAGAATTAAAATAAATAAAACGCTATCTCATTAATACTTAGCAGACTAAGCCTTACTGACTCTTCCCATCTGTACTCTGAACTCTTTCTGCAACTATGGCACTCACATCTCATGAAACTGAAACATCTTTTTCTTCCTGACTTAGCTATTTGCTGCCTTGTACCTCACTTGTAAGCTGTTTGAACCTCATTTCAATTACATCCTATAGAGGGCAATGATACAGAATCATGCCAAATTTTAGCTTTAACCCTCAGATGTTATGCTCAGTTCCAGCAGGTGTGGGACTTTAGAGCTGCACATTCTGTAGACACAGATGAAAACACAAACTTGCACATGGTTCTCCGTTTTGAAAGTAAGGTTTTTAATGGCATCTCTCCACCTCCACCACTGCACCTCAAACGCTGGCATCTCATTAAAATCCCTGACAGGGCAGCATCAGCAAAAAGAGGAGATACAGAGATATAGAGAATGAGCTAGAGAGAGGGGGAGGGATGGTGGTGGTGAGATAAGGAAGCAAAGATAAAGAGACAGGGAAGAGATTCTTTAGAACTGAGTATCACCAAGATTAAAAAGAAGAAGAGCTCTAACTAAAGTATTTCTCCAACAGTGCAGTAATGAACAAGGTCACCTTCACTCTTCAACCTCCCCCTCTACCTGCGCTGTTCCTCATGTCTCTCCACCTCCATTCATCCCTCCTTTCATCTCACCATCCATCCACTCCTAGTTTCTGGAGCTCCGAGATGCCAAAGGACAACGATCCCATGAAGTCGTTGCGGCTGGTCAGGTCCCAGTCCCACACCTCCACCGACAGACGGCGGTCCTTATCGTACTCCTTCAGGTGGCTGGGAGAGAAACAAGACGAGACCACTGGTGTTTAAAAAAAAAGTATATATATTTACCTTCTTCCTTTAAAAGATTTTAACTCTTAGAGCTCGATGAGAGCAATCTTGAAATCGCAATTTAATTTGTGTCCTTCCATAACAATTTGTGCTCTTTAAAGCGTCTCATTCCTCTGATAATCACATACACTTCATATCCAAATAGCCTAAACAAAAATAGCTGTCTGTTATTGTTTAGAATTTTTCCAATTTGTTGTTTCGAGAATAAATTGGATAATTAGCAAAAATGGTTTTCAATATGAACATCTGGACCCAGATATCTAAAAATGCTCATTTCTGTCTTTTTCTATGCTAACTGTGAGGTGGCTTATCAAGAATGTAATTGGAGTCAACTGCAGTAATGGAACCCACAAGGAAGGATTTATGAATATAAGGAGCCACGTGTTTTATCTGAGTGCCAGTGGTTACACATGCATGGAAAGATGATCATAATCTGATAATCATAAAACACTGCACTGAGTGAAAGCGATGAAAGAAGAGTAAAAAATGGGGTAAGGCGAAAGAACAGGTAAACGTAACGAATGTAAAGACGGGCACAAAGAATTATTTAAGAATTAAATAAGAAATCACCAAATGTGGTGTAATCGAGTCTTACAATTTAAAGGTCTCGTTCCAAACAGGGTTTAGGCAGCACTTTATGGTCTTGGTCTTCTGTTTACTCTCGTTGCGGGGATCTGGGATCAGTTTAAGCTTCACGTAGGGGTCTGACAGACCATTGGGGTCCATAGGAACCAGATTCCTGCCCTCTTTGACTGGAGGAAGAAGGAGAAAAAAGAAATTAGGATTAGGTAGGAAAAGTGTGTGAATGGATGAGAGACAGAGGACTAAGATATTTCATTGATAAGAAAGAGAGTGAATCCAATTTCAAGAAAGCATTATTTGTAGAAAGAAATGTGACATGATTTTGTGTGTGTGACAGCACAGCTCAACTTAGGATCACCAGTGAAAATGACTAAGAATTCTGAATATTCCCCTAGTGTAGTTTCGCTTCTTCCTATTCTGCAGGTACCCCTGGCCTCTGAAATGTTTCCTGTGTGCAGTAACTGGCCCTACCAACCCGGCCATGTATTGTCTCCTGCTTGTTGTTGTTCTTTTGTTGCTTGTTTTTCTCTCCACCTTCCACTCACCCCGGGCAGATGGCTGCTCACCCTGAGCCTGGTTCTGCTGGAGGATTCTTCCGAGAGTTTTTCTTTTCCACTGTCGCCTTGTGCTTTCTTAAGTAGGACTGTTGGGTTTTCTATATTATTTATAGTTGTATTCTGTAAGGTCTTAAACTGTACATTGTAAAATGCTATAAGACAACTTTTGTTGTGATTTGGTGCGATATAAATAAAAGGAACTCAATATTATGAACCTATTTGGGTTACTATTTAAAAATGTTATATATATTAAAATTCTATGACGTTCTGCTTTGAGACAAACAGACACACAGTGAAAGAAGAGATATAATCATGAATTATTTTACCTTAAATATTACGGTATTGCTGCATGATAAAGTAACCAAATGTAATTAAATTCAACCTTATTAATTCCCCAAGTAACACAAGCAAATTGCCACATTCACATTACTGTGAATAATGGTTATGTAACAGTTTTAAATTTAATGTTTACATTTTAATTAAAATTACGATTCTTTAGTAACTGGAGAAGCAGGTATGGACACTTGTCTGATTTGGTGAGCCATTTTTCTTAAGTGTTATAAGGAGTAACATTACTGAGAAATATAATTACTAATCACCACACACGTGTATATATTTTCCACTCTACCCACATTTTTTGCACATACCAGACGTGGGTAATATGAATGATTGGAAACAGCAGGTCTTAACTTCAAGTCTTATGCATGTGACTTTAATTTTGTTAGTACTTCCTGTTGGTAATCAATTTTAACAACACAATTCTCCTCTGAAACCAACTAATTGAATTAGGCACAGAAACACAAATGTTAGAACCCCTAGAGTTGTAATGGGGGTTAAAGCCTTGGGGTTTCCAAATCTATCTTTAATGACCATGTAGACAAATGAAGGTTGCAAGTTCCAACACTAATCCTTCTTTTGTGGGTGTCTGTTATTGGGTCGTAATTGTATTCCAGTGGCGTTAAGTCCCCAGTGATTGAGCTTTGGGTGTTTGTGTATATACAGTACTGTGTGTGTATGTGTGTGTGCAATTATTGTTGCATGGTCAAGTTGCGAGGTCACATCCAATTACCAGAAACAGGGCTGGTGCCGCTGTGTCTTAGGCAGCTAGAGAAGTATTCAAGAACACACAAACACACACGCAAGAACTTTTCTCACCCTCACAAATAAATACACACTTTAAAATATTTAGCAGGCGTAGCTCAATAGTGAATTTAATGTAGCATTTCTGTGGAGATGAAACGTGGCTTGTATACTGCGTCAAGCCACACCACGTGAAGTCAGCAAGTAAAAACTTTTAATTTACTTTCCTGTGACAAAAATGTTGCATCTAACCAAGACTGATTTAATTGAAGATTAATAAATCTTTTTGATAAATTACCCACAGATCCACTGAAGCTAGACATTTTGACACTAATATTTACAGCCAGGTTAAGCTGTGTGCAAATTAAATCCAACCTAGTTGAGTAGTGCCAATTGGATCATGCCTTAGCAGACCTAGTTCTGGTCTCGTGGTTGTATTATAGTCATCACATGGGGCACATGTTTTTTGATGCAAGGTGAACTGAGCAGTGTGCTTGAAAATGACAAATTGTGCTTCTGCCAGTGTCTTCGTGGTTGAAGCCATAGTTGGTTGATTGGCATTTTCTGTCTGTTTGTGGTGTGTTTGTTTTGGAATAAGCCTGTCTGTCCTTGGGTCCCTGTTGGATCAGGTCCTTTTTCACTGAAAATTAATTTGTGTAAGTCAGCCCTCTGATTGCCACCCTGCATCATTAGCACAGAACAGTCACAGGGTGCGATGATCAAAAAGGTCACTGACAGCAAACTGCACTTAGATATATCCTCTCTGGTAGTCTGACTGGCAAAGAATAAAAGTAGTAACAACAGGATTTTCAATTTATGACACTGCAACCCAGAGTTTATTTAACAAATAACAAAGGGATGCTAGAAATAGAGGAGAACGGAGGAGATTACATGTTCTGCATACCAAAATGATGGGCTACCATGATCAAGAGGCAAATTATGTAGAATACAAATACCACATTTAAGTGTAACACTATGCCTGAGTTCACCTGAAAGTGGACTGAAACATTTCAGGTTCTCTTTGACGAACAGAATGATGACATATCCATCACATACAGTAGCTAGTGTTGTTTCTGACAGACAACACATACTGTTGCATATACCACTAAAGCTGAAATATTCTTTTACGATTAACAATTGAGATACAAATGTCTTAGCACTGTGTGACATGTGATATTCTTTCAAACCAAAACTGAAAAGAGAGCTGCCCATTGAGCTTGCTGGGTTTGAAAACCACATGATGTCAGAGAAATGAGGCTTTCACGCTGTTAAAGAACTACGCTGTGCTTAGCTCAGAGAGGTTAACCACAGCACAGACCCAATGGCCAGCATTAAACCCTCAGAGGAGCAGGTCAATAAATATTAGATGATGCCCGTTAAAGTGACCATCAAATGCTGGTTGAAGGGAGCTATGAAGAGGGTAGCATGTCAAATAGTCTCCTAGGGCACTTAGTAAAGTAAATAGAGCAGTTTGTGTGTATTTGTTTTTAAGTGAGTGAATGGATCAGTCTGCATGTGGCTGTGGATGCACCGTTTGAAATTCTTGCTTGCATACAAGTCTGTGTTGATGAGAGCATAGAGCATAAATGGGTGTGTGAATGATGTAGGTGTAGGTGTGTGTGTGTGTGTGTGAGAGAGAGATAATGTGTGTATTCTGCAGCGAGGGTGAGTGGAGATCAGAGTGCAGTAACAGCAGAATACTGTATGTGCACAGCAGCATGGGTGTTGGCTTTTCCCATGTGAAACAGCCTCATCTCAGTCTAAGTAGGATTCTTATGTTCTGTCCAATCTACTTGTCAAAAAAATTGCTGCTCTTTTTAAAGATATTACCCTTGAGGATGGTGAAATGGTATTGACATTTCTGGTGGGCATTTTTACACCATGCATTTATTTAGGCTTATCCAGAGAGATGAAAACAATGCAAACTCAAGCTAGTGTTTGGATCCCTTCGTTCGAGATCAACATCTAATCTGAATCCAAAAATGCTATATTTAGTGGGTAGAAATTCAAAATTTGAATGATCTAGTAATCCATGTAATGAACCACAGCCTCCTCCTGGTTTGGCAAGCATGGTACTAGATTACCGTCACATCACATTTTGTAGCTAGAGAGATTATGTATTTGTATTTTTATACTTCTCTAAGCCTAGCGTATACTGCACAAATGTATGAGTCCACTAACATTCCCTGTCCACTTTGCATAAACTGGTGTGAGTGCAGTGTCTGCGTGTGGATATTATTATAGTAAAATTTCATGACATTATCACAGTGATTCTTCTCTTGGTGTGCAGTGAAGCCCTGAGTGGCTGAACATGTCAGAGTTGCCACATGTAGACTTTTGGCTATACATGAAACGATCAGTTGACAGTTACTTCTAATTTTTTTATGGTCTTTTGAAGCTTGAAGGCTTAAATTTGGGTTTTCTTGAGCCAGCACACTCAGAGTCATCATTAGTGCAGCATGAAAGAGAGGGCACCTTCAAAATACCCAATACCAACGCCCTCAAACTAGATGCTGATACTCCATATCCATGGGTGCTATTCTGCCACTGACCCTCAGCTCTGAGGATTGGGGGTGACAGAAAGTGATCAATGAAGGGTCATTTACACCCATGTCAATTGCTCTGATTAAATCCACAGCACAGATGCATTCCTGAGTGCAGCAGCCATTTCCTCCAGCTCTTTCGATGTTAAGCTGTAGCATAATTCCTAGTGGTTTTACAATTCATTCTGTGTTGGGTTTTTTTCTACTTTTTGCTAAAAGGGAGCAAGTCGCACACTGATGGCTGCACACTGACCCCTGTAGACACAAGCGAGTACTGTATCTCCTCTGCACCTGACAGTAGACTACAACCACATGATAAATGATATAACTTGCCAGAGACAGGAGTGCAACATAACATCAGGGAATTTTCTGAGCAGTAATTGTGTTGAAAATTATTGAAGAGTAATAGACAGATAAAACTAAACGATTAAAGCTAAACTAATACAGGTACTGGTGGTAGCAGGGTAATCACATTAGCCCATATAGGAGGATGGGGGAAACAAATTTTTCATTGTCATACACTACTAAAAGATGGATTGTGGATTGGGCAGCCAAAGTTGGACGAGATATCCCAACCAAACTGTGTATGCGTTTTACTCCAGTATTTGTTTTAGTAAAATTAACTTAGCACTAACAGGTTTTATTCCACATACAGTGATGTCTAATTTCTTCATAACAGAAGTTGGATGTTCTCAGTTTGAGACATACTGAAGCTGTCACTGAGTTGACTGACACAAAGAAAAGGGGATGCAAACATCTGCTGCCACCTGGAGGCAACACAAAATACTACAAGAGTGAACAAAAGTGGTGATATTTTCCCTACCATTTTACATTAATGAGTTAGTTAAAACATTAGGCAAAATGACTTTACTTCAAATAAAAAAAAAAAAACATATTTGGTCTGATTACCGAGCAAAAAAGAATTAACTAACTCCTTAATAGTTACAAAGGATAACTTAACATGTGACATTATTAAAAGCCCAATTTTAGGTTGCAGGTGAATTTGCTAGTTTTGACCAGATAACGTGAACACATTGACGTTAAAGAAAGCAGTTTCTTTTAATGTACTGTTGGATTAAAACTTAATGTTTGACTAGCAGTAGTTACAAGAATTGTAGAAATTGTGTAGAATGTATTAATAAACCATAAAAGAGAGTGTTTTATTGACTAATATTTTTCTAGAGAATTTTTGCTGACAACTTGCACTGAGAAGCACCCAGCTTCCCACGTATACAGCTACCCAATTCAATCCTAGGAGCCCTTAGAAGTTGATACTAAACAATCACGGCAACTGTTATTGCTGCCAAAAAGAACCAACCTTAAAACATGAACAACTGTAACATACAGAGCGAGCAAGTGAGGAGCCGTTTTTGTTGTTTAATCGTGCAAAACAATGATAAAGAATGAATCTGTCATAATCAAATGAACAATTTCCCTATTTAAGGCAATACCCATACAGAAAGAAGAAGAAGACTGCTTACAGCAAAAAAAAAAAAGAAAAAGCAGATCGAAGAAAAACCCAATTTAATTTCAGCACCCGTAAGACATATCCTGAATTATTCCAAACATCCTAGATATTAATATATGCAAGTGTACCTTGCCTGCTGGTCTCACTTTACTTGGCCACCACTTATTGTAGCAGCTTAATAATAGTATAGTACATAAAAACGCCATAATGAGCACCACAATCATCATTTGCTCACTTGGCATGAGGCTGAAGTTTTGTCCACATGAGGAAAACATAACCACATACCTTCAGGTTTCAACAAAACCTGTGTTGTGAACAAAACTTGTCCACTGGTAATCCTGTAAGTATGCTCAGTTATATTATGATTGGAGTCTAAGTGACAATACGATTATTGGCTGTTGTGTGGTTGTGTAATAAAAAGAGCTGCAATTCTTATATGGTTAATCAAATTTTTGTGTTACAGTTACTTACACTTACACTTAATTAAAGCCTGATAATCTACAATTTAATGGCATCTTGTTTGCTTCATTTGAAGACACAAAATTACAGCATCACTGTTCAGATACCAATGGATCTGACTGCACATAAGCATATTTTATATGCTAGCTCTGAATGTAGGGTACAGCAGCACGCAAAGACATCTGTGCAGCAAGTGTTTTGGACTGATTTATGTGTTACTGACTTACTATCACATATATTTAGCTTCTACTGAATCAAGTACATTGTGGTAATTTTTTTCATTTACATAATACAATCAGTGTATATTTACCATACTCACACCTATGTGATACAAACTGAACATTTACTATTTCCATTTCATCTCTGTTATGTCATTGCGTCATCTTTGTAGGTCTACCAGCAGATGGAGACAAATGACAGGTGTTCTACAGTAATGTGTCGCATGCCTGTTTAAGCATGTTTGTGTCTGTGATGCACTTACTGGTGACGGTGAGTACATTAGTCTTCACCTCAGCACTGATCTGGATACGACCTCTCCTCTCAGTGTGGTCTGTCCCGCACAGGCTCGGCACATTGGCCACACAGCGCTTATGGATGTTCATCATACAGTCTGGGAAACATACACAGATGACAAAGGAGAAACGTTGTACCAGAGTGACAGAAGATGTAACCTTATTGATGTCATAATAAGACTAAAATTATGCAATATGTGTGAGCAACAAAATCAATTCAAAAGACACAGACATGAGTGAAAGTGTTCACAATACATACGGTCACATCTCATGCCCTGGTGTATGAGGCCATAGAGCAGAGAGCCACAGTGGTCGCAGAAGGTCGGGCTGGAGTAGGTGTGAATCTTAAATTTATGCTTTGCCCTTGGATCCTGTAAAGAGCAAAGCTCAGATCAGACATGCATTATTGAATATATAAGAAAATAAAATTAAAAGACTTCTGTAAAGACATACTGCAAATGGCAGTTTCTCCTCCTCTGTCATATTGGTCTTTCACAACCACACATTCATTCCAATTCCTAGCTTCCACTTCTTTGCACATTGAAACATTTATCCTGAGCCTAACAGCACGTCTTAATTTATGTGCAAACTACGTGCAACATGCTCTGTGTGTGTGTGGGTGAGTGTCTGTTAACTGTAATCTGATCAAGAAATCTTGCACTTGAATTTCTTTGTTCACATCAGCTTGGGAAAAAAACCCCACAAAGGCAGCTACACACATGACTCATGTGTTTTTGCGTGTGTGTTTATGTGAGCATGCAACAGCGAAAGAGAGCTCTATATGAAGTCAATCTTCAATGAAGTTTGTTAAAGCCCCCCAGTCTATTGAAACAAGAAAAGAGATACAATAGGTAGGCAAGAGTTCAAATTGATCTCTCTCTCACACAGACACACAGACACACACACACACACACACACAGTAGTGGACTATTGGACTACTCAAACCAACGGTGGACGGTCATTTGTAGTTATTTATAAAACACAAAAAAGATAAGGTCTTTTTCATAATATGGACTAAAACTATATTATGAAATTGACTGCCTTTGTACAGTAGTTTTCTTTCTAAAAGAAGGGTTATGCTGACCTTAATGTTGACCTATCAATATCGACATCAACTACCTGCAGGTGAACCGTCTCTAGTGAACATATGGGACATGAATGTATACGTATATAGCCTTTCAAAAAAATTATTTAACAGAATTATTTTTAAAAATTAACATCTTGCTTTGTCAAATATGAATATGTGTGTGTTGCACTTTCTTAGCACTAGATTGGCACAACTATCTACAAAAAAAAGTTTGTGACTAATAACTATATATTATAGTATACATAGTTTTCAGTCAAGTGACTGGAAAAAAAAATCCTATTTAGATCACAAACAGAAAAAAACAAAGATTTGAGAAGTAACTAAGTTTTTCGCACTTCCAGCCCCTCAACAGCACCCACCACAGTATTTTAGTCACTAAAAAACAGCGTAATCCCTGCCAGAGCTTCATTTTGGCAATGTCTACATATGAATCTCTCCCCTTACACTGCTGCCAGGATGAAACCTTACCTGACAGCTACAGCGTATGTATTTTTGTTGTAGATGGGTCAATAATGCTGCTGTTTGAGAAAGACAAGAAATTGTTCATCGTCAAAGTAAAGGTGAATGTTAATTAGAGGACATCAGTTAGTCAACTAATGTCGACCCGTAGATTGGGTCACTGGAGTCAACGTAGTGACAAGGCAGAAATATTTAAGACAGGTTAACACAATAGCTTATGACTATATAAATATATTCAAAACCTTTTACATGTGTCATATAAACTAGTCCTGCAGATTAATGATGCAGCACTGACAGACCAGGTTACTGTGGAGATTATTTATTTGCTAGTAGCTGTAAACAAACTGAGGGACACTGCATGCGCTATACCTGGAACCAAAGTAAGAATGTCAGTAACGGACAGCCTATGGAAGCCTTGTTTTGCCCTCCAGGTAGGTGGGTCCTATTTAAATATCATACTGAGTGAAATGAATGACAAGTACCTGCATACTTTCAGCTATTACTATGTATTAATCAGTCCTGCTGTTTTATTAAAAGCTTATAAGAAGTTTCAGTAAAATGTTAGCCCACAACCCGTGCTTCTCTCTCTGGAGGGACTTGGGGACTGTGGAGGACCCTATAAATTGTGCACACACACAAACACACAGGGTGGTGTGGCCTAGTTAAATGTTCTTTTGTTCAGGTTCAGTAGTTCAGACCTTTTTCTGCAGACTCTAAACGCCCAACCACAAATGTCTCTCAATAGCACTGTACAAACCAAAAGCAACAAAACATATTTTCATAATTTAGTTCATAAATTAATTCTCTTTGATTTTGATTATTGTAGATTGAGGGAAGGAAGCTTGCCTAACTCTTTGACAAACATTCATAACTGAAGCTATTTTTGTCTTTGAGTGAACTGTACATTTGTGTGAGTGTATGAGTGACACCTGCAGTCACGGCTCAGTGGGCACACACACCTGCATCTACTGTAAACACTGGTTTCAGTGGTGTACACATATGCATGCACATTACATGTAAGAGATTGTCACTGAGATAGTACTTATTCACACACACACACACAGACCCTGCAAAAAGAACCCACAGGCAGTGAGAACATCCAATATACCACTTGAGATCCAGGGTTGTGTGGTGAAGCGGGGATACTTCGACGTAGGAGTTAATATATTTCTGCCAAGGGATCCATCAGTTATCAAACATGCAGCTATTTACTGTAAAATTAATTTCTGTTAATCTCATATCCAAGGTCGATTGAGGGTAACAAATATAGAAGTATTTACTGCCAAAGCAAACATTTTTCCTTTCAGTCTAGGCAACAACCACAAGTACAACTATGTGTAAATAGTATACTTGACATGTGTGTGTTCATTTGACCACATGAGCCAGAAAACCGAGCCGACTGATTTCTTCCTCTATTCCAAACCTGTCCTGGAAAATAACGTTTAATTTAGGCTGTCACTGCCTGAATTATGCCCAGTTTCCCCAAGGTGTCTTCAGAAGTGTGTGGTGTGTGCTTGTTAAGTCTGAATATTTGTACGGGTGCCTGTGACTGCCTGTGTACAGGAGTGTGGGTTTCTCTGCACAGCTGCGCGTGTGTTTGTTTCTCTGCTGGTTCTCATCTTTCTCAAGGACAAGACCACCTTCTGCTTGCTTTTGTTCCACGAAAACAAGGGAACTACTGAAACTCCAGTGATTAGCAACATCAGACAGGCAATGATATGAGGGCTCATGAAAGAGGATGCCAGCTTCTTTATAAACTCAAATTAAATTCAACTGTCTTGGAAACTCAAAGATCAGAAACAAAAACAAACCAGGAGAAAAGGAAGAGAAAATAGTCAGTTGGGAAAAAAATAAATCACTTGTCTCCTCCTCTTTTATAATTTAAAACGGGATGTTTTTGTTGATCATCTCAATACATCTGTCAGTCAGTTCTACCATAAAGATGTGGGAAGCCTTGTATCAGACCTACAGTTATGAAGGGGAAATGCTCTCAATATCCAGTAATGAACAAAGAAATAAAAAGTAAACTACAAAAAACAAGTAGATTTTATTCACCAAGAACAGAGCACTTTAAAAACCTGTTCTAAATAAAAAATAGATTTATCTTGGGTACCACTTGCTGTATCTTAAATCATTTTTACTGCTATGTAAGGTGTTACTGCTTCAAAATAACTTCAAACAGATCCACACTTTATATTCTGCATTTATTGATAAGTTTTCACCTGAGTCAATTTGAGGATGGATGGATGGGTAGAAATGCACTTTAAGAGCGTGCAGCCATGCCAGCAGAGCAAACATTCACATGCTTTAATACAAATACAATGCTAATATGCTAATAGTAACCAGTATGTCAGCATACTAACATTTGCTAATTAGCATAAAACAAAAAGTGCATCTAGGGCTCATTAGTTAATTAGTATGAAAAATAACTATTATGATTACAGATTAATACTTAAAATGATCTTATCCTTAGGGGCACGTGAATGTCATTATGGTGCTTAAGAGAATAAGTTAGGCGCTTATCAAAGCTGTTAGGATTCATCCTCTGGGCACCGTAAATGTATAAAATTTTGTGGCAATCTGTCAAGTACATGGTGAGATAGTTGAGTCTGGACCAAAGTGTTGGGCCAAGAACATGTGACTCTGAAATACAGTGCACACTTTAGCAGCAGTAGACTGTTTAATTAAAAAATAATGTGAGGTAGTGTCTGCCCCTGAGAGGTGCTACATAAATACACTGTTCTTACTTACAATGTTATTTTTTATTATTATCACACACTGTGTCTACTTGGCTTTTGCCTTCAAGTTGCCAATTTTTGCAACACTGTCATCCTGCTGCTTTGCTTAACTTTACTCACCCCTCCTATTAAAATCAGATGGTACAGTGTGGTGTTCCTGGACAAATGAGAGTATTGCATGGCATATGCTGTGTTAGTGAGCATCTAAACATGGTCACTGAGCACTCGTTCAGAACAGAAAATACAACATGCCAGAACAGCGACTATATACCCGTTAGTCAGTGCTAAGACACACACTGTTTTTACTGTGTTCTTGTCATTGTGCTTTCTTATCCTTCTGGTTTCTCCTTTTGTTTAGATTTAACACTCAGCTGGGAAAATGATAGACAGCAAACAACATCAGTCAACTTCCTCTTCCCACACAAACACACACACACACGTTGCTGTCTGACAGGCAGTGTCCGAGCTCGCAGTCACTGACATAAAAGCTTTTCTTTATTGATTTCGTCTTCTGGATATTCTTTTCCTGTGAGAATTCTTACTGACTTTCTGACATTTCTACAGTGGGAACCATCAAATAGTATCTCGTGACATTCATCTAATATGCAGATTAAACTGTTGTCTTTCAAATCCCTAGACAGTTTCACAGGTAAGTTTTTTTATTCTTATTTTCATTTTTTCTTTTTCTTTTTGAGTTTATCCTCATTAATCTACAAATAAAATCAACCTTTACTTAAATTACCCATTTCATACAAGTCAAATACAAGTTAAAGTGCTTTACAAATGACTGATTAGTACTATTAATCTAATGAAAACATTAAAAATCATACCATAAAAATTATAAAGCAAAACATACTGCAAAAGACAAGTTACAATTATGTTTTAGTCTACATTAAAATTATCAATATTGTTAGTGCCTCTCCCTTTGAAGGTTGTGCCAATGGTTCTGTCTGATGGCTGAAAGCATTATCACTAACATGTGTTTTGTATTAAGTAAATCTTCATTAAAACTAAGATAAAAAATTTAAATTAATGACTAAAACTACAGTTTTAGGAAATTACTAAAACTAAAACTAAATTGAAAATATCCTCTGGTTCATCTGCAAAAATGTATGTGACACATCTAAAATACAATTAAAAAGTGAATAAGAGTTTTTCTTTCATCATGGGGCAGCTGTGCATGAGAAGGTCTTTGGGAAAGACACTGAACCCCATGTTGGTCCCAGAGGTGGTGGTAAAAGTCATAGTGCAGTCCATTCATCATTTAAGTGCAGTTTGCAAACTTCTTATTTAGCCTGATTTCTTTTAAAGTGGAATCTTTGGAAGTTTGAAGGGTTTCGATGGGATAATAGACAAACTGCAAAAAATACAAACAATGTCAGTTATCTGACTTCACCACTTTGAATACAGACAAATTTCCCCAGGTCTCTAACAACTTAAGTCTTAGTACAAAAATATTAGCTTATACAGGCCTAATAACATGCTAATATGAATAAAGATGAAGCCAACAAAAGGCAACTTATCCAACGCTATTTGTACTCCACTACAATTAACCTGATTAAAGAACAAAGTGGATTGTGAATGCGACGATACAAGCTACAGCACCTTAGTGCATTACTTGTGGGTCTGGAGAGACCACAGTAAACTAAGCAAACATTCTTTTCAAATTATATATAAAAGTCTAAAACCCACTGTCGTTCAGTATCAGACTCTAAAGAACATACGTAAAATGTCAGATACAGCATCACAAGCTGCAGCAGCTGCATTACCTGATCAATAAAGCAAATGCAGTGCCATTGTGTTTATCCTGCTCAGGCTTTTAATTCTTCCTCTGGGAACGTTAAAGTGTTTGTGTGTGAAAGACTAAAGGATTTATTGTTGATCTGGAAAAAGACGACTAATATCATTAGAGCAGTGAAAAATTACATACTGTTAAAAAGAGAGTGAAGAACGAAATTAAGGCCACGGTGGTGATTTCATCTTCACACCCTCAGTGTAATTCTTCTCCTCCTTCTCTTCCTGCATATGCTAATCACAATCTCTCCATCACTGTGTCAGCCCTTCTCTTTCATCAAATGTTACCTTGTGGTTTCAGTGCAGTTTTAACCATCTGGTCATGCATACTGTTAAATATTACAGTGTCTGGATGCACGACTTTCATTTATATTTATATTTTATGTGGAAATATTTTTAAAATATAGGATTATTCTACCAAAAATGTTAAGGTACTAACCCACCTCTCTAAATTGCTGCACAGCGGCATCCCTTACTTTGTTACCAGCAAACAAGGCTTTTATCTGTGTTTAGAGTTTAAGAGAAATCACAAATTTAAGGTTGAAAACTTCTTCTGTTGACACAAATATATAAACAAATCTCCCCGTCTTCTTTAGTAGTTTGGAACACCACAATCATTCTGCACATGTATTTCAGCCTCTCATATTCACATGGACAAACACTCACTACACACAAACTGAGGTCTATACCATTAGCAGGTTGTGGGCCTGAAATGTAGGCTTCATTAGAGGATATCATCCCTCGACCTCTCCCACAGGGAACCCATTCTATTAACCCAGATCTATAATTGACTTCTTCTTTTAAACATACATAGCTGACAGAGAGACATGAGAAAGAGGGACTGGTAGGAGGCAGAATAGCAGTGGTAGGCCGATTGCTGCAGACAAGCAATATTACTGATAACATACTGCATAATAAATCTTCATTCTGCTTCCAGCACTGCTTCCTCCTCAGTATATGTTGTTCAAGAACATCTCCAGTTTAATTTTTCTTGGTGTATGTGACCCACAAAGAACTCACTCAACTTTACCAGCTTCAAGAACGAGGATGTTAAGTCGACATATTAGGAAAACAAATGCAGCAAATGTTCACATTTGATAAGGAAGGAAAGAAGTTTGGGCATTTTTGTTTCAAAAAAGACTTAAAATTGCTGCAAATATTTTTGTTTCCAATTAATGTATGTTTATTTGTGGCGATCGTTTAAAGTTACAAAGATTCTTTTCACAGTGAGACTATTTGAATGCTATAAAATAGCAGACATTACTCTTGAATTCAAATGTTTAATAGCGACACTTTAATGAACTTAAAATGTTCTATAATACAACAATACACTTTAGTGCTAGTTTGCTGTTGTCTTCTCATAGAAATATAGAAATACAGAAAAATATAAACTAAAAAAGATTTCCATAATTTAAAAAATATCACAGTAAGAAAAAACATCTTTTAAGAAACCTGGATAACTGGAAAAAAAAAACTGTCCAAGAAAATAATTTGATTTAAGAAAATCAAGCTGAAAATAAATGAAATGACTGCTGATACGTAACTGTTGAAAATGTAGTGTTCTCAGTGTTTTAAGTTCAAAAAGCCACACCCACGCACACCTGCACATACACTACTCACAAAAAGTTAGGGATATTTGGCTTTCGGGTGCAATTTATGGAAAGCGTGAAAAGTTCACACTACAGTGATATTATATCATGAAAGTAGGGCATTTAAGTAGAAGCAAGCAATGGTGATTTCCTCATCTCAAACAATTTATTGAAACAAAAGCCAACAACAGTGGTGAGTATACCACAACAAAAA
>JAUMHL010000029.1:17274185-17287493 GCA_032362345.1 Sandelia bainsii
ACATTTACTCCGTTACATTTACTTAAGTAACTTTTTGAAAAAAATGTACTTCTAGGAGTAGTTTTATTGTACTATACATTTTACTTATACTTGAGTAGATTTGTGAAGGAGAAACGCTTGGGCAACACTCGTTACTTTTTTTTACCATTTATTCTACACATTATCTACACATTATTTTCACAAATCAGACGTAGCAACAATGATCAAATTACTCAGTTTCACCACCGGTAATAAGGTCGCTAAATTGATTGAAATTGGTTCCCACTGACACACAGAAGGCAGACAGCTGTACAGCTGTGCGCAAATGGGCACACTTCACACGTTAACTCACTCTGGATTCAGAAATAAATGTGATTTACCATTACATCCTGATCAACCAACAGACTTCAGTGACTAAACCTAAGCGATGTCTTTGAATAAGGCTGTTTCTGTCCATGTGACCGTGCGTAAAAACAGCCCGAGAGATCGGGATGCGGTGTTGTGACTCTAATGCTGTTAGTAATGATGTTTATGGAGATGTAAAGCGTATAAAAGTCTGACGTTATCCAGTGAACGGAGACAGTTCACCTGTAAACTATAGTAGTATTATGTCTTTAATGTTATTTAATTTTCATAAAAAAATGTCAGGTGTTCCTGCATACCACTAGAGGGAACCTGCGTACCACAAGTGGTACGTATACCATAGTTTGAGAACCACTGTGTTAGAACAAAGTAAACATTTCAACAGTCATCAAGATGCTGGTTTAATGAACTTTGTAATATCACAATTAAAGTTTACCTATACACCAGAGGTAAACTATGAAGTAGGAGACTATAAGGTAGGATGTTATTGCTTCCAGTCTTCAGTCAGCTACAGGCTGATTACCTAAATGACTCAATTGACTGAATTTCTGATCTTCCATCCCTCTGATTTCGCTGTAGGTACAGTCATTTTAGAACTAAAACCACATCGTGACAGTTAGAGAGAGATTGCTCAGAGGGTTAAAATAAACCAATAGTGATTGTTATGTCATATAAGAGACATGAACAGTGGTCTTGTATGTTGGAGTCACACTTTGTTAAGCCAATGCCAGTGTAGGCATCAACACCACTGGTCCAATAGTAATGTTGATGTTTAGGCTTGTGAAGTCAGAAGCAACACTTCTACATCGACAAATTAACTTCCTCCTTCAAAACAAAGGGGAAGTTGTTCAGATACATTATTCAGATATTGGAAATGTAAAGTTGCACACAGTTTTATGTGACTTTAAAGTCACAAAAAAGTATAGTTACCCAAATTGACCCTACAGTGTGGCTACACTGCACTTTTTCATCATCCTAAATACAGTACAACAACCCGGTCAGGGTGGGGGTTACATGCTGTCTTGTCTTTGAAGAGTGTTAAATATTATATTAAGTGAAACTGCTAAGTGGATATTTTTTTCTGTCTTGGTGTTTTACTCTCAATCTTAATTAGACTTGGACTTCGAGCTGCAGACTCTGACTTCACTTGGACCTTTTCTCGGCTAGGACTTGACTAGCCTGGACTTGGATCTGTCTTGAACTCAACAAACGTGGACTTGACTACAGCACTGTATTATGTCCTTGCGCTACTTTTGCAACTTTAATGAACATGAAATGAGTGTGTTTCTTCTCCTGGTTTCTCTCCTTTCTTCCTTTCCTACACCAGATTTTGGAAAATTTGGTAGCATTTGCTGTTGATGCCACACAATTAGCCATACAAGCAGGGATAATTTACATTTTGCTTATTACGTTCAAGGATGAAGACTCAAAATGTAGCTACTGAGGCTGGTGTCTGGTCTTTTTCTGTTTATGTGTGGGGGTGTGTGTGTAGGCAGTGGTGTCAAACCAACATGACCCACATTGGCTGTCTGATCCGTCCCAATTTGTCTCCAAGGTGTCACTGCGGCAACTGGTGTAGTATTGCCACAAATGTCAGCAGCAAGGACAACCAAGCCTTGAAGGAGATTGTCTGTCAATTTGTTACTGAAAGTGAGTACAAATACAGACCAAAACAAACACACCCACCATGATCAGAGTCTTTGGACATGTGAAAGTAGATTAGAGCAAAAGGAGCTGGCCCTCAGTGACAAGTAAAATTAGACACACACACACCTGTGGAATACACACAGACACATGAGATAGCCACGTCTGATGGGCTGATAAGCACAAACAGTGAGAATTCCTTTTGTAAGGCCACCTGCTTTACTTTCTCACTCGCTTTCGCTCTGTGCAAGTATGCTGAACACAGCAAACTCATATGCACAGTCTCACAGACACATTCTCAAAGATCTTCACAAACTGACAGACAAACGCGCGCGCGCACACACACACACACACACACACACACACATACCACAGATCTTTAACACCTACCACATTAAACTGAGAAGGGGAAGTAGTAATAGGAGGAAACGAAGGGTGTTACTTTAGAAAGACTGACAGAAAAACTATTACTACAAAGTTTTAACAAATTCTCAGTTTATATGCATGTTTACTGAAAGCTGAAAATCTGGTCCAAATTTAGGAGCCTCTTTAATCTTGAGTCTGTATTCCTTTGTATTTTGTATTTGGTTCCTTAATGATGAATTAGTTGCTTTTTATTTGTATGTTGCTTTCTGGCATTTTGGAGGCTCCGCTTGGTTCTGCACTAATAAATTAAAACTTAGCTGCTGCAGTTGCACCACATTTACATTTATGCTGTGTAAAATGAGCAAAAGCTTTAATCTGGTTCTTAAAATAGGTCCAACTGTTGAACAAAATACAAAACTCATTACTAAAAGCAGCATTTTTCTCAACTAGTAATAATCAGTGAGCCTTCCTGCCTGGAACATATGATTCATATAATGATACTGTTTGCCATGAGCACACGCTGTTAAGGATGCAAGTTTGTTGTGTCTGAAAAGCACCAGGGGAACAAGGGAAAAATCAATACACTATAATGCTGATATATTTTTGGCTCTATCAATAAGTCAACTAGAGCTCACTATCAGAGTTGTTTTATGCACTACAGTAGCACGGGATTATATAACATGAACTCTTGAAAATACTGAAATAAAGTCCTTGAATAACTGTTTGGAGGAGGTTACCTGCTTTACTGACAATGACTTCAAGAACTCACACAAAACATGAAAAGGTTACATGAAAAGGTTTTGCTGCCATTGTAAGGATTTTCATATGTTTTTGAAAGCCATACACTTACAGTATAAATACAGGTATTTCCGGCCATACTAGCTTCATGGATATAGGAATATTAACATCTTTCTGTCAGTCGTACATTTACTTTGGTCCAGACTAAAATATCTCAATTTTGTCCAGACAATTGTGGTTTCCAGAATATGAACCATAATGACTTTGACGATAAACTGGCATTTCATCTAGTTCCACCATGATGTTGGTATTTATGTTTTTGACTAAAGTGATTCAACAACCATTGTATATATTGGATATAGCCATTATGATGAGTCCTCACAGAGCTATAAGCCTGTTGACATAACTGGAGTATAAGTGGAAAGGCAAGATCAGAGGTGGTAAGTGCATTCACACTGTACTCAAGTACATTTATTGGGGGGTTACTGAAGTAATTCAATTTTATGTTACTTACTTATGATACATTTTAGGGTCAAATATTTTTCTTTTACTGCACTACATTTAATCACAAGTTTGTTTTTGCAGATAAAGATTCTTTAAAAAAAAAGAAAAGAAAAATATAATCAACTAATAAATGATCATGTATTATTATGGATAAACCAGCTATCAGTAACCGTAGCTACAGAATCTTTGTCCTTATACGTTTTAGCGGGGACTTAATGTACTTGAGTAGAGAATTTAAAGTCATATTAGTACTTGTAGGTGAGTATTTCTTTTGGCAAGTTGCCCTTTTACTTGAATTTGGCCTCCTTCCCCACCTAACCTGCTGCCAGCATGTTGGAGACATCCCAGCTCTATCGCGATGGAGTTTTATGCATATTAATACTCCCCGTCACCCCCAAATTCAATACAAATCGGATATTTCTTGTTGCAAGCTTCTATCGCTGCCCTTTGTGCACAAGCTTTATCCTAAGAAAGTAACATTGCATCTGGAGTAGTGCTCTACTGCTGTTCCGATGCACCGCACAGGGACAGTACAAGTGTAGGTTATCTGTGTTTCAAGAGGTCCCAACCACAAAAAATAAAAATAAAAAATCGAGGTCTGAACTGAACCGAATTAGAGAATCATTACACCCCTACTGATTATTATCCGCCTCTAGTAATACTAGAATATTTCCCTTTGAATTGTAGTGAAGTAATGTTAAATGCAAGTACTCCACTAAACTAATAATGAGTCAATGATGCACTTTGGCAAAGATGCAAAATCAATGGGATTGGATTTCAGTTGAAATCTCAGTAATATCCATTTTGGACCAGTGTTACAAAGACAACTACAAAAAATGTTTTTTTTTCCTTTTTAATTTTGTTACAATTGGCTTCCAACATTTCCAATGCAGTATTCATTTAATTCTACATAAAGAAAAAGCTAATTATTTTCAAAAATATTTAGAAATCTAAACCTCTATCTAAACCTTGTGCTTCCTGAACCACAGATATTTGTGAAAGCTGCAGGCTTGAGAACCCCACCGTTTCCCATCTTTATTCTCCAATCAATGCTTTTTGTTATTTTAAACACCGCTGCCAGCTTCTACCACTTTTTAATCCTTGCTTTTTTTCTGGTGCTTTCCAGTGTTCTCCCTTCACACCTACACACTCAGCCCTCCCCTATCAAGTCCCTCATCCATCTATCCATCCATCCGTCCCATTTGCTGTACTCTCAGTGGAACACTTAGTCTATTTATAAAAACATCAAAGCCCACAGCTTCCAACATACAGCCACTAGAGAGAAAACGGGGGGATAGGAAGATGCAGGCAGAAGTGAGGAGTTGTAGCAAAGGCTGAGGAGGAAATGCACAAGGAGGGAGAGAAACAGAGGGTGAAATATGGTAAAAGAAGAATAAGAAAAAGAAATTGGCAGAGGGAGGCTAAGGAGGGATAACTGTACAGACAAGAGAAAGAACATGAGGGGCAACAAGAGGAGGAGGTGAAGAAGAGAGAAAACAATAAAACAAAGAGGGAGTGTGACAGAAAGGAGAAAGCAGTAGGCCAAAGGAAATCTGGGGGGAAAAAGCACAGAACAAAATACTGGATGACAAATTTGGTTTTAACCATTTCCCTTTACTTCAAAATCTCAATGATATACCTCAGCACCAGCTCTGTGTGTGCACATATTTGTGTGCGTGTGTACAGTGTGTGTGCGCTTTGTCTGTGTAGGAGGCAGGTTTTGGATCTGGGGACCTCCCACCCACGCAGGTTGGAGTTGCAGAAGCACCTGAGCTGCGTTCGGAACCGCCAACAGAGACCAGTGTTTGCAAATGCTCACTAACTGATTTGAACCTGAATACGCTCATGAAAAGGCAGAAAACGTATTATGTGAATTCAGAGGAACTGTGGGCAACGTGCCCGACGGCAGCTTGACAGTTGCTGGTGGAAGCAAGGGACACTCGATTAAACCCGAACACAAAACACACCATCAGTCAAAGGGAAGCTTTGAACAGAGGCCTTGAATAGTGCTTTTTATAAATACATACATTTTTCTTTTGAAGAGTGCTACAGTAATAGCTGTAGCAAGCAACACCTTTATGGGCTTGTTTTAGGTGCAATCTACACTCTGTGCCTACACCATTTCATCTCTCCCTCTTCCTCTATCTCTCGCCTCTTGTCTACCTCTTCTTCCCTCTCCATTATCTCCTCTGCCTGGCAGAAAATTCTCACCCACCACCTCTCTGCTGGAGTGACATTCCAGCAGAGAGATGCCTTGTTTAATTTATTCTCATTTTCAGAATACATGTAATTGAACAGACCACTCTTTTGTGCAAACGTCTCAATTCAGAACCTGATCGAATGCAAAATTGCACTTAGACCTGTGTTGATGGCATCATCAGAAACAGCACAGCATTTTGTACATACAACGACATTCTAAATACACTATACAAAGATTATAAAGGATGCTGAAGAGAATGGATTGAATACATTAAAGAAAATGCCTTGCACTATTCATGCTCTAATTTATCCTCCCTCAATCTTCATCAATCCTTGTTTTTCAAGCCTTTCTTCCCTATACAGCATGTTCTCTGTACGTTTCATATTACATTATACATACACAAGACCACAGAGAAAACAGCACTTTTTGTTATTACTCTCGAAGGACATGTAACGCGTCTTTCATCTTTCGGTCTTCTCTGCACTTGTTATGAGCTACTTTCACTGGAACTTTCAAGGAAATCAGATTTAATCCTCCCTCCTACGCCCTTCCCACTCACTTTCTCCCCTTTTTGTCTTCCCATCTTCCCTCTACTATTACCACCCCCAGTTTTTTTCCTGTCTTCCTCTGCCTCCTTCCCTCTTTGCATCTTTCACCATCCTTCATCTTTTCTTCACCCGGTTCTCTCTCTCTCTCCTTATTCACCTATGTTTCTCACACTTCTTGCCACTGAGTCCCTCCTCCATCCCTCTCAAGCTCTCTGAAGGGATAATTTGTCCATTAAGTCTGAGACAGTGGAGGACACTCGACAGCCTGTCATACACTGAAACCCTACTCTTTTTAACACGCTCATTTTGCAATGTGTTCATAAAAACACACACACACAACCAATCACGTGGTGGTGTTAGAGCACACACAGTTTTGCACAAGCAGCCATTAAGGAAATTAGTGCTCACTCCTAAGTGGAACATGGCTCATGAGCATACACAAAAATTCCTAGCATAAAGAAAACTCATACACAGTTCTTCGAAACACCACATTACATAATACAAGCTGCTACCACCCCACACTGGTTCTAGTGTATGGAAAACAAAACAGCAGAGTTCCACTGGGACGTTACAGTTTATTGTTTACGGCAACAACACTGAGGCAGTGAGCTGCTCTGACCAGGAATACTGTACACAGAGTTACACAACATGCAAAACACAACTAGCCTCAAGGCCTGCATCTGCAGTAACAGACTGCACAAAGCTCCATTCAAACAGCGCTTCCTATCTAATTCTTCATGTTTGCATTTTTCCCCATCAATAAGGGTAAGTGGCTCAGAGTGAACCTTATTTCCAGTTTCTTTCTATAAGCAATAAAAAATGCTATTTCTATTGTTAGTATTTATTCGTGCATATGGAGCATACAGCAGCACTCTAGACAGCAGAATATGGATTTAGGCCACAGCATTGGTTGGGGGTAACGCGTTACACAACAACATTACTTTCCATAGTAACACAGTAAGATAACATTTTACATCATAAAGTTTAGTAATATTATTAAAGTTATGTGTTACATTCTGAAACAACATTGTGATTTTACATGTCTTTGCATCAAATGGTAATAGATTGTTCTGGACAAACTGAATCACCAGTTTCAATGTCGATCAGCATCTTTACCAGTCATGAAAAGTATGAAAATCTTATATGATATATAGAAGTATTTTGGTAACTGGCTTAATAGTTTTACTTCATATTAGCTCAAAGTAATGCAAACGTAACTTTAGGTTTAGAAGGTTCAATTTTTTTCTACTTAATACTCAACAGCAGATCATGACTGGTGTGTTATGCAAATTTAAACATTACGTTTGTGGTTAAACCAGACAATTCAATATTCATGTTAAAGGCAGAAAAATCGAAGTTATTTCTCGCATGACATA
Organism: Sandelia bainsii; assembly: GCA_032362345.1. Classification (NCBI taxonomy): domain Eukaryota; kingdom Metazoa; phylum Chordata; class Actinopteri; order Anabantiformes; family Anabantidae; genus Sandelia; species Sandelia bainsii. The sequence goes on from JAUMHL010000029.1 coordinate 17,281,904, forward strand.
TTGTACACATTGTAAATTTGTGATTTTGGGCTAGTGAAATAAAACTTGATTTGATGTGAAATCAGTTGACTGTCAATAACATTTGTTTGAAACATTGACAACACAACTGTCTGCACCACATCCTTCTTGGACATAAATAATACCACATAAATAAATTATGCTGACTGTGCTACTTTCTAAAACCTGTTACAGGCAGCTGTTAAGAATGCTAAGTTCTCAAATTCAGCCATGAACAATCTTTCTGCTCTCTACTGAAACCATAAATGCTGGTTGGACAGACACGACTGCAAAGAGCACAAATGTAACTTTTTTTAAAAATTTCACAGCTTAAAACAGAGTAAGGTAGCCTGAACTCAGGACAGAAACATTAAGACTTATTTTAATTTTGTTTAAAAAAGTCAGAGCTAGATCTCACTTCCTTTTTTAACTCACGAAAAGACAGAACGAAGACCGAGAGGAACAAACGTCACTGTATCAAAAGCTGCAAATTAAGCTAGGTTTTGTTGAATCTATCCACAACTATTCAGCCAAACAGTAACAATCAACAGGCCTATGGTCACCTATGATGTGAGGATTATCTGGGGTCAACATTTCCATAAGAATACAATTACAGTAAAGTAATTTAGCTGACATAATGTGACTCAAGTATTCGTTTTGTGGATCACCAAAACCAAGTGGGTCAGAGCGTAACACTGTGATAGAGGAACCATTATGTAAGACATGTGACCTTAGAAGTGAGAGAAACATGACAAGAGGAACAAAACTTGATTCAGGTAGTGAGAATACAACCTGCCAAGTATTAATGATGATTTGATCTTAAATTAAAAGGCATATAAATATGCAGGTCATTCAATCACATTGTGTTTGGTTAAAAATAAAAACATGTCTCCTCAAACTTCAGTCATAAAAACTGCACCAACATACATCCACTGAACTGTACAGTAATCATGCTGCATAAACACAAACACCCTTCCATTTAATTCTCTGAGAGACCATCAAACAAGCGCAAAGCACACCCAAACACTGATCAGCCACTTCACTCTTTGTGTGTGTGTCTGTGTGTGACCTTGCAGAGGAATTCCCTTTCTCCCTGAGCTCTGGGTAAGTGACACTGTTCTCCAGACGGACAAATGGGTCGAAGATCAAGTCAGGACATACACACAAGCGCACACACACCTGGCAGAAGAAGGGAAATGCAAATTGTTGCTAAGTGCTAAGTGACTCATATGCATACGTGCACAGGCATACACAACTGGAGCGAGAATTGAAATTTTAGATATGAGACATTTTCTTGTTTTACTTCCCCCTTCTTCTTCTAGAGGCACCTAGGGTCCCCAGAGAGCAGCAAATGCTTCCCGTAAAAGGACGCTATTGACTCATTACATACACAATAGGCTAATTACCAGCTAACCCACTGCTGTGCTGAACAGCCCTTCTTCCATCCTTCAGCATACAGACAGTTGCATCTAAATGTTTCACTGTTGCTAGGAGACATGAAAATCCAGTTGGATGCTAATACGATTGGAAAAACATTGACTTCAAGCAAAAAAAATAAAATAAATAAATCACAAAAGCCCAAAGCACCTCCACATTGCTGTCAGATGTGTTTCTCTAATTGTTTATGTCATTTCCTGTGGTAAAGACAATAGTGAATCTGTCTCTGCCGTACAGCACTGTATTGAGATGGTGTTGATACAGCACTATATGGGAGGAAAAAACACAAATAGAAGTAACAAACTGTTTCTGAATTATTTCCCTACCCAACTCTGCACTTGTTTAAATATTTATATTTGTTTATATTTTCTCTATAAGTATGGTGTGCCAAAAGGTGATAAATACTAAAGCAATAAGTGATCAGACCAACTACACAATCAAGATAACATTATAGTTCGTCATTGCAGGAAGTTAATACGAGCTCTAGTCAAAATGTCTGCTTTGAAAAAGCATCTTATATAACAAAATTCACTTTTGATGCTAAAGATGAGCGTTTCATGCTCAGTCATTTCAAGGAATGTAGGTATAGTAAATGGTGTATTTATTCATTTCCTTGACACCTACAGTAATCTTCACTGGATGAATCAAGCACAAACGTCCTGCCTCCACTTTGAGACTTGTCTCTTGTGTTTCTCACTGATGTTTAAGAAAGCTGAAAATAATATTAATGGTTTACTCTATTTGTGAGAAAAGATAGATTGACAGCTGTATTTACCCATAAACCCCAATATACAAACATACAGAATATTTTTCCAGTATTTAACGATAACTAAACCCACATGTAACATGGCAAAAATAACATGCATTCTTTCTCTTCATTTGTTTATATTTAGTGCGGAGTAAACTTTATGTTGTTCTTTATTCCCATCAAAATCCAAAGGCATTTCAAGACTATTTTATACCCATGAAAATAACACTGAACAGAATAACAAAACATACAGCAGTATATAGGAGGACAGAGAGAAGCAGATGGAAAGTGGGAAAAGAGCATGAAAAGAAAAAACAAATAGTTTAGTGGAAAAAAACTGAGAAACAGACAAAGAAAGTAGTAGTGTGTGCGCGCTTTTAATTCACCTACCCTGACATTGGAATCCCTGCTTGCCAAAACCCCTGTAGAGAGAACATACAAGAGTTAAAGCACTGTACAGACACAGCTGCGCGCGCACACACGCACGCACGCATACACATACACATACAGAAAGACAATAAAAAAGGAAATACTAAAAGCTTTCTCGACCTCAACAAATTGACATAGAGAATGATGTCAAATAGTTTCTGGCATTCTTGTGCAGTGCTAAAGCCATCCATCACCAAAAAGAGCACAAATTAAACACACACACACGCTAAACTATGCAAGTATTGAGGACATTTGATTATCCTGTGAACAATACGGTGCATGTAGTAAGGTCAACATAGGTCTACAAACGCACACACTCACTGCCTAAGGGCCAAAATGTCAACCACTCCTACTGCAGTCAGTGGCATGAAGAATGCACACATATGCACTAGCACACACAGCCTTGCTCATTTTCATATTGTGGCTACAAATAGATAAAAAACACTCAGTGCCCTTGTTGTTCTTTTTCGTTATGCTTATTGACCCAGATAGACAGACAGATAGATGGACTATTTGATAATCTAAACAGGTCAAGCAATTACACAAGGTGCACAGTGTTCCTCTATTTAGGGGTATTTACGACCAGTGAGACCATCCTATTACATTCCCATGAACACACAGTCTTCTAGGTCAAACCATTCATCCATTCACAAATTAAAAAGCCTGTCATGGGTCTTAAATAATGGCCATTTTGGGAATAGTGCACAGCGCAGATAATAATAAACGGTACAAATTAGGCCAACCTAGAGCCGGAAACTCATTTAATAATCTGAGCACAGGACTGGATCACTGCCTGGTGAAGCCCGGTGGGTTGCACGGTGACATGTCCGTACAGGTGACTGAGAGGACATAATGGAGAGGAGGAGGAGCAGCGGGAGAAGGGCTGAAGTTATGTGAGCAGATGTGTCAGAGTTTGACCCATGTGTGAAACACTTTTGGTTACTCCTCATGTAATCTTCCTTCTGCAATTCACTGCTTTGGGAAAGCATGTTTCTTTTTTTATTGCTTGGCTTTTCTGCTTCCCTCTGCCTACTTAATACCATCAAACAATGGTCTACAGCTATTCCTTTTTTTGGTGCAGCCCACATATCTCTCTGTCTTCCCTCCTGCCCTGCCTTACACATATAGCATCAACAAGTACAAGAATAAGGCTGAAATCGATGTTTATTTTGAGGAAACCAACCAACCAGTGCAACCCTCCCACTTTCTTTATTCCTGCTGTAACTTAGCAATGCAATACTATCAAACATTGGCCATTTTGTCTTTTTCACATCAATGAGCTTCATCTATCTCTTACTTTGCCTATCTCGTTTGAACTGTGAAATTAGACACTAAATTACACTGTCAAACGGAAACTTGCCCTGCCCCTTTTTTTCTTCCTTTATCTTCATTTCTTGGTCCTCCCACTTATGTCTAAACTAAAATAATAACTAAAAATGCAAAAACTTAACTTTCCTTAACATCTTCTATGATATTATTAATAAATGCATTAGATTAACTGCAATTGAATGCATGTTAACAACTGTTCCCCTGTGTCCGCTCCTCACCAGATGAAGTCGGTGCAGTGGCTGCAGAAGGTGGGCTGCTTGAAGAAGCGCGCGATGAATTTGTGGTCCTTCACCTCGTGCACGTTCTTCTGGCGGAGGGCCCCCTGGCGCGCGAAGCCCCTCATGGGCTCGCGGGGTCCATCCTCCCCGTCGCTGTTGGTCGCCGCCGAGTCTGCCATTCTCCGACTCTCTGAGCAACTGTCTTTACTTGTACTTGAACTGACCAACGGGAGTTGTAGGTGCGTTTCTGCAGTGACAAAAGTCGCTTTTTGTGCGTTGTTCCCAAGAAAGGAGCTTTAAATCGGGTTGTTGAGATCAGCGATTTTTTTAAGTAGTTTGAGTGGGGAGTTTGTTATAGTCTCCTTCAGTTGAGTAGACTTCTGCCGCTGCACACTGCTCTCACTCCGCTTCCTCCTTTTCTTCTGAGCGCTCTGACAGCCGCCGCTGAGTGTGTGTGTGTGTGTGAGAGAGAGAGAGAGAGAGGGAGAGGGGGGAGCTCCAACTTAGGATTCCTTACCATTTAAGTGTTACATGGAGAGCCTGAACTGTAAAAGCTCATGTAACCTATCTAAGCTGTGACAGTCAAATGTGAATAAGGATGAAACACCAAGCATTCACAAAGCTGATTGGGTGTTCTTGGCTGTTAAATATTTAACCATCATGGAACAATTTTACTTTTGGAAAGGCTGCTGCTCAATGCTATTGTGCTTGTTGTCCACTGTGACCACAAATAAACCCTAATCACAATTTCCCCTATGGGGATCAACATTATCCTTCACCTTAAATCAGGATCTGCCATCTTTGTGAATGCCTGTGGTTTATTTGTGCAATTGTGCCGTTTCTGAAGAGGTTGCTGCAAACAGCGTATACCGATCTCCACTGGCCTCACGTGAACTGGATTTGAACCTGGGAACTGCTGATTGCAGGAAAACTGTGCAAATTCAGTCGACACAACCCGTGGAAGAATTGTCTCTAGTCCGTTCACTACATAAGATCAAGTCAAAACATTTATCTGTATAAGCAGGAGTAATTGAACAGGACGATATATATCTATTTCTATATTTGATTCCCATCCCATTGTGAACAATCTGTCTCAAGAATGGCTTGAGGGAGTTTCTTCAATCTCAAAGGATGTGTATCAGATTTTGGTGGTCAAAGGTTAACGTCTGTGTGACCTCGTATGTCCCATTCTCATCAACACTATGTCACAGAAGCACCTGGAAGGAATTTTATTACATTGGGCTCAAGAAATCTGTAGAACTTCCTTCTTCCACCTGAGGAATATTTCTAAAATTAGGAGCATCCTGTCTCAAAGTGATGCCGAAAAACTAGTCCATGCATTTGTTACTTCTAGGCTGGACTACTGTAATTCATTACTGATAGGATGTCCCAATAACTCATTAAAAAGCCTCCAGTTAATCCAGAATGCTGC
>JAUMHL010000029.1:17308923-17327974 GCA_032362345.1 Sandelia bainsii
AGCAAACATAACATGCTATTGGAAGACAGTACTAATGTTTGCAGAATATAGGCCTCTGTATGTTTATGTAAATATTCAATTTAAAAAACAGTTGTTTTCAGCTACAATAGTCACTTACAATATTAACATAGTGTATGTAAACATAAAAACAATGTTATATACTGTGTTGCAGATAAAAGTGATTTTAAATATACGTGCACTGCATTGTGCAGTATAGGAAACCCCAGGCAGAAATGCAACACAAGTAGAGACAACAGTGACATCCATTCAAAGTTGCAATTAGTGCACTGTATGTTTCTGATTATCAAGCTCAAACATTTAACCCATGACCAACCGAACAACACAGAGCAGAACCAACAAAAGAGCAGTAAACCCCCTCACCCCACCCTCCATCTGTCTGTCTTCCTCTCTCCTTCCTTTCCTCCTTCCTTGGATCAGGATGCACTGTTCTAATTATTATTAGTATGATCCAGCTTTTCACTGCAAACATACTGTAACTTTCAACAGCTCAGTTACAGTAAAATAGATTGAATTTCAGCAGTTATTCTCCAAACACACACTGATACAACAAAAAGGCTGCGAAAAAGGAAATCCCTGTAGACAAAGAAGCAATCATAAAGTTGTTCCACAAATTCGAGACCAGCTCTTACAGTAAAACGAATGCACAACCAATCTAAACCAGATGCTCACAGTTTAGGACATGTAAAAGTAACCTTCAATTCTCTGACAGGCTGAATCCTTTCTTTGTTACAACTTAAGGATATATTTGAACTAATAGTTCTTGTTTGAAAGCAACTCCCATATGCACACAATGAAATAAGACCACACTAGTGTTTTCAAGTTGAGGGATTTGAGGGCTGTAAGCCTGTTTCCGCTGGGTCTCCATGAGGGAAGAGTAAAAGCATTTTGAGAATAACGTGCTATAGAAGAAGAACATAAGTGCTATGTGTGCAATCACATTCAACCAGCAGGCTAATCTAAGTGTCAGTTGAGTCAGACTGCACTTGATGAAATGAAACTAACCATGACAGAGACAAAACATTATGAGCTCAGGCACCTTTTTTTAGCTGTTCTATTACTTGTTTGCGTGCCTGTCACTGTCGCTTTAAGCAATACCAGCTGACCCAGAGTCTTTCCTTAACTTTCTGTTTATCAGACTCGCTCTTCTTTGACATTGTTCTCACCAGAGGTTTAGTCCATTGCTCTCTCTCTCTCCATAACTGTCATTCCCACATTTACTAGCAGCAGTGTTCATGATTTTCATTTCTGCCTATCTATTGTCAAGCTGCTCTTGACAAAATTTAAATGCCTACGTGACAGTGCATTAGAAAAAAAGTGTCATAATATTGCCACAATTGTGTCGTTTTAAGATGTGAACATGGCCACACAAATGTGCCACCATTATTAGTGGAGGTGTAATGGTGAAACAGAAACTTTGTGTTCAGAAGCTGTAGCTGATGAGCCATTTACTCCACACTCCTCGTGGGCTTTCACATGCAAATGTATTCATGTGTGGGGTTGATTGGTAATGGCCTCACTGTCCATTATGATACCTTTTATACAGCCACATACCAAATACATGAATCATCGGACAAGAAACACTCTTTAAGTCATGCACAACGGTTTGTCAACACAGTCACGCTGTAGGTATGTAAATAAAATACTGCAGCCACAGAAGGTCTGGAAGGGTTGTAAGCCCTATGGTCAGAGTTCTTTGGAACATATGTTGCGGCACAAGCCAGCTTAGTTTCACGTGCACTACAAGAAACTGCTGAGCTTTCTGAAAACATCTTAAGAGACATTTGAAAAATGTCCAGTATACTATTCTGTATGTTTATCTACTGTCATTTTGGCACAAATCACTTGACACAATTAGAAAATCATATAAAATAGACTGTAAGGAGTGACTGCAGAGTGATTTTACTTTATGTGACACAGTGGCACATAGAGAAAAAACACCTCAGAGTCTCACTGCTCAATCAGAGATCTGTGATGAAATTAAAGTTTTGAAATGTAACAAAGTGAAATGACTGTTAAGATGTCACAATGAATCACTCCAAATGTAATTTCGTAGTGAAAAATTTTTCTGCAGAACTGGCTGCAGAACAACAAATGAAGAAGTGGTGCAGAAAAACTGGTTTGTATTCATACTGTAAATGCAAAGATTTAAAATAATCTTTTAATTTAGCATTTGGCGCGGTGAGTTATCTGACAGATTCCCATGTAACAGAACAAATCGTTATGCAATTAAAACTTAAGTTACCTGTTTTAAAGATGTGCCAAGATTTTTATGAGGAACTTTACCTACATCCAAAACCTGTGTTGGCTGTAGTCTCAGTTCCAAACTGTGGAACTTGGACTACAGTCAAAACTAGACATGACACACATTTAACTTGTCATTTGATATTTAACTGCTTCTGGCGAGCTCATCCCACACAGACTATGAGCACTTTGGAAATAACGATTTAAAATTATACCTTCATGCACTGAACCCTTATACATTAGAATAGAATATATTCCAAATAAAAAACCCGGTGCAGAAGGAGAGAGAACTGTATCAAACCCTTTCACAACACCAGACACAGAATATTTCATAAACGCAGCCATTACTCGAATCTGTCACCTGTCTTTCTGTAAACGTCCCACTGTCATGTGGCTTTGCGGTTTTCTTGAAATTCTCCAAATAATAACAGCGTTCAAAAGAAGCGAGAGAGCAAAGGGGGCTGCGCTGCGCTCAGTTTCACTTTCGGTTCTGTTTCAGAGAAACTGTTTCTCTGCCGCTAAAGAGCAGGTCCGGTTGTTCGAGGAAGCAGATCGCAGGCGGAGCCAGTAACTCTGAACTGTATAAAAGTGTTTACCAGGCTTCACACACATACGAGTATGATTTGAAGGGTGAAAATCAAAGCCGGCAGGTTGACAAGTTACCTCCGAGTGGTTCAATGTTACGTTTGCTTCCACCCTGCGCTGCGTTAAGGATTACCTGCAGGATTACTGTTCTCATTGCAGCGTTTGCACTTTGGGATTACAGACAAACGGATCAATAAATCGCCGCTGTTGTTAGAACAAAACGGTAAGATTTTCACACTGGAGTCATCCTGTACTTTTTTGTCCTGGGCCCTGTGCAGTGGAAAAATACCGGATTGAAACTTTAAAATGCGATTTAGTATTCTCAGTGTGCATGGACATTTTGGGACAAATCCGCATTAAGAGCTGCGTTCAGAAGGCGGATGGTGTTTCACTCCTGTTTGATTCATAGCAGCTGTTAAAAGCAACTTTATATGGAAAGAGTGGAGCTTAATTGTAAAATGCAGTCAATTAAATTAAATATAGCTGTGATAAACATTTGAGACCTGACTCTGTTGGGTTTATTTATCAGAAGTCGTATGATTCATTAAATCGTTCCTTGTATTTAGGTTAAAAAAAAAAGAAGCCAGAAATGACAACACACTTCATCACCTGTTAATCATTACCTTTTCCTGGAATTAATCAAGTCGTAACACAAGTGTTAGATCATTCACATGGAGCTAGAAAGGAAAAGGCGAATCAGGAAAAGTAGAGGCCTGTGGATATTGGATGTGGTTGAGTCTGTGAAATATGTTCATCACCTCTTGTGACCCACCGGTTTCAGCCATGGCTCCAGGGCTCATTTTCACTTTAGTATTTAAAAAAAAATTTTATTCAGAAATTTTTTTATAGAACAAGAAATGTTTTCAGTTTTCAAAGTTGTGATTTAGTTTCTATTATTTTATTTGACACTTGACACACTATAGTAGAAGTCAGAAAGAAAAACAAACTGCTAGACTTTTGTGTCTGTGTGTACTGTACAGACTGTACAGTAATTGCAGCTGACATCAGTGCTGACTGTATTCTTGCCAAACCACAAATTCCAGTCATATCAAACAAAGTACCACGCAATGGAAACCAGAATGAATATAAAACCTACACTCAAGAGTAATTCACTGAATTGTCCACACACACACATACAGAGAAGTTTTTTCTTATTTCAGAGAAACAGGGCCTTACAGGTCCTGTGACTTGGAAGACTTTCAACTGGCTTAACTCTGTTTGAGATATTGTAAAAGTGATCCCTTTGTTTAAATGATAATAAATATATATAGTCATGGTTAAGATAATAACCATTCCTCTTTCTTTTTGCGTCTCTTTCAGGATGACAGTGTGGTGGTTAGAGATGGGAGAGGGTTTGGAGCCTCTCTCCCCTGTAGGATGGTAGCCGACAGCACAGTGGAAGACCATGACAAGACCCTCTTGTCAAGCGCATCAACATCCTCCTCCTCATCCTCATCCTCATCCTCCTCCTCATCCTCATCATCGTCCTCATCCTTATGCTTGTCCTCATCGTCTTCACTCCGCACAGAGTTGGAGCAGCTTCAGCAACAGGCCGTTCCAGGTCTGAACCCACATGTCCCCTCTGTGTATCTCACCCACTTCCCAACCTTTGCGTGCAAGGAGGACTGCCAGATCATCACAGATACAGCAGCCAAGCTAGAGCGCAGCAGCTTCTACTGGGGCCCTCTGGGAGTGGAGGACGCCCACCGGAAGCTGCGAGACGCTCCATTGGGCAGCTTCCTCATCCGAGACAGCAGGCAGAAAGACGTCTTCTTCACACTGTCCTACCACGCCAAGAATGGGCCGGTCAGTGTGCGCATCGACTACAAGCTGCAAAAGTTCTCATTAGCGGGCAACGAGCGCTCTTTCCCAACGCTCTTTGCCCTGTTGGAGCATTACATCAATTCTCCCAAGAAGAGCCTGAGCAAACCGTACAGAAAATGGGAGCCAACGCTGCAGGAGCTATGCAGGAAGCGCATCATGGAGCTGTGTGGCGGAGTAAACCAGGTTTCAGAGCTGCCACTCACCCATGTTGTCAAAGACTTCCTGATGGAATTTCCTTACAAACTATGACCAGTCTTCCATTTAAAGTTCTGACAGTATTATTTTTTATTTCTAGAAGGCAGTTTTTACCAAGTCATGGTAAACTGAAGAATGTGGTTATCCCTACCCATTGTGTGTTGGACGTTAAGTCTGTGTTGCCATGGTTACAGATAAAATCAGCTCCCTATTTTAATGTGCAGAATTGTAAAAAGGCTAAGATACAATATCACCACAGTGAAGTAGAGGCAGCCTCCAACTGGACTGGGTCCATTCAGAACTTTTCAACATCCATTACCTCTAGAGACTCAACTCCCAGTTGCACATTGACAAAGCGCCTTTTGGTCTTGAGGAAGCATGACAAATTTGAAAATGCTGCATTAAGAGAAAACTACAGATACATAGGAGCTTGTACAGAGACAGAAGAACATGTGGAATCGACTGAGACTGTTCTGCTGGAAACTGTAGTGTCTGTGGTTGCCCGTTTGTGTCCATCAGAGGTCCAGGGGTACTTTAAAGTGGACTGTGGAAGAACATTAAGAACATCAACAGAGTGGATTTTTAGAAATATTGAGGCATGGTGGAGGATACGGTTGAAACCATCACAGCTACTGGCACCAGTAGGAGATATTTTTGTAGCAGAATAATACTCTAATGTTTTAGAATGTTTACATCAGAAATGAATGTTTGCAAGCACCAATGACTCAAACACCACTTGATGTCTTTGTGAAATCTGGGGTTAACTTGTACTGTACATAGAGGTAGTCTCTACCTCTGTTCAACCCTCTCTGCCAAGCAGAATTCTTTAAACTGATAAAGATATATAAATATATATTTTTTATTTTCATTTTCTATTATATTTGAAATAAACTATATTTAAACTGATCTTGCTGGACTTGTATTCTCTTTAACTGTGATATTTCTGTTTCCCAAATCAAGTCATATGGTGGAGTGGTGGGAGTTTGCAGGGGGTGGAGAGACCGAAAGGGACAAACATACACACACTCACACTTTGGCCGTGCTATGTCACAGACAATAGGACAGACAGGCAGACAGACAGGAAGTGAGACGAGGTAGCGTACAGTGTCGTCACCACAGTGATTCATCTCTGTGGGGCAAAGTGACAGGTGGGTGGGGTTGCTTTGGTAGTAAATGAACTGTTACGCTTAGACACACACACACTTACCAGAAACAGGGGCAGAGGTGACACATAATGAAGCGTGTGATTTTGCCTGTGTGAATGCTTGTGTGTGTAGAACTTTTACCCTAATGAGGACCCAATGCAGATTAAAATTTCCTCAAGAGGAAGTGGGAAATTTTTTGGGTTAGTGGTTAGACGGAGACATGTTAGATCAAGGTCAGGGTTAGAGTTACAGTTCACATTTAATTAGTCAGGAGACAAAAAAGAAACATCTGCAGTACATAAAAGACATTATGTAAAAGTGAGGCGATACATGAGCAAGAGATTAGAAAGATAAGTTTGCTTTTTAATCAAAGTGCTGCCATTGTTCATTATACACTGACAGAAAAGTCAGCTTTCACGTGTAATGGGTGAGGCAACACATTTTGGCCGTGCTATGTCACAGACAATAGGAGAGGTCTGTATGACTCAAAGAAGTGTGTGTCTCACAAATGGACACGCTAGATTTCCTTCACTGTTTCATGTACATTGGACAAATACCCAACTGAAAGGTTATTTTAGGATTAGGCTAATCCTCATTTTAGAGGAAACCATGCTTACACACATTCTTACAGAATCATTGCATTGAACTAAACGATTGTAGAGTTGCAGCAGAAATTGATGACACGTCCTTGTTGTCTGAACCACAGTTAAAGAGTTCAACTACTGCATAAATTGATTATTCACAAAACAATGAGGATACTTCTCAGTATGTTTTTGAGAATATTTTTTTAAAACATATTGCATTACATACAATTCCACTAATATTTAATATACTAATATTTTTTAATTTGTAGTGTTTGTATTTGTTTAATTGTTTGTTTGGATGAAAACATACGAGATGTCATGTCATCAGTGAGTCTCAGAGGTGCTGGTATAGCAACATCTCTTGATGTATTTTATTACTTAGCTAGCTAGCTGTTTTCCACATCTTTATTCTTAACTAACTGGTAGCTCCCTAAGGTTCATTGTGTTTAGATTTTTTTCTGAGCTACTTTGCTTCACCTCGCAAAACTTTTGCATTCCGTTGCAATACATTCGTGTTCCCTCTGATCCATGGCAGACGACTGACCTGTAATCTGAGAGTAGCCTTTGTCATGCATCAGACCCGTGCTGGCTGGGTGTAATGTGGGGTACACCGTGAACACTTTACTGTAGATCTTAGATAAGTAGCCTGTTATACAGATATATAAATAGACTGGAATTTAATTGTGTAAAGCTTGTAATTAGAAATTTTGGGATAAATAAGGTCTATTTCCCCATAGATATGAGCCTGAGCCTAACCTTTACTGGACTCCTAACCAGCATGGATGGATTACCAAATGGGTCTACGAGGGTCAGGCCCAGGAGGCCCAGTATGAAGTGAGTCTTTGTTTGAAGGTTGCAGAGCTTAGTTAAAAGATGTAACATAACCAACAACACATACAAATTGACAAAAAAAAGAAATAAACACATACAATTACTGTAAATAAGTTTGTTTCCCACATTGTCAAATGATTCCATTTAACACCCACGTTTGTATTCGTAAAATAAAAGTACTAAAAATATCTATGCATGTATTACGGAATGTGTAGGGACGGTAATCTAGTTGACTAGAGTCAAGATGATATGAGCTGTGACTTCAGCTGAAATTTCCTTTAGAAAACATCCTAATTTGTTGAAATTTTGCAGTTTCATGACATTTGTGAGACTATGTGTCACTTTTTCAGAAAGTGTCTCGTACTTTTCATTTCTAATCTGAGGTAGTAACCTGAACTACAGTAGCGTCCAACCCGTTCCTCATACATAACCAGAACTCCAACGCTAAAACCAAACCTTACCATAAGGTGATCTTTTTTGGGGGATTTTTTTTTCTTTTTGGTGTAGACAAATGTAACCACACACACACATACACAATGTTGAGTCATAGTGAAAATAATGCAACCTGATTCAAGTAAAGCCTGACTAGTTTGAAGATATAATTATCTCATCTTGAGGGAGAAGTTAAACAGGGGCAGACCACACACATACACAGTCACACCACAGTGGAACATGAGTCAGTGATCTCTACACACACCATGATTGTAATTCATGTTTAAAGGCTTTGCCAATGCTCACTTTTTGAAGCTTCACGTAGAAATTGAGATCAGGGATTTAAACCTAAACTGTGTATGTGCCCTAGTGGTGCTCGGGAGATAGTGCTGAGTGAATCATACGTAACAGTTTCATTCATTGTGTCTCATACTTTAGGACATTCCAAACTATTTTGAGAAGTGAAAGGTGAAGTGAGGTGTTTTGTGACTGCCTGTGCTTATCAGCTGATTTCTGAGGAATCCTCCGCTGGGAGTTTTCTGTCTTTTAAACACACTCACACACACTTGTAGTGTAGAAGTACGCAGATGTTCTTTGACATTTGTTGTGAACCAAACCCTCTGTTCTGGGCAATAAAACCCTGACTGCATTCTGAGACCGATTACTCCCATGGTTGGGGATATCAGCTTTCAGCAGACTATTAGGCTATCAGGCAGCCTGCCTGGTTGACTGTATTTTCTTGGAAGGTTTTCCTTTGGCCAAACACCAATTCTTAATCTAAATTAGTTCCCTGAATGTAATGATTTGTCACTGATGTTCTTTGTACTGTCAGACTTACACACAGGATTTATATTCCCACCCTTTCTTGATAGTGAGATACATTTACAGCAGGGTCATAACCAATTTACAGGAAACCTTGTGGAAACGTTGGTGAAAATAATAAGTTTTGACACCAACCGCCAAAAGGAGGTGGCTCTTCACCAGAAAGCGCAGAACTTCTATGTCTCTTTGTTTAATCTCACAATTTGCTGATGTGGGAAAAGATCATTTCTGCTTTTGGCCAAGATTCAATTGAAGCCATTTGTATGGTAAAAATTCTTCTAACAGCTGCTGCATAATGGCTCCAAGAATTCCCCAACTTTGACAACACTTTAAATTTATGGTCCCCTTAATTACAATAAAATAGTAAAGGTACATCAAGGAGCGTTTTGCCAGTAGTGGCACTGTGGAGCAATGTTTTGCTCTGTGGGCCAGGCTTTGCTTTTGTTTCCATCTCTGCTAGCTCATAAAGCAGGATGCACATGCACATACACAAGCATTCAGGTGAAGCAATGCACACTTCTGAGGTCTACCCATCAACAAACAAGAGAGAGAAAAGAAAATGGCTAACCAGTGTGAACGTGGAAGGAAACAATGCAGGTTACACCTAACAAAAGGAAAGATTGTGCATGTTACGAATCACTGACAATACTTTTGCATATGCAAAAAAAAGTATCACCCAGACTTAATCTTCTTCAGCGAGCGTTGACACGCTGAGAGCTGTGCAGGCATGAAAAGGAGAAATCTTCACATCTTTCTAAAATCTCTACAGTCAAAACTTCAATTTAACACAGTGACTGTGGTTTGGCAGAGAGAAAACAGACACACTCTGAACCATTTCAGTATTGATGCAGTACCAGGAACCCATTCACATAGTTTCGCACACACAACCAGACTTCCCTGAAGAGAGGAACCGCGATAAAGGCAACACGTACCAACCACAAGATGACTGAGGGCTCCTGAGCAGCCACAGGAACACAACGCAAAGGTAAAAAGTGTAAAGGCAACGTCATGTTCTTAGTTGTCGACCGCCTGACACACACACACACACAGTGTATGAATTCAAGCGTACTTCATTGTCACATTAAAAACACTTTCAAACTCAAGTTTACACCTGGATGTAGAGATGAAGTGTAGGAAGTAACACATTTTTCTTCACGGAAGTGTTTTACGCTGTAGTTTGAAGGTCACCATGTGGGTGTTTGTTCACCTAAAGCTCCAGTGTAGACCAGTGTTTTTATGATCCATGACTCTCTTTACCCTGCTGAAACTTTAGGACCATAGAATCTTTAGAGATTAATTATACAGTGTGAATTATAAACCAATACAACTCTACTTTTCTTTAAAAAACTGTAAAGCATATTAGCCTGACAAACTTTCTGAGAATCCTTCTGCATATTAAGTGGCCTCAAAAATTTGTCATCTTGGCTATGAAACATAATCAATGGAAGCCTGCACACACACAGTTATACTATATGCAAGGTTGGACACAATCCATCAGTGGAAAAAACAAACAAACAAAAAAGCTCACTCTATGGTTTCACTGTTGTTATGTAGAATAATTTATTGCAGTTTATTTATTTCTCTGTTTTTGTTCATTAATAACTACAGGTTTAAAAGCCAAAAGCATTTACAGAGCATACAAATGTATTACACACGCATCCACACCCACCCACCCACACAAACACACAACGACGTACTTAATAATGGAAGCTTGTTGTGGCATGTTTTGGTAGAGGTTGCCAGTGGTTACAGACAACCACCATCTTGTCTTCCAACAAGGTGGTGTGTACCTCCAAACCATCAGTGCCACCAGCTTTAAAAATAGTGTCAAGCCTCTTCAGTATATCGTTAACCATCACTATCACTCCTCTGCTATTTACAGTAGCAAGATGGAAATACCAAGAGAAAGACTCAGAAAAAGAGAGTATTGCTCTGTATTTCCCATTTATAAACATGTTAAAAAACAACAATGACTGAGCATTAAGACTTCAGTTGTGTGATAATGGCACAGAAAAGAAAGAAAGTGAGCTGGTAAGCAAAGGCGCAGAAGGATAAAATGATTTAAAAATGGTGAGAAGAATTTGTGTTCTGAAGAGTCTGTGTATGTGCTTTGTTACTGAGTTCTGAGTTACAAACTAAGTCACAAAATAAGATCAAAATGCACTGATCCCATTCAAATTGACTAAATAACACTGCTGTTAGGGGAGATAAATTGTTACATTCATGTCTCCCCACATCAGTTAGCTCTTAAGATTATTGCAGTAGTAAAGCTTTGTTCAGATCATTAAAGGAGGAGGAGGAGGAGAGGAAGTTTGCAGCTAGACACTGACCTCAGAACAGCATCTGGTTTCCTAAAACCAAAAGAAATCAAAATGTAGGGTTTCTAAGGCAGCCTTTTCTTTCTGTTGCTATTTTTCAATAATTAACTACATTATACTTCTACTTTTCTTTTCTGAAGTATGGATATTTTATGATTCACCAGTCTTTAGATAAAAAAACATTTCCAACTGTTCTTAATGCCGTTTTTTTTTGACAGTTTAGAAAACTACATCAGTCACTGGAGTGTTTAACACATTTGTCTATTTAAATCTATTCTCACATACTGTACACACATGGAAATGGAGCTCAGGTCAACGCCTGAGAGGGAACCAGCAGATACATTCAGCCCAGTGTTTTAGTGGCGATGTGCAGACCTGAAGACGAGCATGTCATTTTAAATGGTTTCTTATGACACATCTCTTTTACAGCATAGTTTTATAAGGTCGTGGGTTTGATTTAATCACTCAAATTATTTTTTTATTATATTATTTAGTTAATCATTTTGTTGTTAACTATAGACACCAATTAGAAAATGGAAAATGAACTTTTTACTTTACATGTGGAAAATGAAGAACTAAGGCAAATGTAGAACGCAGACACGTAATTAATGCCAATTCTAGGTAGCAGTAACTGCTAATGGATATGACATGCAATGGTTAAAAGGCAAATGGACCTGGCTGTGTGTACTGTATAGTTTGTGTGTGTGTGTGTGTGTGCGATAGCATAGTAGTAACCATTACCACCACAAGACAATTAGTGGTGAATTGTTATGCAAACATAAGACACATTAACATAACTGGTCTTTTAAAATTGACAAGGGGATAAGCAGCTCACAGCAGCAGCATGTGGCCTGTTTGTCTTTGACAACTGCTCAGAATGAGTAAAAAACATTGCTGGTTGCGCGCACTGACACACGCTAAAAACACTTGCATACACACGACCGGATACACTCCAGTGCACAGAAATCGAAATGTGCTTTGAGTCTTCGTTGACTTCTAACAGCTTCTGTCTCTTCCTCTGCTCTCAGCGTCTTTCTTCATGTGCAAATACAAATGTTGAGATGCCTCCAAAAGTCGAGATGCCTTGAAAAGTCTTGGACTATCCAATTCACACATCACCTACAGATTGCAACATATACTGCAAATTACCTATCACACTTTTCTGTCCTCTCTGTGGTTTAGAGACAGGTTTAAGTGCATGAGCATGAATGTGTGTGTGTGATGCTTAATCCAGTTCAGGTGAGTCTGGTATTTTAGTGCGTCTCTCAGCATCTTCTGTCTTGCCCACAAACTCTGTAGCTGTCAAGTCATCCTTTTCTTGCATCTCTGCACCAGACAGAAGGTCTTTGTCTACTCCTAAAGCTGTGTCGTCACCTTCTGGCTGCATCATTGTGTCTTCACCTTCTGGCTCATCTCCTCCCTCTGCTTCCTCTGGTGCCTCATCAGTGGGTGTGATCAACTCCGCTGTTGTGTTTTCTTCTTTTATCGTTGCATCTGTCTCCGTCTCATCCATCGTTGACCCCTCCTCCTCTAGCAGCTCCTCGTCTCTTTGCTCTACTTTCTCATCCCCTTCTTTCTCGTCCTCCTCTGCAATAGAAGCATCTGGTCTCTGGAGGGAGTGTGTCATAGGAATATAGCTGGCGCAAGGGTGCAGGTGTGGTGAGTCGGCGGGGGGCAGGAGTGTGAGCGATTCCACATTGAGAGCGTCTGCACTATTGTCTGTGAGGAGGGAGATGGTGGGCTGGGAGGCAGGAGTAAGGCTCGGGGCCAAGACTGGGGTTGAGGGAGCAGAGGTGAATACTGTTACTTCCCCACCTCCTCTGTCACCTTCTCCACTTGAGGACGAGGGTGGGGTGTGCTCCAAAAAGATACCATCATCTACGGGTGAAGAGAGAGGGAGGCAGGTGAACTCAGTGTAAGACACATTTTTAAGGATTCCCAGTGTGACCCTGCTGAGTAATTATATGACCTTTCTTTAATAAAGTGTTGTCTTGCTGTTTTCTACACAAACAAGATGCAAAGGGGTAAAAATGTAGCTTCCAGTTCAACGTATTGCAAGTAAACAGAAATTATATGAAAATGATGTGTGAAGCAAGTTAAAAAATAAATTCTTCTATTCTTCTAATATCATAGAGACAGTAAAATTAGCCAATATTTCCAAAATTAAGCAGAGAAATTAACTTGGAACCAAACCTTTCAACGTTTATGATAAATTCCATAACAAGGGACAATCCTAAAACCCAATTTGTGACAAACAAGACACAGGCAGAGGCTGGATAACAAAGCACACTGTGTTCACCAAGTACCTGCTTTTCTTTTCCTTGTTTGTAAAGTGAAGAATAAGCCATGGTTGACTTTCGTTCAAATGTTTTGTTGGCCAATAAAAGTAGAAGAAATAGGTACTGGGTGCAGACATTGCACAAGAGCAGAAGCAACAGCAGTGCCACTAATAATCTAACAATAACACTAGTTTGTGTAGGGAGAACTAAAACATAAACTGTACTTTGAAAACTACTACAAAGGCATACTTACATTGTTTGAGTTAAGGGTGCAGTATGAAAGACAATAACATGGTTTTACAGCAATCATTATCAGTACAAAACCATGTATGATAGGTTATGGTTTAGTTCTCTTGGGGTTTTTAACTCGACACATTCAAACACTTTAATGTATGCTGGGCTGACATGACGCAAGCTAGAATGAGCAAATTAAATATTCTAGATCATGTCATGACCAAACATAGCTTGGTGTACATACACCCTGTAACATGTATATCAGCAATGTAGTGAGGTACGTTGTGCCTCTGTAACCATTTCAACAGGTGCTCTGGTTATATAGTGATTATTTACATCGATAAAAGAAACGCTGTACTCAAGATGCCTAGCACATGACCGTGTGAGATGAAAGTAGCACAAGATTACGTATGTGCCCTGTATTACATCTTATGTGCCAACAGTTCAACTGACACCACTGCAAGCTACTGTGGTTTCTGTGGTGTGTGTGTACAGTACATATGCAGCTGTACCATAGTCACACCCAGTACTATATGTGTGTAAAGGAGGTACATGTGCACACTACTGTTCAAATAAACACAAATTTTATTTTTTTGCTTGTGATATTTTACTTGAATGATGTACATTTTAGGCATTCATTTGTGAATTTTAATGTACATGTATGTTCTCCTTTATTCCTATGTAAATATTGTGTGCAGGGACTGTTGATACTGTGTGTGTGTGTACACTACCTGTGGGGCTCTGAGCAGATATAGTGCTTGCAGTAACCGAGTCACATCTTCCCGTGCTTCCACTCCCACTAGAGGGAGGCGAAGGGGAGGAGAGGGGTGAGGGACTGTGCTGAGACACACAGTGGGCCACTGCAAAACCTGGTGATAGTGTATAAAAATCTTATATTACTATAATTTTCCAATTGTGACCATAGCTACACATGTATTAGGTGCAAAACTAGCAAAATACATAGTGTACATATACATTATATTATATATATATTATATAAGCTGTAGGTCATATCATTTTCAAAGTGCTGAAATGGGTTTCAAAGTCATTTTGACTGGTTTCAGGTTTCCCTGCAAACAAAGAGACCTATTCAAGAACTGCAGCAGGTAACAGTTTAACCCAGTGAAAAGAATTTGGCAGACAGTGGAAAAGATGCGAACTCAGTGGAAAATTAACATAAAAGAAAACATAAGAATTTAAAAAGATGAAAGCAAGGCCAGGGAAGTTTTTAGTTTTATTCTCAGGAGCAATTTTTTCTCCAAAAAGCCTCTATTATACCTGTAAGATATAAATCTGTAAGACAGACTTACTGTTAAGACATCTGCCCTCAAGATCAAATCACAAACTCATTCCCACTGTTCAGACTATCACGTATCAAGTTGGTTTAAAGATGAGGAAAACTTTCTGTATCAGTTTTCTCTAAGAGGCACAAAGTAAAGTGTTAATGCAATGTACTATTTCTAATAAAGTATCCAGTGTGTATCAACTGTTCTACTGTTTTATAATGTTTAAATGATTATTCAAACCTGGTGTTTTGTTTCTTTGAAATAGTGTACAGGCTAAAGCAGTATGTGTCAGCAACGAAGCCTGGTTATGTGTATGTTACCTGGTACTTTATCGACAGAGGCAAAGACGGATCTGTTTGGCGTGGGGTCATTGGGGGCCCTTCTTGACTGCTCGTAGAATCGGAAAGGCAGGCCACTGGGTGACGCGTTTGCTGTTTGACCGAAACCCAAAACCTCTGTCGCACTGGGCTGCACCGGCAGATCCAATAGAGCTGCACACAGAGGAAGCAAAGGGAAATAAAGTACCTGCTTTGGGATTTTCTAATTACACACTGGTGTCTACCTCATCTCACACTAAGGACTAAATTCAAAGTTAGGAATTGAAAAAAGGAGCCCTCAGCATTTGTTCATATTATGACTAGATACACTGTAACTAGGAAACATTTGTGCATATGACTCTGTTGCCAATGTTTTTGTGACTGCATTGGCAGAGTTCACATCCTCCTTGATTTTGCTGCATTAGCAAGATTTAAGGCTGTTATTACTGGTGTATTTTCTTAAAAAAAAATAATAATAAAAAAAAAAATTTGACCATCGAGAGAGGAAGTACACGTGACTGATGGATAAATCCATCTGAATTCACAGTACAAGGATTCCCAATGACGGTTTTGGTGTTTTTGTCATCCACTTAGACCAGTGGGTAACAAAATGTGCACATGTACATATTGTACATATTGTATTTGCATTACATTTTAGACATTTAGGGTTTTGGCTAAAGCATTTTCAATAACCTTACAAAGAGCTGAACAGATCTCTAAAATTAATGGTGGTTAAAAAATGAGAACAGTTCTAAATGTTCATGGGTGACAAAAAACAAACAAGAAAATAAGAGGAAGAAGAAAAACTGATTCTTGGAAATACTGACACTATGAAGAGATTAACTTTCACTTCTCTTGAACAGTAGTTATTAAATTTAGTAGAAGTACAGATTTCTAAAAGTAGGCTGCAGTTGAACATTACTGATGACCTGAAATGATTTTTTAATGTTTTATAGAAGATGCTATAATCTCACTCCTTACTTTCGGTTTAATGTAACAAAACTACTGTACAGTACCCTTTCAAAGTAGACTCTGAAACACTTCCAGATTGAGTGAGAAAGGGCAGCCACTGGGACAGAAGGTTTATACAGAATTATGTTTTGCAACCTGCTATCCTCTGCATTTTCATGCATCGGGCCTGGATGCGACCTTTAGCCAGCCTCTGCTTAGCAATTATGCAGCGGATGTGGTCTGCGAAGATGAAGTTAGCCTGCAGGATGGGCAGGGGTTTGGCGTGTGGGTTGGAGCTGGGCTTATGGATGACTATGTTCAATGCCCTGCTGTCGTCCTCGACGCCGGACACCTGCATGTCCTGTTTGAAGAGGGAGAGAGAAGGAGAGAGGAAAACAAAAAAAAAGAAAGAGTAGGTTAAGAAGCTTAAAAAGTAAGTGATGGACAGAGGAAAAGGGGACAATAAACAGAGATTAGAATTGAAAAGAGAAAAAGTGGAAAAGAAAGAACAAATGCAAATAAATAAATAAATAAATAAAATTACGTGACACAGTCATCTAGGCCCTAGTGCACCACCAGCTGGAATGGTGCCAAAACAAGGAAGAAATGTTTTGAATTTGCTCCCATTAAATTTTTTGTCAGTTACTGTTGTCCAGCATTGTCCATAGATTGTTAAGAGAGCACTGCTGTGTGAGTAAAGTATGAGTAAAACGGGTTATATTTTACATGTAAACGTTACACTATTGTGGCGAGATAACACACAAGGGATAAAAAGAGCTTTATGAGTGACACAAGTCACAAAGCGTGCAACGTGCTACACTGCCATAACAACCTATCACACTGATGTGCAGGCCAGTCAAGTTCTTCCACACCAAACTCATCATCCATGTCCTTATGGACCTTGCTTTGTGCACTGGATTCGTTGATTTGGAGGGGTGTCCCAATACTTTTGGCAATATAGTGTATGTCTGAATGAGTAACCAGGAGGAAGTGTGAAACTAAGAACTGCAAACGTGACAGAAACAAATGTAAAGCCCGTAACTTGTTGACTGTTTCAGTAACCCAGCAGAGCTTCCCAACACATTCACAATCCCGGGATGTAGAATATGAGCCACATCAGGATAAAATCATCATCAGGAGACTGATCATCAAGTATGGAATGATGAACAATTAGGCTGCTCTGAAATTTTAAATAATGTCAATGATGTCATGAGGTAATAAATCCAGACATTTTGATAAAGGTAGAAGTTATGAGTTCAGATATTTGCTACACTGAAAAATTACTAAATAAATATTGCACTATAAAACACGGTCAGACTTAAGTGTAATGTTCGTTTTAATAACAGTGACAAACTGAGTGAAATAGCAGCATCAAATATATGCAATTAAATACTATAATTAGAAAAATCTTGCAATACTAATTTCACAAGACCTTACTGTATATTTTCTGTAAATCCGAATTTTGGAAATTCATTAGAAAACCCCCCCGCAATATCACTTCAACTTATCTGATCATACTGACATTGCAGAATACACGTCACCAGTCACCATCAGGACTAAACATGTTAAACTTGTCAAAACACCCATAAATGACAGTAAAATGTTAATGTACAATATCGTCTCTTATGATACAAACACTTCTCCAGTGAAACCTATCTGGAAAAACCCAGGTGACAACAAACCAACATGTGTGGGCTGTAGCGGAGAAGAGAAAAGGAGAGAAGCAGAAAGAACTAATTTGGCAGTAGAAATCGAGAAACAAAAGAACGGTGGAATAGGGAGCTGGACAAATTATTTTTTGCATTATCAAAAAAGGCAACAATGCAAGCTGCAAATAAATGATATACTGAGTTATTTAACAATTCATTGACTCTTTAGCACAAAGATACAGACTCAGACACACTACTTTTCCCTTACCTGCAAGAGGCCGGCAAACTTGACCACACCCCATCCAAGGCGTTTAGTCTCTGGTTCAACCAGACTCATCTGGTAGACATCTACAGCGAGGAACCTCTGCGCCTGGCCGCCATCTTTACTGACCACCATACAGGCTATTAGGTCACTGTTATCTGAAAAGAAAAAAAAGATGTGAAGGTAAATGTGCTGCTGTGCAATATAGGTCAAGGTGTGTTTAGATGGCTGCCTAAAAAGTAATAATAATTTCCAGTAATTGTGTTGATGATTTTCCCAGCAAAAAGAAGTGAAAAAAGTCAAATATTTATTTTCTGCTTCAAGCTTTTCATAAGACAGAGTTCCTTGCTTTTACTATGCTTTAACTGAGGAGAATCAAACCACGTCTAATTAAAAGGAAAGGCACTGCAACGTTGGTAAACTCTATTACATCTTTTTTCAGTGTGGCAGGAATCAAACTCTAAAGTTGCTTATATTTACAAAATACAATTAAGTTGGTCTGTGAAAACACTAAAAAACATTTCTTTGTACGTTTGTCAGATAAATGAAGGTTCAAGTGAATTAAGGAATAACAGATTTTAGTTGTATTGTGTTTTATAAAAAGTTCTAACTTTTCTACAAATGTACACAGAAATGGAATGAGCGCCAAATTATTGCAAGGACATAGTGATTAAAACATCAATGCCTTGTTCATCATTTTCTAAACCTTTTTCTAAAACTCACTAAAATGTTGTAAAGGTAAGACAATGAGACACACGAACACCTATGGAACATGCTTGACTACTAATGCAACACCACATACAGTAAAATGAAGACACTGTAGTTTTAACTTCTGTTTAAGTTACAAATTAAAATGATCCAATACAATGATTCATCTGGTTCTACTTACACAGAAACCTTAGTACAAAATGTCTGTGAAGATTCTCAGTCATGCAGGTGAAGTTGTCTGAAAGTTGAGTCATGGCAACTGGACTTCTTTCCTGTAACTTTACTTTACTAATCCAAAGCGACTTACAAGGAGAAGACACAAGCAATTACCATTCGGGTTCTGTAAATTATGAGTTACTACAAACTA
>JAUMHL010000029.1:17328074-17343432 GCA_032362345.1 Sandelia bainsii
ATGGTAGGTTGAAGATAGGTTGTGTCTAAGGCCTCCACCTCTGTTGAGGGAGGGGTTGTTTATTTGCACATGCAAAGTTTCCCTCACCCCTCTCTCAAACCATCTGTCTTCTCTATCTAATATTTGTACATTTTGGTCTTCAAATGAGTGTCCTTTGTCCTTCAAATGAAGGTACACAATATGCCCAAATAAACACCTGCTGTAACATGGCTGCTGCACTAAACTTAAACATACAGAGCAGACGCTTTGCTACCACATGTTGGGGGGCACATTGAATGACAATGCCACATCTCTGTATCATCATAAAAGTTGGTGTGAAACTAACATGAAATATGGACCTAATGATGACCAGATCTGACAGTGACACCACTCGTTCCAGCTTATGTATCACTCACCCAGACTGGCTTTCTCTAGTAGTCTCAAACATGTTGCTTCCTCTTTGTAATATGTATGGTCTTTTTTTCCTTAATTTCTATTCTTAAGTATTCTGAGCAATCTGTCTATCAAAGAGTAGTGACTAATAATAAATGTACATCTGAAACTGGCTGGATCTATATTCTAGTGTACACTAGTGTAGCTTTTTGTTTAAACATAGTAGTATTTTTGCACTGTCTGGGGTTTATGTCAACGTCAGCTGCAGCTACGACAGCTGCTGATGCAGAAACTTTCCTTCTAACCAACATTAAAAGATCAATGGGTGTTGTCAGGAACTGGAATTAACACACTGAAACAGTGAGAAGTGAAAAGTACCTGCAGCTGATGAAGTAATCCCAGAAGTAGTACGGTATGAAAGGGACGGCAACAGCTAAATGGCCAGAGAAATTAGGGGAAGTTTTACTGATTGAATCCCCAGACCAGCGGGGGAAAAAAAAAAAAAACATCCCACCCCCGGCTTACTCAACTTCTGACTAAAGAAGATGATTGTGGATAAATCTGCCTGGTCAAAAAGGCTTCAGAATGAGTGAGATGACACAGCTTTTTAGCGGCCCATAGGTTTTTAGGAATCACAAACTGTGATGTTTCAACCACTGAATTTGTTTCCATTGGTGAAATACAGGGGAACACATTTCTATGAAATAAGTGGTTCTATGAGGTAGAAGAGATTGTTAGTCAAGTGATTTTTTTAGATTCCCCCACCACACAGAATAAAGTAAAAAAAAAAAAAAAAGAGTATTTCTCTAAGCTAACAAATCAGAACAGTTTCATCGTTTAAGCATATGAAAGCATATTGCTTTGTCAAATGCAGCGCTAATGCTATAATCTACTTAGGTATATCAGAGTTCTACAGAAATCTGGCTGGCTGACAAATCTAATGGAAGTAAGAAACCCTCAGTTCTCCCTTTTCAACCACAATCAAACAAGAAACCCAAGTAGTTCAGACTACAAGCAGGAGACAACAGTGCAGTGAGCAGATGTGAGCTGTGAACACTCCCTCAACCTGCAAGTATTCCCTCGAGCTACCAAAAATGTGAAAAAAACTGATGTGAAAAAAAGATAAAACAAAACAAAGTCCCAAACCTCATACTTCTTGTAAATCCTCAAGACAACTGTTAATACTTATGTATAGCATATCAGCTACTCACAACTCAAAACACACACACCCACACGCATAAAGGAGGTATGAATATTTTATAGCCACTGTAAAACAAACCTTACTATTAATACTGCACCTGTTGTGCTCCACAGCTAAGTGCAGAACTTCCATGTTAAACCATATCATTGAAATTTAGTGTATTTGCATGCTCCTTTCAGTAACATATATGCAACCAAGACTACGTAGCCTCGCTCATGCACTTCTACAACAGACAAGCTGCTGACTGGAGTGGACATACAGTATAAGGCCAACTCTCCTTTGATACAACATACAAGTACAGACAGCAAAAGCTAGGTGATTCAACAGTTGCTACAGAGGGAGTAGAGGTGGTGGCACCCTAATGGTGGGTGGAAGGTGGGATGTTTAAATGCTCCAACCCATGAGGAAATACCCTCCCTTTCCAGAGAATTACTCTGTAGAAGTTTGTTCTTAGTCAGTCACCTTCAATCAATTACTTAAATGAAGTGACGGTAACTTAGGTAAAAAATGCCAAAGAGTAAAGCCACCAAAGGGGAATATTTTAAACTAAAATCACATCGGAGGCTCTAAATGGAAAACAATCATAATTAATTCAGTTCAATTAGGTTTATTTATATAGTGCCAAATCATAACAAAAATTCAGTAAGCTGACACAAGGCACTTTACATGTAAGATATTACAGAATTACTGACCCAATATTTTTAAAGTGCTCTTTTCAAGTGTGACATAACTTCCAGATTCCTGGA
The DNA here is from genome assembly GCA_032362345.1 of Sandelia bainsii. NCBI lineage: Eukaryota > Metazoa > Chordata > Actinopteri > Anabantiformes > Anabantidae > Sandelia > Sandelia bainsii. The sequence goes on from JAUMHL010000029.1 coordinate 17,330,394, forward strand.
AGTTATGTCACACCTGTGGTAGTTATCATTACCAAATCTGCCGCATACTCTTTCGACTGGCATTTGGAATGAAACAGTCCCAGTTTCAACCACCAAGTTAGATTTGAAAGTGAAGCTGCAGGGAGACATTTGGTTTCAATAGGTATGTTTCCATCTGTTCGTCAAATATTTTTTAAGATACCCAGCCCCTCACATCAGAAAAAAATTAACGAAACACAAGCATTTGGTGGGGGGTGGGGATAAAATGGGGTTCATGAAAACAGATTATTTCAAGAATAAAAATCTTGAATTGTTAATATGAGTTAGTCAGTCTAATGACAGGTCTAGTGATGATATTCTAATGTTGAAACATACAGCATCTGCAGACTGCTGTGTCACGGGTATGATCTACTCATGAGGCCAGTTATCAGGTTCAATCATTAATTGTTGTTACCAAAAAGTACCGAAATTGCAGTTCAGTCGTCATAGATGATATGATAACTCTTAGATATGACTACCTGAATTTTCACAGAAGTCACAGTCATCACTGGTAAGTAAATTTACAACAAAATATTTTCTTTATCTTTATCATTCTGAGAACTCTAAACTTTAAAAAAATAATTACCACATTTAAAACAGCTGAAGACTAATTATATGTTATAAAATACATTTACAGTAGTATAAGTAAAAAGATGTTCTGTAAAAATAATGTTTTTTCATTCTGACAGCTGAGTTACTGATCGAGTCATAACAGACAAAAGAAATTCTACGTGATGAAAAGCAGCATAAGGAGAGCAAAAAATGTGAAAGAGGAAAAGAGACTTTCCTTGCTTACATCATGAGATACACCTAATATAGATACTGTATCACCTTCTTCTATGGGGGATTTGTGGTAAACCTTACTTTCTTTCTGAGATGTTCTGTGAATTAAAATAAACTAAATATAAAACTGAGAGAATAGGCTCATTTCAAATAAATGAGGTGGGCCTCCTGCCTTCTCACCAACCCTCTCCTCTCAGACCGAAAGCAATGAGTAAATGGTACTAAAATGACACTGCTGATAGGTTGCCAGGTTAACATGTGTAAAGTATACAACAAAACCCATTGATAACACAAAATATTACAGTAGTACAAATTCTGTTTAATAAAGCTTTGTTTTTAGTTACTGTAAAGCCCAGTTAAGAATAAGCCAATCAAAGCTGTAGTCCTTGTTTCTGGTGAAATATTGTTAATTATTTTGACTCAGCAGCCAAAGAGTCAACGCTTCCCTACAGTGCTTCTTCAGTTACTATGCTCCACAATATTCCTGCATGCGGGTTTCCACAGCAATGAAGTGATTTACAAAGTGAAGCACAAAACACAGTGAAATATGTAGTCAAGGAAGTTTGTTGTGATTGAATGAGAGCTCAGGTGCTAACATCTGCTACTGCCAAAATCCTAGCTGTAATATTCAGGGGTGCAAATTCTTCACAGCTGATTTTTTCAGGTCTTTGCTGGAGGGGGTTGATACATCTTCTGTTATAGGCAGCTCTTCCTATAACTAAAAATAATAACCAATGCTGCAACTATGTTTTGGCTTACTTTACGTTTTGTAGCATACTGATGCTTCCGAACCCTCTCCCATCATAACGATATCTTACTTGTAAAGGCAATTCCTTACTAGGTGGATGCATGTTGCATTAGACGCAACTCAGACCAAAACTGAGAAAGAGGTTGTGTTCACGGGTTGTTTTAACTTTCTTCATTCTATTTGCCTTAAATGGAATTCACAAGTGGAAGTACTTTTATCGCAGTGATCACAGGTAAACTGACTATTGGAGAGGTTAAAGGTGAACTCTCCTTTATTGCATTGACTTATTGCGTATTCTAATATAAGCTAGGCTTATGATTGGAAAACACAAACTTCCTGACAACAATCATTTAATTTTACAGCAACAGAGATTAAGCAAAAGAATGTGTGGCTGCTTATGTTATTGTTCTCGACTTGTCTGCACTATCACACTATAACTGACTGCCACATAATATAGTATTATGACTGCTACACATAAGTGTGTGTTCCATTTCCTTTTTCTGTTCCAAGAAGATGTTATCTTAATGCTAGATCACTGTTTTTCAGAGAGCTGTAGCATAACAGTTACTTCTCAGTAAACAATCGAAGAATAGTTATGATGACATCAGTAGATGTTGCAGCTGCATCATCCTACTGAATGTAGGTTTATTTTCTCAAGTGTTACACTGCAGCCATTTTTACCGATAGGAACTGGTACATCTCTATTTGACTGCACTGAACTATGTAGGTGTTCCTAATAAACTGGAAACTGCGTGTAAATGGTGTGGTTTTTCTAATATTTTCTACCATTTGGCTATTGCCAACATTGGCAAGGTATTAATGATAAGGCCATGATTTTCATAAAGGAGAAGGTCAAGATGAGGACTGGAATGACCCTTCTCTTATATTTAGAACTTTACTTGTGGTGGTGGTCAGTCAGTCACGGGGACAGGTGACAATCTGGTGTACACTGCAATACACTACAACAAATTTCCTTATTAACCCTGAGTTATTGTTTAATATTTGTGCCAAAAATGCTAGGATAAATAGTAGAAATAAATATACTGTACTTTAGGCCTGTACATAGCAGAAAAAGACTTAATATTGATTGTATGGTATGTGAATACATTTACACATTAACAGCTTACTGACTTTGGCACAGCTACTTGCATTGAACACTGGAGGTCCTGGTTCACAACTAGAAGTTGGTCTTGATTTACTGACATGATACAGACACTTGAACTGAGAGATCCTGAAACTGACGTGAGATCAGCTTCTGTTCTGAGAGTTTTTGTAAGTAGGCTACAAAGAACCCAGTCTTCTCTGGTTGTTATGCCTGATAGACCATCTTTGGCTACAAACAGGGGTGTTCGGTCTGTCATTAATTTAAATCTTGGAAATAATGTTAGTTAGCAACAGCTGGTCTGAGCTGCTGTTTGACATTTTAAGCAGCAAACAAGTAACCTACATCCACAGTAGAACTCAGGGATTAAGGATTGCATTGTTCTTTTAGGCAGATTAAAAAAGAAAAGTGATAGCCAAATATAGTTGTGCGGCCCACCCAAGTAAAGTCTATGTGTGGGAAACACTGAATACTGTATACTGCTATGCAAAAAGACTGGGATTACATAAAAAGAGAAATTTTTAAGATGCTTCAAACAACCTACCTGCCAGGTACCTTAAAAAAACTGTGTACATAATAAAGTAGAAGAGGTCCTGTTTTACATCAAAAATTTCTGTTTACCGCAGTTTGTATGATGTTAATTGATAAATAGAATCTATTTATGGCACTGTTTTTGAAACATCCTCATTCTATCTTTAGCACACAAATAGCACACTATTGTATTTCAGCATATCTTCAATCATACTGGCAGTTGTGTTAGTCTTTTCTCTCAAATGTTCAGTTTTCACCCAACCTTTGGAGCATGGCTTTGACTACACAGAGGATAATAGTCAATAGTAAGAATGAAGTATCAGTTTTGGTCTTTTTTGTGAAGTTTGATAATAAAAATATTTATAGAGATTAAATTACATATACCTACCTTAAATTACACTAATATACTGGCAAGCTGCCACAGTATCTCTCATATATGAGAAACACAGATTCTACTATACAGACGCTTTTTAAACCACACACACTAACACTTCTGCTCATTTCCAGTTATGTTTGTTTGGTAGATGAGTTGGAGCCTACCTCGATCTGAGCTGTGCTAAAGTTCTGTGGGGTTATCACAGTAAAATTTTGCATATTTACACCTGAATCACTAAAACGCATCAAAGTTGCAAACATATGCATGCATGAAAAGCACAGAAGTGCAAAGTTTGTGTGTGCGTGTGAGACAGTGTCAGTGTACTGTGCAGTTGTACTTGTGACATCCTGCACGGCAGCACTACACGTGCAAGTTTCAACAACATCTACACACCTGTGTACATTAGGAGAAGAATGTTTGGGTTATCTTTGTGTGTGGAAAGCTGTGTGTATATATGCATGTGAGTTTGTCTCTATGTTCGGATCAGTGTTGTTGTGGTTGTCTGTGCTTGTGTGTGCATATTTCTGGGTAATCGTAACTGTAAGGTTAAAGCATCCTACAGTTTCAGTGTATGAAAGAGAATTCCCGAGGATGTCTGGCACCTATGTAGATTGACAGAAGTTATTTTGGGGAAATTGTAGGGGTTGATTTTTTAATTTTTTTTAATTTTATCTATTGTTGTACCTGCTCCTGTAATAAGCAAGCCAAGTATCTGTAATTTCCTCCCGTAACTGTGTGAAGTTATATTTCTACTGCACTCATTTAACTCAATTTTGTCTTTTATGTTGTCCTTAACCACCCTGAAATTGAACATTATGTGTAAAAATGATACATAAATAAGCACATTAGATGTCCTGTAGCCTGAGGTCTGGTTTTGAGAGCTGAAGAAATATTGCTTTTATGACTAACGTTAAGTGTACAGTACACCTCTGTTTCTCTGTGTGTCTTACTGAGGTCTAAGACGTCATCTGTCTTGATAAGGTCTTCAGGTCTAGTCAGAGGCAGCTGCGTCTCAAGTTCTCCCTGAAGCTGAAGCGATAATGACCGCAACATGAAGAACACACGGATCGCCTGTGCAAAGTGGAGAGGTCCCACACAAACAAACAGATCTTATGTTAAATCTGGAATTCTGAACCTGTCAGTTAAAACAAACCACAATAAAAGATTGACAGATCCAGGTGAGAATTTGGCACCAGTGACACAATATTTGTATCACTGTCAGATTCAGGTTAGTAAATTTTATCTTTCATCTGAGGTTTAGAATGCTGCCAATTATTTGTAGCAAACATGTTTTTGGCACAGGTACACATGCTCTAAGAGTTACAATGTAATTAAAGTATGAAGTAATCTGAACTATTATTTATGTAACAGTATGCATATACTATTAATTGTACATATAATAAGCCCCAACAGCCTCAGGAGGGAACTCATTTCAAATGAAAGGCCCGAAAAAACAGAAAGGAAACAAGAAATCTAGACTCAAATGTGACGTGGAATGTGGACCGAGCTCAAGTGTGTGAGTCGACTTACCCTGCGTGTCTTCTCCATGTCTCCACAAGGCAGCCGCTTGACGAAGTCGATGCCAGTCAGAGGGGTGCCGGTGGGTGGCAGTAATATTGAGGCATCCATCATTAGATACTCCACATTCAGCGGTTTACTCTGCAACATACGCAAAAGTGCATGAGCAAATCATTTTGTAATAATTAAAATAAAATAAAATAATAATAATAGATACTTTATTGATCCCCTAGGGGAAATTCTTTTTTTGGACAGGCTGCCCCCTGTGAGGCGCCAAGGGTCAGGGTATCGATGTCTTTTACAAGGACACCTCGACATCTAGCCTGGCGGGACCGGGAATCGAACCGCTCACCCATGGGTTTGAAGACGACTGATCCAGTCCAACCGGACTGCATTTAATTTTAAAAAGGAAAAAACTAACAAATGTCATCAAATGAAAGCGCACTAACCGTCATGCTCCTGTATTCATCCTCAAACATGTCCAGAAAGATTTCCTCGCCCTGTGATAATAACATTGGAATTAAAAATGAGTAATTGTTTGAGTAAAATAAAGAAGTGTGACTGCATTCCTCTATTGTTGCATCCAATAGACCAAAAAGTTACAAAATATGAGCTGCTTATCAGGAAACATGAAACTATTGCAAGTCCATGTCAAGTAAACATGATACTAGTACAAAGTCTGCTTATCTGCTCTGTTCCACTAAATCACCCATACAATTTTTCATGGGAGAGGAATTCTTAAACGACATCCCATCAACAAAATGGGAAATTCGGGGCAGATAAGGCATGTTGTTTGTGTATGCATTGTTGAGTGTCTACATACAGGACGGTGACTGTTTACACTACATTGCCATTACATCATGTACAGCAATCCACCCTGATACAAAGCTAAAATGTTCCACCTGCTACTCAGGGAACAATGGAATCCACCACAGGTACAGGTAGCAAAAATGTGTATATTCAATAATATGTTCAATTCAATGTAAGTGCATAATTGATAAATCAAATGGAATAAAAACAAAACAAAAGAGAGAACCTTTCTTTTATCAGTTCTTGCTGTTTGAGACAACTAAAAGGACACTTTAAGTGTTCCTTAATTGATGAATTTGATGCTAGATGGAACTGCAATCATTTGATGTAAAAGTTGAATGAATTATAATCAACATTATTTGCTTTGTCGAACACTTTGATTACATATGGGAAGGACTTTCGGTTTTACCTGTTAGTTTCAGAGAAATGGCTTCATTTATAATAAGGAAACAAAAACTCATGCACTCATACAGTACAATACAATCTATTTTGGGGTTTGTCTTTTCAGTTAAATGCAAGAAAGACCAGACTTATCAGGTATTTGTGATTCTGCATTTGTTGAAATAGGGCATTCAAGAAGCTATTTGGTTCCTTTTTATTGCTTCTTTAATTCAGTTTGAATTGTCTGTTTGTTTGTCTGCCCCACAGCCAGAACAGCAAAAATTAGAACATTTTTCATGGTACGGCAGTCAGTTGAAATACTATTGTGTTAAAGTAGTCAGCAATCATTGAAGGCAAAAATATTTTTCATCATTATCATTTGTTAGACAATGGCAGTGTGCTTGTCTGACTGTGTTTTCTTTTAGTCTTTCTTTCCTTCTTTCTATATTTTATGTTGAAATACTATATACTGTATACATGCTAAGTGCACAATTACCTTGTAGAATCTCCGCAGTAAATGCAGACTTTCTTCTCTCGCACCCTTCAAGCACAAATGTAAACAAAAAGTTTACAAAATAATGTCAAAATACAGTCTGAACCATCATTCATGTGATGCATGCTTATCAAGCATAAACATATATTTCTTAAAATTATAAACAGTAATTCTGGTGGTAAAATAAAATTGTGCAAACTATGCCGATTCAACCAGTTTCCCAAACTTACACATAACTGTTGATTCTGTGACTCTATGTTTGATTCCAAGAACTGGTTTACATTTTTTTGTACCAATGGTAGTGACTAATGGGGATCTGAATAAAGAATAACAATGAGTGATATATTGGACAAGAACAATTCATGATGACTAGTCACCATTTGAAAAAGGTATTTAAATTGGCATGTTATTTAAGTAACGCTCAGTAAAGCTCAGGAACAAAACAAAAAGGAGTAGGGTGATGACATGATTAAGACGACAATGACTACGACCAACTATTATGTTATTTACTTTATTCACTCAATTTTTTCTCACTAGTTACTATTTGAATTGTTATGCGACTGATCTGCTACTGTAGACGGCTTTACTGTAAGCAAAGGAAGGAGGAACGTATTGTGTTGTTGGTATTTGTGTGTTGTAATCCCACGTGGTATGGGCTATGACTTGGCATTACACAAATATTATCAAATTCAATTCATTAATTCATATATCTTGTTCTTATACTGACTATTCTGACATAGGAAACCTGGAGCATTACGATATTCACGAGTACATATTAGTAAATCCCACACGATGGGAAGCTGATATGGTGTATTACAACTATTAGGTAATGTTGTCACTTTGTGTTGTGCAAGACACATTTCCTTTAACAGTAGTAAATTATTTTCTGGCTTATTCACTGATATCAAATGTCAGAGCTACAGTAAGGACACCTTCCTTCAGTGACAGTAAAATGAATAACCTGTCAGAGATTAGCCGTTTCCCAGTAACAGGGCAGAAACCATTAACATTATCAGGGCAAAGTTAAAGCACAATATTAACATAATTATTATTTTAAAAGGTCAATCTTCTGGCATTTTGCCTTTATTGGGTTGCAAATAGTAGAGAGTAATAAGAACACAAAAAACTGAGCAAAATAAACTGACTAAAAATATGTAATATGATCTTCTTACGAATTTCTGGCAAAACTTTCAACATTACTATGTCAGCCAAAAAGCAATGTCCTCATTGAAAGGGTCACTTCATTAATGTTAAACCGTGTCACAAGTGGGAAATTCTTAAAGAAGAAACCCCCAGGGATGTTTAACTGATATCAGCGGTAAGTAAGACTTTGATAGACAGATACAGTATTTTTACAAAATTATTGTAAAATGACCAAGGCAAACTTTGCCTAACCCTAACTTTACCCTTTCAAATTGTGAATTTTTTTAAGTTAAAATTTCCCACATGGATAAAGAAGAAAAAACAAGTGCTGTGCAAAGGGAGAGACAGGGGGCGACAGGAAGAGGCAATATGACAGTTTGTGAGATGAGATGTGTGGTTTGGATAAAGTGCTAGGCGAGGAAGGGGAACATTTGGTTTGTCAGTGTTTTTAAACCATCAACCATAAATAAAAACAGTCTGTGTCACTCGACTGGACGACATAAATCTTGTGAATGGTGCAAGATCTAAATTTTCATTTGCTGGCTCTGAACCTTAAACCCCTGAAAATCTTTAAGTTTGTAGGATTATTGAATGTATGTGCGAGGATATGTTGATAGAAATGTATAAATGAGAGCAGCATGTACATGTTTGTGTGTGCTGTACCTCCAGGCAGGCTAGATGAACATCTTTGATTATACAGTGGTTTCCAGACAGCACAGACTGCTTTAATAAAAGGCAGCTCAGCTCCAGTGTTGCCAGGCGTACTTTACCATCTACACACACATAATACAAAAATGAATAAGTTATGAAGATGGTTTAATACATTTACTACAGACATTTGGACATTTTAGCTCAATACCATCGCTGTGAGGACATTTTGACCGACCCTCACAACTGCAAAGAGTTGGTTTAAGAATGAATGTTATAATTAGGTTAACGTTAGGATAAAAGTTTAGGGAATGCTTTATGCAGAGAACGCACAACTATAGTATAGACTGTGTGTACATGAGCATGTTACCTGGCTGTGCTGCCTGGCTCATAACTCTGATTAATCTCTCTACCAGCACCAGGCTGTAGGAACTCCTCTCCTGGTCAGGAACTGGCAGCTGCAGTCTCTCCAGAAGATCACGATTTATACCTACAGACAGAGCAGGCAGACCAGGTGAAAATTGCAGGTAAATTTGGTGGAATCTGAAAGACTGTAGTTAGTGAAATATTCACAGTAATAGGAGGACTTTGTTAAAAATATACCAGAGCCTTTTTCACTAGTTTTATTAAGAGATTTTAACTTATTTGATGATTTAATCAATTGATGTTCTAGAGTTTAGAGAAATAATATAGCATAATATTGGCTAAAGGTGAGCAAACTATCAGGTATCTGGTGCATCCATTCAATACAGACAGCCACAGTGTTTAGAACAAGACAAATACCTTACCTTGAAACAAATTTGTTGTGATGTAAATCACAAGTAAGGTAATGAACAATAGTCTGCCAAGAACACCACTTAACTTAAGAAAATGTATTCACTTTTGTTAAGACAATCAAGTCCCCTACACTGCGTTTATGGACCTGGCTACAAGGCTACCAGAAGGCAAATAAGTGTTGTAGTGGAAATCTAGAGTTTAGAGACCATGAGTGTCTTTTTGTAGCTGCTTGTTCTGCATAAATGCCACTCTTCTTTTTCCAAACATGTAACAACATAGGGTTAATATTAGTGTGGTAGAAACCTTGTTGTTCAGTGAAGAATGTTTATTTAGCATTTGTGTAGATAGGTATCTATATGCTTTGCTTTTAATCTATTTTCGTCATGACCCATATTTATTTCATATCATTTTCTCTCTTATTGTCATGTCAAAGACAGCAGGCTCCCCATAGCCATATCTTAGTGGAGCCCAGACAGCACTTTTTGTTCCTCCACTCTTTCAGGGTCACAACCTCCCACTGCAGGGGTATATATATATATATATGTTTGTTATACTCTCACTATCTTGTGCTTCACTCTGCAAGCTGCTTTGACACTCTGTGGGACTGTTGACCTTTCTTTGCAAAGGAATCAACTCACAAAAGACAGATCTGTCGCTGGGTTTTTACTTATTCTCTCACCACAGTCAATTTATGTTTTTTTTTCCATAACAGTGTCCTGCTGCTTTATTTTTAAAAGTACAGCAAAGTTGCTTTCAATCACTAGGTATCTAGGATGAGCCACTATAACTACCAAAATGAAGCACATATGTAGAAATGAGCAAAAAGACCAACCTTTGCTGTGTGAAACAGCATAAAGCAGGCAGAGGACAAACAGGGCATGGTAGTCATCATTGCTGCAGTCAAGGGCACTGTACACCATGTCTAAGAATGGCCTGCAGACAGAGAGAGAGATTATATGATCAGTCCACGTATAGTGCGTTTGCTTTCATTCATTCTTTCCACTCCTGACGTCTAACATATCAGTATATTCAGATTAGTTCGCACAAGTACCTTCTCCTCTGTGCGTGTGTGCGCGTGGCTGCAGCAGTCTTCTCTTCATCAGTGATGTTCTGCTCTGTGAGCTCCGGGACTTTACACTTCTCCATCACCACCATCTCTATCTCTGTGTTCACACAAAAACACAGTTTGTATTTACTTGCAAGTACAATAAGTATCTATAAAGGTGAAGTTTTTATTTTACACAATATTATTCACATTCACATCACTCCCCAGCAAAACACACACACACACACCACAGCTACAAAGAAAAATGGGATCTTGTCTCCAGTGATTACAAATCTATAGTCTGAAGTGCTTCCTTCTCACCTTTCACTGTTTCAAAGTGATTCAATGTACTGACACAAGCAGCAAAAATATCATACCATCAGTGTCTACTTACCATTGACTGCATTTTCATGTTTAATGAATAAAATTCGCTTTATGATAACATTAAAGCAGTGTTGGTAATTTGTCAACTAACAGCACCAAAGTCACGTAAATTCGACATAATCATCTACCCATCAAAAAGTTTCTTTTCTTATCAATCGGTTGAAGACAGTAGGTGTTATTTTTCCACCACAAATGGTACATTTTTCATTTTGAAACTCTGTTCCCCTGCAGCCCACGATGCAATATGTGTTAAAACCCATGCTGTCAAAAACAATTGTCTTTGGGCCTTCTGAAATGTCAGTTTGTGAAAATTGTTTAGACCTGGCCATAGACTAACAGAATCTGTTCAGTAAAAGTAAAGAAGGAATAATTTCAGATGAGTGGGATCACATTTTTACTTTACACACACATACTGGCACTAACAAACACACATGCACACAGAGTAATAATGAGAGGGAGGCGTAGAAGTGAGGAGCACAGGATGGTGTGTCACCATGGAAATGGACAATCAGCTGCTATGGAGATTGTGTTGGACAGGTGATCAGTGGTAGCCATGGTAACCATGGGAAAATTAAAGCCATATATGGGAAGCAGCAAGAAGTTGGAGGCCTCATCTCAAAACCAGACAGAGGAAATTTTTTATTAAACTGACTTTCTTTCTGCTTTTGCTGTTTTTCTTCCACATTTTCTTTTAGCTTCTACTTTAACAACTCTGATTCTGTGCCAACTGTTTTTTATAACTTCCTTTTTTTTAACTTCTTTTCCAGGAGTCATGCAGGTCCTTGACTTGTCTTAATACTGAAAAAGGCTGCATACTTCACTCTGAAACTGTAAATGCACGGAGATGACAGCCGTCTTGTGCACATTGCAATACACGAAAAGCAAAAAAAAAAAAAAAGCAGAGCACAGTTTTAGTTAGAGTTAAGCTGTTTTTTGGTTATTCTGCCTTTAAAAGGGTTGATGTTTCTCTTTTCTGTTTGGAGACAAGGGCTGCTGCTGCTGCTGCGGTTGTTGGGTAACCAGGGAACATGACCGTGTTGGATTGATGGGAGTAAGACAACACAAACACAGCCCTGTACTGCTGTGTCCAGTGAGAAACACACTCACCTTCTGCTGTCTCACCACTTGCTCTGCTTCCCTTAGAACTCCCACCTCCTCCTCCCTCTGTACCTTTTCCCTTCTCCCTGTCTCGGGCTCCCTCCCTTTCTCCTCCTCTCCCGTCGTCGTCCCAGCCTTCCTCTAGTCCTCCTCCAGTGCCACTTCCTCCCCTTCCCACAGCCCTTTCGTCATCCTCCTCCTCGCCCAGGTTCTTGTAGTTTGGCCTTTTCTGGGTTCTCTTGCGGCCACGGTGACGGGACAGTTCCAGGGAACGCTCCAAAGACTCTAGGGGCTTGGTGAACCGGCGTACACCTCCTGCTGTGGCCTGGCAGTTGAAGAAAGACGAAAGGAATCAGTGAGACAGGAGTGTGAGACAGACAGATTACATGTGTAGAAATAAGAATCACAGTGTAATTTTTTTTAAATCAGCTCAGCAATATGCCAGAAACACTTCTGGTGATCATAAAGTCAAGTATCAAGTGTTTTATTCTCTAGTGTTTTAGATGCTACCCTCTTTCCTGAAAGCAAATTACTGCAACCCTTTAATGGTAAATGTGCACATAAACATCAGACACACACAAGCTTGCAAGACAACACATACACACACAAACACAGATTTATAGAACTCATGTGCCTAAATCATGTCACACATACACACAAACAGAGTGCCTTACAGTAAATCCCTCTGGCACTATCATGTTGATCAAAGTCCGTTAAAACACAGAAGCCACTTCCTCCCTGATAAACTTAGTACACACAGCAGAGGGAAAAAATGACCATTTGACACACAACCACTCATGCACAGATACACACACAGAGTTGATCACCGGTTTTGAGGCCACTGCAGTAAGGTCATACAGGGCCTAGAAGACATGCACTTTTCGCATAAAGCCCTCAATCTTGCATTAAAATGCAGATACACACACAGGAAACTGCTGGTACATGATAAGATGCACTGCTAAGCAGAGATGTCAACACTGTGGCTTACAGTAAAACTGAGTAATCATAACAACACTTATCAGAACTACTACTAAGAATAAAACTGCTTCACTGCTTCAAATAAAACAAAACAAAAAACATAACTGTAAAGATCATAAAAATAGAAATAAATACACTACTCACAAAAAGTTAGGGATATTCGGCTTTTGGGTGAAATTTCAGGATGAACCTAAAATGCACTATAA
>JAUMHL010000029.1:17343532-17358047 GCA_032362345.1 Sandelia bainsii
TACAGTGTGGGCAGGTGTGTCTAGTCAATACAGAACTGCCCTACACTTTGTGAATGGTACAGTGACAAGCCCATACTGCCTGAATAACATCATTAATCCAGTCATTGTGCCCCTGCATGAACAACACAGGCCTCGACTTGTGAACAGCATGAGACGTCGTTGTCAAGCTGTAATTGATGCTCAAGGGCACGTGACACGTTATTGACTAACTTTTTGTGAGTAGTGTATATACGCTTTAAAAAAGAAACAACTGAGTGTGTTCTCAGGTTGTAGATAGAGATAGACAGATAGATAAATAGATCGATCACCACCAGGTGTGAGGCCAGAATTGAAATGCATTTTATCAAATGGTTCTCCACGAAGCATGAACAGTGTGTTACAGATAACTAGTGGAAAACAGAAGTGTGTGTGTGTGCTAGACAAATTGCATTTGTGGTGCTGGAGGTGGAATTGAGAACCATCATTTGCACCAGCTTTACTCTGTGTTACTTAATTAGGCTAACCTTAAACATGCACTTAAACTTTTGAGCCATGAGCTCAGGAAATGACACAAATGTGTCTGAATATACTGATGCCTTGTGGATGATGTGGAAATGACTGCCAACAAAACATGCAAATGTTGGTCGTAGTTGGCAGATTTAATTGTAACTGTAGTTTATTTTATTTAAATTACCTATTTGTTTAAGTAAGTAAGTGCGCATTTGCATATGTGTGTGCTTATTAACATGCATACGGATACAACTGATTCCAATTAGAATTATATGAACTAAATCACAATATTTTTGTAGTAATTATATAAATGATGGTATGACAGTAGTACAATTCAACAGTATCTTTTTGGCCACAACACACATGAGCATACAGTGTGTAAAGCAACCAGTGATGTAATTTACCATCAGTTAGAATATTAATTAAACATTTCCTTCACAGCAGTATCTGTGGCCCATATAACCTGAAAAAGCAATTCTTTAGTTTGGAAAAGAAGCTACTGAGGATTCAAATCAATAAAAGAAATCCACTATGGCAGCAAAACAGGAGGTCACTGAATATCTGGTTACCCTGCTTCTTTTGGTTTCATTTGTATCAAAAACTTCAGTGTTGTTACAGAAAAACAGGTACAGAGAAACCTGATACACAGAGTCAGGAGATATAGAGCTGTTCTTCTTATTGAAATCTGTGCCAGGCTTGCAGCACTTTCTGGAAAGAGCAGGGTGCCCCATGCCCCATCAGTGTATAACTTTTGGTTTTGATTCACAGGCCATACACTTCCTTCCAGAAAGTGCTGCAAGCCTGGCACAAATTTGAATAAGGAGGGCAGGTTAAACAGATCTATTAACTGTGAATGCTGGAGTATTTCTATTTTTCTAAATATCCTCATTCTATTCCTCTCTTGTGAATTATCCCTCTTCATCTTTCTCTCTTTTCATCCTTTTTATCCTCCTTACATATTCCTAAAAAGAAGTGTGTAAGGAAAAAAGACTAAAAACAATTCCAAATGAATACCAAGTTCATTCATACAGGGAAGTGCCTGTCAATGAGTAAAAAGTGTTTAATGGTTAGTTTACATTAAGTCGGTCAGATCTTTACTATTCCACATAATACTTCAAAAAGCTTTAGCTAATTATTTTTACAATACAAATAACTGTCTTTTAATTCTTTCTGTAGTCAGGCACACTTTCAAAACACTGACGTCTGTGTCTCTGTGTTACTGGGTACATCCGAGCAGGATTGTACTGTAGTTTGCTGCTAAGAACACAGTGTGTATGCTAAACCACATACACTAGTATCTATGTGTTTATATCTGTGTGTGAGTGTGTGTGTGTGTTGCACCTGTTAGCTGACTATGTTCTGGTAAACCACTCACACTGAGTGAGCCATTGCTGAGAAATTAATGGAGGTCAGGGAGCATGCAAGACAAACCTACACACACACGCGCACGCTCAGACAAAACTGTGCACAAACACAGCCAGCAGCACATGAAAATGGTGCAGCATTTGCAGTAAAAAAAAATACTTATAAATGCACAGAACTCAAACAGGTGCATGTCTTATGGGGGGAAAAGCTGCTGGTGTACACATGCAAATTGTAACATCATGTAACTATCTGGTGCACTTGCAAGTTAAAAAGTGTATGAAGAACAAAGAAAAAACAAAACACTTCTTCCAGGAAAGAGATTCTGGGTTAGGTGAGACACCTCTGTCACTGTTCCATCATGTGACCTAATTTCCTGCCACATCACACAGAAACAGGAAGTACCATTTGACCACCTGTGCAAAAACAGAGACCATGCCTTATCTGTTTTTATCTACAATAAATTAAACAATAACAGAACTGTTCTATTTCATGTGGCAGCCACATTTGATATCTACAATTGATGATGCATGTAGAATTAATTATCTCATCACGCCTCAACAGAAATGGGTGCCATTTCTATGAGAAATTGCACAGCAATGCAAAGGAATTTGGTACCTGCTAACATGCAGTATGACCAAGGTGTGATAGAACAAAGGTAAGAGCAAATAAAAGCAGTGTAGTTGTGTCTTTAGGTGCAGGAACGCCATCAGCGTTCATGTGCTGCACAATTGCAAAACTGTACTGAAAAACCGAGGAAACTAATAGACAAAATCAGCAAGAATTAGCTGTCTCAAAAAAGGCATATGATTGTGAAACCATCTCAAGTCTGTTTCCAAAAATCAGGAACATGTAAATGGACTCTATATACAGACACACATTTTTCTTCTCCTTTAAACTTCTCTTTTGAAAACTGCACCACTAATCCAAATGCAAAATGCATCCGGTCCAAATACAACACGCGGCTCTTCCACAAAAATGCAGAGACAGAAAAGCACTGCTGAATAAATAGCTTGTGCTGGCGCTTGTTTGAGTCTGGCTGCCTCCTGTTGTGGCAGACCAACATTTGTTAAGACATGACACCTAAACTCACATTCACTGAAAAGGGAGGCTACTTCCTACAACAGCCGCAAGTCTAGGTCACGCACACACACACACAGAGCACAGAGAATAACCACAGGGGTTCTCAGAAACGCTCACTACCTCAGCACACCCACCTGACTTCACAAACAGATGGTCAAAAATTTAAGCAGAGGAGGGAGATGAACAGAAACTAAAATGCAGGAAGAGAATAAATGGGAGGAAAAGAGAATAAAAAAATGAGAGGTGAGGGGAATCAGATGGGGAACGTAAGGGGAGACAAAGGGTAGGCAAACAAAAAATACAAAAAAAAAAGGGGAGAGGGAAAAGACATGAAGATACACATGTAAATAAGAACAGACTTCTATCAAAAAAGAAAAAGCAAATACATTTAAATCTAAGTCACAGAAAAGAAAACTTGGAAATAATGAAATGTGAGTGTTTGACAAATGCAAAGACAAAAAAAGCACAGTTTGCATATTGCTTCCTTGATGTGGGTGAATCATGGAGAAAACCATGACCCCACAATCTCATCAGCACCTACACGCACATCTGGAACTCCACTAAGTGGAACTGAGCGTGTGTGAGTGTGTGTGTGCACGTGTAGACATACATATATCCATGTGGTTCGCTGCGTAGGTGTGCTGGAGCCTATATCAAATAGTACAGTCTTTTGTTTGTGTGTGTACATCACACATTAGCACTTTTAGTGGTTTTAATCACATTTCTCTGAGTGTTGTATATGTCAGGTCCAGGCTGTGTGTGTATTAATGCAGTCTGAGTGTGTCTGTGTGTATTACCGTGTTCTTATGTGTGCTGTGTATGTCTGTCTGTGGGGTGAAGACAGACAAATCTCCATTAAGGATAACATCTGCCAGGGCGTTGACCAGCGGCTGATAGTGGATGATCAGAAACACCTGGAGAAAACACAGGAATACGGTTCATGAACATGAAAAACCGTTCATTTAAAATGATAATAGTCCAGACGGCGCATATTTATTTGATTTAAAACGCAAGGTTATAGCTTCTACACAGTTTTTCTACAGTCCTGTGCAGAACAGTACCCTCTCTTTTAATTCTATGTTTTATATAAAAAGTAAAGAATCATCTGATCGTAACAGGACTTAGTGTTACAGTTTTAGGTAAATACAACCTCAGATGAACAACATATGATTTTTTTTACTGTGCCATTATTTACTTTATTTTTATATTTATTAATAAAAATAATAATAAAGCCAAAAAGAAAAAAAACATGGGCAATGTTAAGTACCCGATTATTGCTTCCATAGGATTTAAGAGTGTAAGCTGCAGCCAGGTGCTGGAAATCAACAGCTTTTTATTAAGTGGTCATCAGCAGGTGTGCAGACCTCTATAGACCTCAGTTCGCTGGTCTGGAGCATTCAGGTGCGTGTTAACACAATGCTTAGAAGGAAAGACATAATCATTGGCTTTAGAGAAGAAACTGTTGCCGCCCATCAATCTGGAAAGGGTTATAAAACCATTTCCAAACAATTTGGAGTTCAACATTCTACAGTAAGAAAAATTATTCACAAGTGGAAAGCATTCAAGACAGCTGCCAATCTTCCCAGGAGTGGACGTCTCAGCACATTAACCCCAATGTCAGACCATGAAATGCTCAGAGAAAAACCAAAAAGAGCTACATCTCAGACCCTACAGGCTTCACTGAGCATGTTAAAGTCCATGACAGTACAATTAGAAGAAGACGTAACAAGACGGTTTGTTTGGAATGGCTGCCAGTAGAAAGCTTCTTCTGTCTAAAAGAGGTGGATCTTCAAGCTGTTGAATCTTGGGGGATACTTACTATTGCCAGTAAGTTTTTTCTTTTTGTCTTCAGTTTTGTTAAATAAATAACTGCACGTTGAAAAAACATATATGTTGTTCATCTGATGTTGAATTTGTCTACTACTAAGAACTGCTATGATCAGATAATTTTTATGGTGTTTTTACACAAACAATTTGAATAAAAAAAGGGTATATTTTGATACATGACTGTATATTGACGTATACCTAGTCAAATAAAAAGGTGAGAGTTTTTACTTTTCATTTATATGATATATGTATGACCATGTTACAAGTTCTTCCAGAAAACGTTTCCTTTTGTACAAACATTTGACCTTACAAAATATTCCAAAATATATGATGAGCTCAGCTGTTGGAACCTGTACAGCAAGACAGTGGTTTGTCTTTTTTTAATACATTTCCTCAGTTGTTAACAGCATCTATTTGTGTGTGTTTCTTACTTGAGACAGCAAATACAGGGAGACCTGGGGGTTGATCTTTCGATCCTCTGACTGAGAAAGAAACAGTAAAACACAAAGAGATGAAACTGGAGAGAAAGAGAAACGAAAGGGCACTTTTCTACATTCAGTTGTTTGGGCAGGTGCATTTAATTAAAAAGAAAAATGCTGACATGTTGAATATTTACTGTATTTTGCCTACTGTAGTTTAGAAATCAATGTAGGAAGAAGCTTTTACATAACAAAAGCTTTCCACTTTGAACTTGTTAACATTTGTTTACTCATTTATAAGAATAACATACCGTCTCTGGTGTAACCAAAGAGTAGACATAGAGGGGCAGGAACAGACGGTTGAGGAGGTGGTCAGTCAAAACATCATTAAGGAATTCACAATTAATGATGAGTATATCATTCAGGTAGTGGAGGTGGTCAAGGTGCTCTGCTACCAGGTCACTTAACTTCCCTCTGTTCTTATGTCTGTGACACAACAAAGAGATGCAGAGAGAGAGAGAGAGAGAGGTAATGGAAGGTATCAACCGTGCAGCTCCATAATAGTGCAACAGTAATGCCATCTTGATGTCACTGGTATACAATGGAAAAAGTCTAACTCTGGATCTATGTGAGAGAAAATGTAGAGTTTGCATTCACTGATTTAAAAATAAAAATATATGACTACAAGTAAAACTACAATACTAATACTACAGTACAATGCAGTGAGTACAATGCATTACATAATGTCAATGAGTGACACCTAGTACCAGGATAATGGTTGCAAACTAGAGACACGCTTGACCCCTAGTGGTCAAAGAGAAAATTACACAGAGAAAAACTGAAAAAGAACACACTTACTCTTCATCTGTCTGCACACACTTGTCCAGTTCAATGACGTGACTCCCAATAAACCAAACTAAGTTGCTGAAATATGGGACTGCTGTCTTATCTCGGATGTAGTGGAGCATGTGCTGGTTGTCCACTGGAGAGAGTAGCATCAGGAAGAGGAGTCATTAAGATTTACCACAAGAGGCAAATACACATACAGATAAACACATAAGCACACACAAACACCCTTTGCGATCCTGAAGAATTACCAGGTAGTGACTACTAAACAAGATTAAATAAAATAACAAAAAAATTTCAAATTAAGAGAGTTAATGAACCATATGAAGTCAAATTTAGTACACAAATTTGTCAAACTATTAATATATAATAAGAAAAAAACAAATACTGCGGTGGGAATAAGAGGAAAGGCAGTTTATTTAAAAACGGACTGGGGTATAACTGTGGCTTCTCAAGAAGAAATGCTTCTCCAACCAATTTTCTGTCTGTTAAATCAAAGACTATGAACCCACACTAACCAGTACGTTACACTCACTGACTCACTCAAGAAAGATGAGAATGAACTGAGGCATATTTAGTCCCACTTTATTAATAACTTCACTAGAAGTAGTACAAATCACTGAGTTAATCATTTTTAATTATTATTATTTTTAAAAATAAGTGCAATGTAAAAAAATAAAATTACCCAGGTCCAAAGATAAACACTGCATGATGATCTATGTATAAAGAATCCTAATATCAAATTAGACAGCAGGCTAAATTAGTTCCTTAAAAGAAACACTAAAGAGCAGAACAAATAGGTATACTATACAATTGTTTGATCTATTTGTAATAAGAACTGACTACAAGCCCATCCACATTTTACAGAGCATCCTAACTTTTATAGAAATGAGGTTGTACTATCTGGTTGTATTTTATTGTAATTCCAATCTCACTGGTGAGCGACAGAAGTAAATAAGCAGCCAAATCAATTAATTACTGTATTACAAAATAACAGAAAACAAATGGCCAAAAAAATTATAAAAAATACAAAAACCAAAAAATAGTTTATTTGGTTTTTGGGTGAACTGAGATTAAACACAGAGGAATAAACACAGTGACCAATAGCTGTCAAATCCATCGCCAAATTAAACGCTCAGCTGAAATTAAGTCTGTTAAACAGTTAACCCAAGAAAATACCAAATTAAAAGTGCATGCTGTTTCCAACTGTATGTATGTAGGTGGGTGATACAAAGTGGTTAACAACAAGGATTCCAAGGATATTCATACCAGTACATTTATAACAAATACACCATTAGGAACAAATAGGGCTGGGTATCAACAAACACTTAAATGTTGGATGTAATAACAACTCATTTTAAACCAAATCATATAATAAGTTTAGATCCAAGTCATTAGATTCAATCGATATAATGGCAACTACACTGATAAAACTGGCTTAAAGGCTAATTTAACCTTTCTTTTTTTTTTTTTTTTTAAATTGTACCTCCACTGTAACAAGCATAGGTACAGTATAAGGAAAACAACTACAAAATAAACTTCTAGGATACCCAGCTCTAAGAAAAAGACTGAATGAATGGAGCCAACTTACATGAAACTGGAGTTAGGCAGATGGGGCGCGCAGAGGGAGGAGGGAGAGGAAGAGAGAGACAAGGAGAGGAAGAGTAGGAGGAGTGGTTGTTGAAGAGGAGGGAGAGGGGGAAACAGACACAGGGTTAATGTGAGTACAGGGGCGACTGTGGAAGGGTGGAGGTTGGGAAGGTACCTATCTTAACAAATAAACTACAAACAATGTCACACCTGGAAAAGGGATATTTAAGTCACCTATGAACTCTGCACCCATTCTGGGATTTTGCTGTACTTTTCTATTTAGCATAAAGTCAACAAAAAACACACAAACAAGTAATGACTAACATCTAAACGCATGCACACTCTCAACCATAAAATAAAAAAGTTAAACATTTTGACAATAGCTTAATTAGTCTTAATGCTGAATAAAATCCTTTTCCAGGTTATTTGTTGCAGCGCATGTCCCAATGTGCAAGCAGGAAGCATCAAACAGCAACATGTTCAACATTTTGATGCTTTATAAAAAAATAAAATAATTCTTGCCCAAAATTAAATTAACAAAAGATGTTCTGTTTGCAACTTTGACAATCCTTAAAGGCTGAAAAAAAGCCACATGTAACAGATGTTGCTCTAATTTGATGCTTCCCTCTTTGACAGACTCCTTACTATAGTATAGTCCATGGCCAGCCCAACAATGATACATTCCCCACACCATGAGGTTACATTTATTTATGACATGTATTTCTGCTATGGTTCAAGTCAGTTGTGCCAACGACGGCTAATGACGTCACTCTTGAGAGTCAGAAAATAAAAACTTTATGGATGCTGCCATGCAGGATAAGACATACAGGTACAGAGACAGAAAGGAAGAGTTAGTTGATATGTTGCGGTGACTGCACATAGCCAATGTTATGTTTAGTGAGGATAAGCATGTGTGGAAAAAAAAGCCAAACTGGCAAAAAGCACCACCCGCCTCCCCTGAACTGACAATTACCAGCTCCAAAGCCCAGAAGAGCCCACATAGTCGTCACGAAGGAGAAACAGAGGCTGACACAGTACATTGCAGAAAGCAACACAGCCACAGGAAAAGTATTGTTGTTTACAGACTGTCAGCATCATGACTGTACTGCTAATGCACTCTGCAGAATAAACATTTATTTTGAAAAACCTGCCATGCTAACGCACAATAGATTGATTGGTGAGAGGATTTCAACATCTTTGCATGCTAGATAGTACAGAAGTGAAGATTTATTTCATTTATACTTAGTAAATATATGAGTACTTTGAGTAGTAAACTAAATATATACTTGGTGAGTAAACTAAAGCATTAATTACAATTAAAAAGATTGATGTACGTGCAGTATTTAAATCCAATTCCCCTCTACACATATGTAAAAGTCTACAGTTATGAATGTGTATTTAATGCTGGCTGAATATCATTATAATTGCACACAGTGCACATCACAGTAGCAAGGACACATTTAAATAAACTGCAGATGTAACTGTGATAATGACAAATATAGATGATACTAAAAAGTCAGAATGAATTAGTGTAAACCCTATTAACAGAAAAGTTGGTATTATTTTCTAAAATGCAATAAAAATCTAAAGTCTATAATTTGTTTATCTACTCTACAAATGCATAAAGAAAAGTTTTCTCTGTTTTTGCTGACCAATTTAATTGTATTTTGTAAATTACAAGACGTCTGCTGCTCAATAGTCTATGGTCACTGTCTGATTCTCTGCTTCATGACTCTCCAAACATTTTCAGTAGGAGACACATCTGGACTGCTGGCACACATAATGTGTGTCTGCAAAGCCACATCTGTGGCATGTGCAGAACGTGCGCTGGCACTGTCCTTCTGAAATAGCCACTGACTTCCTGGGTAAAGATGTTGCTTTGTTGGCACTTTCAGATACATCTAGATGGCTAAGAACCCAATGTCTGTTTTTCCTGGAAACAAGCTGAAAGATTGACTCATCTGAACAAGGAATTGTTTGTCTTTCAGTTCATCTGAAATGAGCTCAGACGCAGAGAACTTAATGGCATTGCTGCACAGAATTGATGTATGGTTTCCTCCTTGTATAACAGTTTGAGGTTGCAGTTCTGGATGCAGTGATCAACTGTGTTAAGCACAGTTTTCCAAAGTACTCCTGAGCCCATGTGGCTATATTCATCATGATAGCACATTGGTTTCTCATTCACTGCTGCCTGAGCCTTGAGAGTTTCCCCAGAGTAAGAAATGTTATTTTTGAACTGACAAACGACAAATCACAGATTTTAGTTTTGATTGGATTTTAGAAAAAGTTCCAACTTCTGTGGAAACTGGGTTTGTATTTGACATTATTAAATAAAACCTGGAATTTCATTTAAATATACTTCAGTCAAATGGAAGATGGTATTTATGTAAAATGCATGATACACTCCAGACTGTTTTTTTTTTTGCATAATGAAATTATTTCTGATCAAGAATTTAGGAGTAGTTCCTCTAAAGCAAGTGTTCAAATACTATTAGGCCTGTTCATTGGAGTCCCTTATTGAGTAAAGTTCTATGCTGACTGATTGCTCAGATGTGGTTTCAAAGCTGACTAACTGACTGATTTAATGAAGGGGGGTGAGTTAAGCTAACAATTCAGCAGACTGTGTATTTGTCACAGCATTACCTGTTAGTCATGCTCATGCACCAGAAGCAGCAGCAAGAAGAGAAAAGGAGTACAAAGAGAGACGGTAGGCAGTCCAAGTACCAGTGAGTCTGTACATGTTTGTGTGCGTGTGTGTGTGGCCAGCATCTGTACATGCGTGTTCCTGGCACTCACCTTTGTAGACGTTGAGTGTAATGGTACGAACTGCGATGCGGACCATGCTTTCGGGGTGGTTGAAAAACTTAATGGCCTCGGTGTACAGGGCAAAGTCATTAGTGTGCTGTGTGTGGGAGACAGAGAGGGGGCGATGGTGAGCAAGGCACAGTACTGTACCACTGTGCTCAGGTCACAAATGACCACAGAGAGAGAGAGAGAGAGAGAGAAAGGAAGAAGTGGAGACAAAAATGCTGGGCAGTACCGTATGTACACAAAAGTCAAAGTGATTTTAAAGTGTTAAGATAATTAATGATTTCTATATTATCCTGCCCCTCTGTAAGGGGGAGAGGGACTGACACCATAATTATTTGTTATGTCATTATTTATGTCATCACAGTTCATTTCATTCCACTCTTCACTAGTATAGACCTATTTTATTCATCTTGGATTTTCTTTGTTCTTATTGATTTTTTTTTCCTATTTGTGTTGGTATATTTTCTTGTTTTTTGTTCTGTTACTTACATCCTATACATTTCATTAAATCATTTAAAATCCACTTGCTATAGTGATGTTTTCATCCAATATAATTTATAAGTGCACATATTTTATTCCTGACTTGAAGAGTCATATCAAAAATTAGAGTCTTTAATTAGTATCAATTACTACACTAAGTAAATTTGAATATAATAAAACTGGAGTTCTGCATCTCTCTCTGTGCCATTGCCTGATCCTCAAACCATATTTTCCTCACTCACTGCTACCTCCAGCCAATCTCAATTATCAAAGAGCAAACAGTCACCCAGAGGTCACAGCAAATGAAGAAATTTAACCCTGACACCAAACCCAAACAGAGTTTATACTGTGTAGACCTGACAGTAAGAGGCCAAATGTAGCACCTATGCAATGGTGCCCTCTACAGGAGGAAAACGATAAGTAAGCAAATAAATTATGAATAATACAGCAAATGAGACACTGAATTATACAGTAGATATGATCTGTAAAAGTTGCTATTGTATACTGAGAAAACAGGTTGTTCATTCTGGCTACTTGGAGAAAGCACAAACTGCATCAGTATACAGATAGATGGGAGAACTGTTTTAGAGGAACAATATGCAACACTGCCACTGAGCATTTCAAAGGGGTACTGCAGTCCTAATTCAAAATACTGGACAGAGCTTTCTCCCCTTACCCCTCCTTCCCAGACACAAAGCTTATTCATACTTATTTCTGAAAACTTTTCTTGTTGCAACCGATGCAAAGTAATGAAATGGTCTCAAGTGCTCAGTGTCAAGTGAAGCCGGTGAGGGCTGGTCAGCAGGTCTGTCTACTTCTTTGGTGTGAATAATAACATTAGCATGACGGTGCTAGCCAGCACTAGTCGGGATCACTTCACCAGCTGTGCGTCTCAAATACTCGCTGCCCTGCATCTGTGCTCTAAGAGGTTTCATGTCTGGCATCCTGTGGTGGCCAGTTGTTACTGGGCAAATGTGCAGTGGACACAGACCAAAACAAAACCACACCTTCCGGTCCAGCAACAAACATTTCAAACAGATACTGGTCATTTTATTATTCCCTTCTCTCCCTTCTCCTAACCGCTTGTTCTCCAGTCACAGGAGGGTTGGAGCCTATCCCAGCTGAAATTGGGCGAGAGGTGGGGTACACCCTGAACAGGACACCAGTCTATCACAGGGCTGTCATACAGAGTCAGACAACCACTGAAATTCACACCTATGGGCAATTTATAGTCACCAATTAACTTAACTGCATGTGTTTTGAAGGTGGAAGGAAGCCGGAGTACCTAGAGATAACCCTCGCAGATACGGGGAGAACATGCAAACTCTACACAGAAAGGCACCCAGCCGACCCGTGGATTCAAATGTGGGTCCTTCTTGCTATGAGGTGACAGTGCTAACCACTACACATATTTAGTGTAGTAAATATAGGCCTATGACATATTGTTCCTTTACGATGGACTGGAAAAAATGTGAACCTGTCCAATAAAACTATACAGAAATTACATCCTTTTCATTTTCCAAAGATTTTGCTTGTATTTCCAATTAATAAATAACATCATGTCAAGGATGAATGTGGCTGAAAACAAAATAAATTTGTTACAGGTAATTTACCTGCATGCACTCTCAGATCTACATGGTGGGTCTGGTTTTGGCTTCAGGGGTAAAGCTACCACTGACAGTACACCAATAACTTTCCCCAGAACACAGGCCAATGAAAGGACTACAGATACTGCTGAAATAATAAAAGGCAACAACATTATTCAAGTGATCAAACCATCTATGCAGGAAGCTGATATTTTGACACAGGAAGTGTGCAACTGTAGATTTCTAGATATTAGAAGACTGATAAGTACAAACAAAAGTCGACTTGCAATAAATACAAGTGACACATAATTTTATGGACTTAACAGAAAATATTTTTTGACACAATAATAATGTACACCAGGTGTGTTTGTTTACCACTGTAGGTTATATTGAGTATTAAAGTTTCAGTTTCATAAACAATGTGATACAGTATCTCTCTCTTCTACAGTAGCTGATTTGACCAATATTAGTTCTATCACCAGCTCTTAGCCTCTCAACTCATCTCTGCCTTCCATCCTCTTTGTCTGTGTGACTCTCTATGAACGGTCCATTGAAGTCTGCCGGTCACACAGAGTGCATGATATAGATGTTGACACTGAATAAAAGATCCTCTTTACCATGCCTCCCATTTCACTTTCTCACCTCTCGTACCTACATCCCTCCATGGCCTCACCTCATTGTAGAAGAAGTGTACGGTGTGGTTGTTAAGTTTAAGTGACAGGGTCTTGAGGAAGGAGATATAGTAGGCCATGATTTCCTCATCTGAGAAGTCAAACTTGTGGACGATGATGGAGTTCACATGGTTGTTTGACAAGAGGTAATCTAAGAGAAATGAAATGAAAACCTTACTTATTCTATTATTTGGGCCCACTGTTTAAATGATTGTATATCATGTTCTGAATTGTTTATCATTTAGCAACAACAACAAAAAAGCAGCAGGCTGCTTTGTATTGTATATTTCAATTAAAAAAGCAAACATAACTGTAATAATTGTTGAGCTGACAAAATGCATCAAAAGTATACTCCTGTAAAAATACTACAATGGGCATCTTTCAGTACCTTTTGCACATTTAGTCTATGGACTAAACAATTGTTTAAGGTGCAAAGTAATACCCCAACTAACTTAAAAAATAACTTTCAATATAATGACAGCTGAATAGTGAATTTAAGTGCCGATTACATTACCATAGTCATAAAACTTAACATATAACCAAGTGAAGCCGCTGTTCACAAACAATTTATATTTCAAGAAATACTGTACTCAGCATTTTAATGCAATATACATGCTTATTTTTTTCCATCAATAACTGTAAAACCAAATACTTACATAAAGAGGTCTCATGGCTTATGTTCTCAAAAAGTATGTTGAGGGTCTGGAGGAGTTGAACACACACATAGCGTCCTGACTTCTGACGCAGGATGTTCAGGAAGAAGGCAAACATATTCTTCTCCAGGAAGAAGCTGAACAAACAAACACACAAACACACACACACACACACACACACACAGGGGATTCATCATGCCTAGGATTGCAACGGTAAATAACATTTTCATGATGATAACTGTCTCAAAAACATTGTGGTTTCAAATTATTACAGTATATGGTATTATACAGTTATTACAGAATTGTGCCCAGGTATTTAGCAACGTTACATATAACGTTGCTAAATACCTGGGCACAATTCTGGCACCTTTAGTTGGACACACGGACCACCACATCCACAATTCAGAAGAGTTTGCCTCCAAGGTCAGGGAGCTGAAACTGGATACAGATGAAACCATTTGATGAACCTTTGATGTCACATCTCTCTTTACCAGCATCCCCACCACTGCTGCCTTAACAGCTGTAAGGAGGAGACTGGAAGAACCTCACCACCAGAAGCAACCTTAACCCAGACCAGATCTGCCTGCCCCTGGACCTGTGCTTGAACACCACTTATTTCATCTACAAGGGTGACTTCTACAGACAGAGACATGGCTGTGCCATGGGCTCTCCAGTGTCACCTATTGTTGCCAACCTGT
>JAUMHL010000029.1:17366410-17394585 GCA_032362345.1 Sandelia bainsii
TCGCTGTTTTCTGCCACCTCTACATCCCCTCGCTCTCCTCCTCCTTATCTCATCGGGGATGTTTAAAGTTCTTGCCAGATTCTGATGATCTGTAATTTTTAGTATGGTTTGATCTATTTATAAATTAGCCTTGTATTACGGTTTTATTAATTAAATTAGCACTGTAATTGTAATTCCATTCTTATACATTTCATATAAACAAGTGCATAAAATGAAGACTGGATTGTTCACCTAGTGAAAAAGACAGTACTTCTCCCAGTCTTTGGTTTTTTGTTCTGATTTATTTTGGGGTATTTTACAAGAGAAATTCAGAAACTCCAATAGCTGTGCATCAATCCACAAAAACACGGGCTGCCTGTCTGGGCAAATGCCTGTGTCTTTCAAACTCTATGTCCACCAATCTGTAACATAGGGTTTATGATTACAACTGTTGTAAAATGTGTCTTTCGGGCAAATAATAATATCAAGAGTACATCTTAAATTCCCCTCCCTCTTTTATTGGTATATCAAAATTAGGGAAAGTCTGCCTTCGCTTTGTACCATGTTGTCTTTAGAGATGATTTGAAGCAAATACTTCAAAAATAACTGCAGACAACACTGTTAAAAGGTCAGTCTGCCTCCAAATAGAGAACAGAAACTGTTGTAAGGAAGTGAAAAGAAGCTCTTAATACACTGGTGATTCAGTAAACGTGAAATCATTAGTGGAGGGACGTCAGAACAGAACATCTATTCGACAGCAGTATGAAAAACAACATTTTATTACACAGTATTAAAGTGCAAGATGGCTGAATACAACAAAATGTAAAAATACAGCACAGTGTATCATTTAGGTAATGAGAGAAAAAGATCCATAATTGACACAGCGTAACATAAAAAGTAGCCAATATGTTGACAAATCCAAATAGTGCAATTGTGCGTATCAAGCTTCACAAAACACCCACACTCTAGCACTGTGGTATGAATACAATATAGCAATGAAGAATTCATTATTACCTTGTAGCACTGGGCAGCATCTTACAAAGGCTCTGGATAAGATGAACTGTTTCCTTAAGCAGCAAATAACTCTCAAGTTTGGTTTGTGTTAGTGCACTCCCTCTTTCTCTCTGACTATTATCACTGACTTGCTTTGTTTGCCCAGAAAATAGTGTAGTGTAAACATATGTGTACATTTATTATGTACATTAGATGCATGATTTAAAAAAAAGGTCCACTAAAGAGGTCTTGTATTGATTTAATGCCAAAGGATCCGGCTGTCCTGCTGCTGTAGTCTCTCAAATGCTCCATATGGAATACACTGGTTCCACATTCTGAAATGAGATGAGAGAAATAAAGATAAGCAGGTTTTATGACATAATACTACTTGTCATGGTAAGAAAGGAAATCAGATAACATAACATTAAGATCTAAAGACAAAGGCATGGGACACAACAATGATCGCACTTTCACACACATGCAAACGCAGTTTTCTCACCTCAGAGTTTTAATTTTTTGACAGTTTCTCAGACTGGCTCCAAGGCTCTGTGCACCAACATCTGTCAGTTTGTTATACTTCACACTATCAAACAGAACAAAACAAGTTTAGAATTGATTTGTCTCTTCTGATAAACCTACAGATCTCTCTCACCATTCACCTTTTCTGTATCTATTTGATGTATCTATTTACATCTAATCACATTTCTTGGGTATTTAAAAATATGCAGTTGCTATAAATGTGAGACATTTAGACTTACTCCAGATCAGTGAGAGACGACATGTGTGGTAGGACAGCTGCTAAACTCTCTGCCCCTTCATCAGAAATCACATTACTATAGAGACTGGAAAAAACAGAGAGAGGGAGAGGGAAGTGAAATTCTGTGGGTTTACTGTATGCGCCACTCTATCATGTGCTGTGGTTATTGTTGTGTAGGTGTGTGTATGCCTGTGAATTATATACCTTAAACAGTGCAGTTTGGGCAGATCCCTGAGTGTGGATGCCAGTTTCTTTATCCCATGGTCTCCTATACAATTCTGTGATAGACTGGAAACCAGAAGGAGAGAAAATAAACTTAGTATATAAAAAGTATGTTAAAAAATAACCAGTGTGTCTTTTGTACTGTTAGTTCAAATGCTGTGTTTTTTACTGAATGTCAGTCTGGGAGATCAAAATAGATTGAGGTAAACATGTTTTACTCACTTGAGTATCTCCAGGGAAGAGAGCGAGGCTAAAGCCTCAGCAAGTTTCTCTGCTCCTTTGTCCCCTATCTTGCTTTTCTCTAGACTGAAGAAGGAGAGAGCAGGAGCACTCGTCAGACACTGGAAACATATACACACAAAGACACGGTGATAGAACCACTGAGAAAGTTCTACAAGTAAAGCAAATACTTACTCTAAGTGCTGTAGGTTATGTAGACCTGGTAGAAGCTCCCAGAGCTTTGGAAGACCAAGGGGACCTTTGTCTGAGTCAAGCCTAGAGAAGCACACACCACCATCACCATGACCATCATCACCATCATCATTATTAACATCATCATCATCACCTAAATTCTAATGTCACAGCTACTTACTCGAACTCCAACTTGTGTAGTTCTTTGACAGCTGGGACTCCTTCTGCCAGGACGGAATCTGATTGGTGGGAACTAAAAGTAAACACAACACACAGTTCAGTGAACAGTGACTTTGTATACCACAACATATGTATATCTGAGTGTACAGAATGTGTGTTTGCGTGTGTGGTGTTCTACCTGTCTGAAAGTCTCCTCTGCATATGTATGCTGACCAGTTTTGCCAGGTGCTCTATGTGGCAAACCTGTGTAGCTTTCAGAGGGTGGATCTTGAATTTGGAGACGGCCCCTTGTAGGAGCCCCTCCTCACCACTCTGCTCCAGCTGCTCCCATAGGGTGATAACATCGGCAATGCATGCCCTAGGGAGACACCCAAAGATTAAGTTTAGGGTACAACATTGGTGTCATAACTATATGGAACACTGAAGAAGGAGTAACTGTTTGTGCGCTAATCAGGGCACTTAATATGAAATAATCGCCTTGCCCCTCATAATTATTGCTGTCATGCCTGTCAAGCATTTCAATTTTGCAGAGTGCTTTGTTATGACAGTGCAGGCAGATTTACTCAAAATTCTCACTGATATTTCAAACGATTAATTTCAGTCAGAGGGGAAAGCAGGTTTTCTCTAACTGTGGCTAATTACGGTAAAGTTAACTCTGGAATGTACAGTAATCAGTACCTGTACGTGTTGATGTTGTTGAGCCCCACCAGTGCTCTGAGTCCAGAAACACGTATCCCAGAATCCTGCAGATCCAAGGAGAAACTTTTGCCTTCAGTTCCACCCCTTTTGAGAACTTTCTTTACCGTAAACACATCAGGTGGATTGAGTGGAACTCCGTGAAATGTCAGGACTTCCGGAAGATTTGCTGCCAAGTGAGTGACCAGTCGTGTGCTGCCACCGTCTCTTCTGTCGTCACCATGCGTAAAACTTGCCTCATAAACATAGTTACACACCTCCAGGACTTGGGCAGGGCTCACGTCACCATAAGAAAGACCTTCAAGGTGTTTTATTACTAAAGCCTGCTTGCTGACCAACACATCTCTGAAAACTGTCTCTGTGTATGAGTGAAGCCTCTGCAGCTCTGTTCTCTTGTGAAACAAGAGGCCGACAGCAAATCGCTGAGTGAGCTCGTGCTCTTGTCTTTGAGGTCTCCGGCGTACCTTTGGGCCTGATTGGAAAGGGAGGGTCTGGAGGAAGTTACGGTCTGATACAGTCCTGGGGAAACAGAAAGTGACATTCGGTCAGGGAAATTCAGACAGGGTAAGGCACTGAAAGTGAAAACAAAAAGAGGCTGGGAATGGTCTTTCATTTTCAATCTAATAAAGGGCACAGAGATACAATACCAGCCTGAATGTAATGTTTATTTAGTTCTATATCAAATGTTCTGTCAACAAAATGTCATTGTACTTGTTTTAATACCTGCTATTCGAACATTGCATTCATTTTTACCTTGACAAAGACAGATGAACCCCTGCCAGGAAACTCTGAAGGAAAGGGTTAGCCCACAACAAAATGTGGTTACTGCTGGCATCAGTGTTTTCAATGTCTGTCCTTCCTCTGTTTCTTGTCCTTTCTCCTTTCTCTTCTCCCATTTCATCTTTTTCCTCTCTTCCTCCTCCCTCATCCTCACCATTTGACTCAAATGCTCTTGCCCTCAGGGGGCGAGAGAGGAAGACCTCTATCCTGAGACCGAATGCCCTGAGTTTAGCAGATAGTGTCCGCCCAGTGGGAAGGATGGAGGAGTTGGCTTTGACCCCCTCCCAGGCCAAAGAGCTCAATTGTAACAGTAACTCTCTCTCCTCTGTTCTATCTACCTCACTTCCAACATCCTTCGTCTCCTCTCCATTCACTTTATTTTCATCTTTCTCCTGCTCTTTTGTCATCTTTGCTCTTTGAGTGCGAGAGCGAGTGCGAACCTGTGCTCTGGACTTCGTCTGAGTATTGCTTGAGATTTGTCTCTTGGTTTCTTCTACAGATTGCACAGACGTTTGTATTTGATCTTCAGGCTGTGAGTGTGTGCTCCTACAATCCTTTTCCATTTTAAGACGAAGCACTTGATGGCATAGCCCAGTTAAGGTTCTCGGTAGCACCTCAGAACTTTTAGACTGTTCTAAAACCAAGCACACCAACCGGCATAGTCCGGGGTTCCAACAGAGGAGATGTAGATAGCTGCAGTTTTTTAAGCAGTCCAAAGCAGGTCCTCTCAGGGCAGGATCAGTGAAGTACTGTGACAAATATGTCTCTACATCTGTGGGGGTGAAGCCACACATCTCAAGAAAGCTATCTGCCCGCCGCAGTAGCTGGCTGGCAGTGCCTTTTGGACGTGTAGAGATCAGCAGAGTGCAGCCTGGAAGAAGGACCCTCTGAAGTATGGCAGAGTATAACTGCCTTACTGTGTGGGTCTGAGCTTTACTGTCTTTCTGCAATGATGTTATCAAGTCCTTTTCCTGATTCTGCAGTAGAATTTCATAGTCCCGCAGCTCATCAAACCCATCAAAAATGATGAGCACACGCTTAGGGGCTGCAAGTATTTGAGCAAACACTGACTCAGCATTCATGCAGGGAGGGGCAAAATAGGAGAGGTTTAGTAGGAGGGTCTGAAGACTGTAGGTCGGCTCCGTTAAAGTGAGTGCTTTGCCGTCTAATAAGAAGACAAAGTCAAACTGTGGAAAGCAATCTCTGGACCAATCAAGACACAACTTCCTAATCAGGGTGGTTTTTCCAATGCCCGCGTTGCCGAAGAGCAATATGTAGCGTTTGGGTTTGTCTCCATTCGAGCCATCAAAGATCTGAGTGGGACAAAATAGAACATACAGGTGTTAATGAGCTGCAGTCAGTGATTTCAGCAATAAAAGCTATAGTAATACTGAATTTGGCTACGTTCAAAAAGCACATCATTACAACAACAGCTCTTTTTCTCATCTAACTGTAAACTCTTACCTGACTTTGCCCCAACAAGCTTTTTTGCCGCTCTGTATCTCCCATGATGACTAACTCTTTGTCCAGGCACTTGTTTGTGTTTTTACCAGAGCGAAGGATCTCTCTCTGGTATACTTGCCTATCCACATAATGAGAGGTCACGCTAAGGCCTTCTTCTATATCCTGACAGGTATGACTCATGTGGACTTTGGCTTCCTGAATGTAATCCTTTACGGCTTCTGAAAAACAAATTAAATATAAGCTGATTGTTTTCCATCAAAACTGAAGAGAGCAGTAAACACATGTGGTAACTTACGTGGAATATCAAGAACCGTGGGCGACTGAGGAGGAGGTGATTCTTTACATGGGGAAACCTCTGAAATGCAACAAGTCATAATATTTGTAACTTGGCAATCACTGTATTTATGGACAAAAAGGAAGGCATGAAACAATTAGTGTTACACACCATTGTTTGGAGAGAGTGGTGGGGGAGGCGCAGCTTTGCTATGGGTGTTTGATCCCTGTGGGGAAGAACTCATTTGAACTGGCGCTACAGCACCATCCACTAAAGACACAAGAGAGGAAAGAACACGTCAGTTGGTACAGAGTTGTTTCCATATTGTTGCATAAAAGGCAGAACTAAATCTACAAATGTGGAACTATAACACTGCCAGTATGATACCTTGGCATACATGCACATAATGCTGGGACTTCTCCACACTTAAACATGTACATCCCAGATTAAAAAGCTTTTTAACTCACCAGGGGATAGTGGTGGGAGTTGGGGTTTGCAGGGAGGTGGGGAAGCAGGAACTATATTAGAAATAAGGGTTAGAGTATGTACTGCTGAGCAAGGCATGTCAAGTGAATGTAAATATTATGCTTAACCTCAATTCCAAAAAAGTTAGGACGCTGTGTAAAATCTGCAGAAAAACAGAATGCAATGATTTGCAAATCTCATAAATCCCTATTTTATTCCCAGTAGAACATAGAAAACAGCAACAACAGTCGGTAAACGACTGCTAAGTGAGGAGACCAGTTGCTGGAGCTTTAAAAGAGGAACGTTGTCCCTTTCTTGCCTGATATACTATCCTCTGCAGTCCTGGGTCTTCTTTGTCACATCTCCTCCTTTGCATTTCAAGATGTGCCAAATATTATCAGTTGGTGAAAGGTCTAGACTATAGGCAGGCCAATTCAGCACCCAGGCGTTTGTCACAGATGCAGTATACAGTATGCATTGTCCTGCTGAAATATACAAGGCCTTCCCTGAAAAAGATGTTGTCTGGATGGGAGCATATGCTGCTCTAAAACATGGATATATCTTTCAGCACTGATGGTGCCTTTCCAGATGTGCAAGCTGGCCATTCCATAGGCACTAATGCAATCCCATACTATCAGACAGGTAGGCTTTTGAACTGAGCGCTGATAACAACCTGAAAGTGACAGGCGCCCAATTTTTTATAGAGAGAACATCAACTTTCAATTAATCTGACCATAGAACACTGTTTTACTTTGCTACAGATCAGGCCCAGAGAAGCCGACAATGTTTCTGGATCATGTTCATACATGGCTTCTTGTTTGTATGATAGAACTTCGCATTTTTTGACGGCACAGCGAACAGTGTTCACAGACAGTGAGTTTTGGACATATACCTGAGCCCATGTAGTGATGTCCATGACAGAATCATGCCTGTTTTTGATGCAGTGCCATCTGAGGCCCCGAAAATTACGGCCATCCAATATCGTTTGGCTTTGTCGCTTGCACACAGAGATTTCTCCAGATTCTCAGAATCTTTTGATGATATTATGTAGTGTAAATGATGATAGATTCAAAGTCTTTGCAAATTATATGTTGAGAAACATTATTCTGAAATTGTTTGACAATTTCTAGATGCAGCTTTTCACAGATTGGTGAACTCGGCCCATCTTTACTCCTGAGAGACTGCTCTTTTTTATATCCAATCATGTTACTGACCTGTTGCCAATTAACCTAACTATTTGCAAAATGTCCAGCTCTTTCTTGTTAGTACCACTTACTTTTCTAGCCTTTTGTTGCTACTGTCACAACTTTTCAATCAATTTCAAAATTACCTTATTTTTTTCTTAAAATTGTTTATATCCTCACTTTAAACATTTGATATTGTTTTTATGTTCTAATTGTTGTGAATAAATTATGGGTCTATGAGATTTTCAAATCACTGCATTCTGTTTTTATGTAGATTTTACACAGTGCCCCAGATTGGTATATAGTGCATAACAAGCATTTGAGTGCACATAAGACATAAAAATATGTGATAATGTAACGTAAATTTAACACAGTAAACCATACTTTAAATGGACAAACAAAAAATGCAAAATACATTTAGCAGCAGGAAACAGGAAGTAGATTTAAAACAAATCACAAATCCTTTTCCAGGTAGGTGGTGCAACATTGCCAATTGATGATAAACCTTTGTTGTTGTCAAACAACTCAGCACACATTAAATACAGCAACTAGATGACTAAATTCTTAAATCCTTATAGGGAAAGAAGGTATAAGGTCAATGAAAGGACCCCTCTGCATGTCATTCTGGTATATTAGTTTTAACTTCGTCAAACACAAACATGAAAAAGCATCTGCGTAGATTATATGAAAAATTGACGACTTTTTAAAACTTTTTTACAGTTTACAGTTACACAGGAGATAATAGGTGTGTGGTTGCTGATCACAGCTGTAGCTAAGGCACATATCTAAGAAGAAGCTTGATGATCCAGTTTTCGAGGTATTTAAACTGTGCAGCAACTGTTGTCATTTCCTGTACACAATAATCCTCTCTCAGACACACTGTCCACAAAATACAACACAGTATGCTTCACAAACAGGATATTGCTACAGCAAAACAAAAACTGTGTATGTGAATACTCACCTAATATGTATGTAGGTGCAGTGGGTGCACTGGGGAATGGAAAAAGAACTGAGGGAGAGATCCACCCTGAAGTGTCTGGGATAGCGATAAACTGAATTGGGGGAGACAGATGTACGATTCTTGGTGAAGTCGTGGTGAGGCCTGCCATCTTTGCTGGACTCAGCTCTGACCTTGTGTCAGTGTCTACAAAATATCCAGAAACAGCATCTTCATCATTCTCTGTCAACAGGTTTTTTTTTAACCTTGTATCAGAACAAGACACGGAACAAGGAAAACTGTTGAGTTTACCAAGAAACAACAAGGTATTTAGAGATTGTGTGTGGTGACTGGCTTACATTATACACTTCAATTTATCCATACTTTACATTTAATGTGTGCTACTTATCTTGTGTTGTGGTTTTGTTAAGCATCTGTTTATTCAAATCTGTTCAGTGAACAGTAGATTGCTGATTATGCTGGACTTACAACTATGAATAAAATGACGTTTGAATGAAGTATGAAGAATCACACTGAGAGCTTAACCAAATGTAAAAAAGCACCAAACTGATCTGGAGGAAGTCTGTTGAAGTGAGAGTTCTATTTTAGATTAGTGTGTGGCCTCTCTTATAACAGGTTCCTGTTTCTTGATCTGTGCTCCAGTGCCATGAAGGAACCAAGTCAAGGAAAGACAACTGACAACCCTTTCACCCATGAGTCTAATGCCACTGCTGTAATATGGCGAGCTGTTTTCCCACCATACTACAGCAGTGACATTAGACTAAAATGGCACTTTATTTACTTTAAGTACACTCTCATGGAGTGACAGAGTTTGGATGTCTAGGTCTGTTTAATATCTTATCTTTAATGTATCTGCATCTGTGTCTACTATTGCATTACACTGTGCATTATAGTATTACCTCCAGTAGACTTTCACCTCTGCAGTAGAGAGTAGTAGAGTATTTTTAATTGCCCCTTTAAGATGTTGAAGGGCCCAGTTTTAAAGGGCAACTTCACAGATTTTCAGCTTGCTTTCTATGGTTCTATTTTAGGGAGTACATATTTTGGGGAGAATAGGAATGGCATTAAATTTCCCTTTGCCTTTCCTATATTGGTAAGTGGTAAATGGTAAGCGCTTTTCTACCTATACTGGTACTCAAAGCACTTTTACACTGCTTCTCATTCACCCATTCACACGCACAAGCACACACACACACCGATGGCAGAGCTGCTATGCAGCTGACCTGACACACCAGATTTACTTGGGATTCAATGTCTTGCCCAAGGACCTTTCGACATATGATGGGAGGAGCCAGGAATCGAACCATCGATCCTACGATTGGCAGGTGAATACTCTAGCTCCTGTGCCACTGCTGCCCTTGATATACAGTATATTAAAATATATTAATAATTTCTATCTGGAGGTGTTTTTCAGTTCAGATAATTTTAGCTGTTACTGTTTGCTAATACATACATACAGTATGAGCAGAGGCTGTCAACCTGCTCCTCCAGATGACTTCATCTTAAGTAAAAAACTCTTCAAGATGATGTCGTTTTATAAAATAGGGAAAGCAGAAGGAAGTTTAATTCCCTTTTCAATACATATACTCCCCAGTCTAGAACCATAAATAATTTACCCTTTTCAAGAATTGCAGCAATTTGCAGCTGCAGCAATGGACACTTACTCTGAGTGACAACCGGCTGAGCCTGTGCCTCTTTGGTTTTCGGTTGACCTGCAAGAGTTAAAGAAACAACATTACAACATGGTTCTTAGCTAACTTCACGTGAAAGTAGCCAAAAAAGAAACCCAGAACGAGAACTATATATACTTTATATACCTTATACAGATTCAATAACTGGTTAGTATAGCTAATTTCAAAAGTCTCACAATGTATGAATGAGTGGTATGAATGGAAACCAGTCGCCAGTAAGTGGATTGTGGCCAAAGGATTAAATACACAAAATCACTGTTATGATCTATTGATCATTTTGGAAGCAGTAGTTTAACGTCTAAACACTCTATTAAAGATTTATTGTTGTCAGATTGTTGACCAGAAGGAGAAAGCAACGATTTTCACAGTCACTGACTAAGAAATATACAAGGCATATGAAAATGATGAGCGATAAAGACGATAATAGAACATTATCTATGTAACGGGCTGGACGTCAACAGGTTATATATTTAATATATATAAATTTATTAATTTTGTCCCACATGTTGAAAGCAAATAGTTAACCGACATGATTAAGATAAGCATTAAGGGTAGATCACCTGCTGCTCTGTGCCTTTTTGGTTTTGATGGTGTGTTGTCATCGTTACACTGTTGGGACCGGGCAACTGCACAGGGAAAAACAGAATATTTAAACTTGCAACATAAGAATCTGAAACTTGTCTATTAGTTTAGATTTGTGAAATATTATGGTTGAAAACCCAAAAGTTTTAAATGGCAAAGGGGTGATCAACACAGTTTGTGCACAAATACACAGACAATGAGCCAGTGTTACTAGATTGTAGCAGCTGGTTGTCTACCTCTTTGTCTTTTTTGCCTGTTATTTGATTTGGTCGTTAGTTTGTTGTTCTGTCTCTGCTGGTGACTGTCTGGGCTGGCCGGCTCTGGCATGAGAGCATCACCTGATATCACAAATCAGGAAGGATAAGAGTCGGTGAAGCAGAAAGCAGACACCGTAACCAGAAACGACTGTTTTTGTGATGCATTTCAGTACTGATCTGAAAATCATGATAGCGAGTTTATCTAAACATCGTGATTCAAAAAAGGAAGTGTACACAAGCAGACCTGAAACACGGCTGAAAAACATATTTCTTAACCCATGTTTTGTTAGTATTGACTTTATTTCCTCATTGTTAGATGTCTCCGAAGCCTTTTTGTCACATACATTTTCTTCTGACCTTTTTAAGAACCAGAAAGCAGTAACTTTTTGGCACAAATTGAGATTGCACATATACTATGAATACTTTGAATGTACTGTATATTAAGTTTGTTACCCAAAAGGTCATTTACAGTATGGTATCTTGCTTTTTTAATAATGTGTACAAATTTTCTATATGTTCTAGTTGTATTCTAATAAAGAGACAAAGAAATAAATAAATATATGACCATAACAGCACTGCCAAAACAACAAATGTAATGGTGGCCTAAGACTTTTGCACAGTACTGTATATAGATTTCAAACTTTATATGTCATATCAGTGTTCATTACCTGCATAGAAAGAGCTTTACAGTCTCATCTCATTTTATTAACATCACATGAATGAAAATGTTGTAGCAAACAGTGGTTGGTCTTCTTCCTCCTTCTATCTTACTTTGTTCAATGTTTGTATCTATTATTCATGCAGAGTGAATGTGGACCTTTTCATATCAGTGATTGTCCCCCCATTTGTCAGCAGATGCAAAATGAAAGGAAGACATCCTTACCAAAGTTGCAGAGATCCTCGCAATTCAACAAATCACCAAAGAGCTCCTCTCCCTCTAGATCTTTAAAAAAATGCATAAAGAGTTAGACAATAGATGACCTTTGTGTTCATACTTTAATATGTGTGTAAGTTATCAAACAGACCATTATTAGGTGTGTTAATACCTGCTGTACACAGTAAATGAGTGAGAATGTGTGTCAAAATCTAAATGTGTTTGTGTGCAGATTTGTTTTCAACTTACCCAATAGGTACTTTTCGTTCATGAACTCAGATATATCATCTAGAATACAAATAATAGGGATCATTAGACAAAGTTAGTTTGTCAACAGTTTTATATATATCATGAGCACCTTAGATTCAACTGCCTTAGGGACATCATTCTCTGGATGTCACACAACTTTGTGCAGTTGGACAAAGACATTTTAGTGCATAAATCTTCTTTTGCAAGCAATCCAATTCCTACGGCTGCTGATTGTGCCCTGACTAGAAAAAACAACAACAACCATATCCTCAATATGAGGAATGTTCTCAACTCTGGGGTGCAAGTCTGTCAGACGGGAAGGGGGGTGATGTGGAGAGCGCTGTCCGTGGTGCTGAGCAGCACTGCACCAACGTGGACACCTAAAATTGTGTTTATTAACTAGACCTCACTACCTCAACACAGCTTAAATAAACTACACAAGCACCTTTCTCAAAGTTAATTTTCCATTTGGGTTGAGGATCTTTCAGGCATGTGTTTTATGAAGAGGTGTGGTGTCAGATTATATAACCAACATGGCACCAGCTAATCAACATGCACATGAAGTGATGTTTACACCAACACAATTTTTCTTGATAGTCTTAAGCTGTTTTGTTTTTTTTAATTTAGTTTCAAGTTATTCCAAATTAACTTTTAATTTAATTTGTGCACACATTTTATTTGTCTCTTTCAACCAACTCAACTTTTTGATGCCTCTGTTTCTTGATCTACCTAGGTGGTCAAGTAATGTTAAACCCACTATAATTTACATCAGTATAACTGATATAAAAATGTGATAGTATATATTTTGAGTTTGCTTTTTATGCCATTGGCCTTATATTCAGGATAAAACAAGGTACAGGCAGCAGGCTTATTATACTTCTTCTGTGATTTTTGATCTTTAATTGACTTGTTAATGGACATAACCAGTTACATATGAATACAGAGATTTTTCCAGTGACTTCCCAAAG
The DNA here is from genome assembly GCA_032362345.1 of Sandelia bainsii. Lineage (NCBI taxonomy): Eukaryota > Metazoa > Chordata > Actinopteri > Anabantiformes > Anabantidae > Sandelia > Sandelia bainsii. Next base: position 17,379,395 of record JAUMHL010000029.1, read on the forward strand.
ATCAGAGTCATTTTTCCTAGCAAACTACAGTAGCGTCCCATCGAATCAGTGTGTTTACTTCTCAAACAATACAAACCTGGTAGATCTCCAAAATCTGTGGGGAGTATTGGGTCCTGGTCCTCTTCCTGCATCTTGGCACCTGATAACACACAAAAATGGAGTGCGGAAATGAAGATGTTGACAGATATGGAGTGAAAGCAACAAATACTACTGTTTGTTGAAGTTGCTTGGGCACTGTATTAAACTGCTGGTGACATCTTGACATAAGCGTACAGAATGGTAAATTCTCTTTTGTGGCATGAACCAGCTAACTTGAGATTAAGAACTGCAAGTATCATTGCTGTTACAATTTTCTGTTATCAACCTTTGCAGATGTTTTCATGTCACGTTTGAGAACTCCCTCACTGCTAAAATATTAAAGTTGTTCTCTGAATCACACACCTCGTTCTTTCATGTGTTAAAAAAAATTGTTGTGTGGAGCGGTGGTGCTGACGAAGGTGGGTAACAGGAAGTAAGAGGATAAGTAAGAAAAAAAAAAGGTTTCTTTATTCAGTTTTCATACCAACAGAGGTGTGTGGAAAAAGAGAGTATATGCCAAAGCTGCCACAGTACAAATCCTACTTTGATACTGCTTCTTTTTTATTTATACTCTACGCGTGTCATAACACAGGGCTGTTTGAAAGTGAAACTAAAGCACCACACAAACAACCAAGGCAGGATGTAATGGCTACATTTGATATTTAAATTCAGCACAGACAAAGAAAGTGGGAATGATAAAAATGTTAAATAATCTACTATTCATGGGCATGTGCAGGAATGTCAGCTTTCATTTTATAAACAATGTCCAGGTCAGGTCCAGGTGGGGTTATTGGACTGAACAGGATTAATCAGTAAGTCAGGTAACTTCTAAAACATCATGTAACATTTTCTCTGAACATTTGGTTTCAAACATTTCAAATATTAAAAACACGTAGCCAAATATTTTTCACATGTGAGCATCCTGGAAAATTCCAAGTTTCTTGCATTTTTTCACAGACTTCAGCACTGGTCTAAAAGAGTGAGCCAGTTTTCTTACTTATCGGTTTTGTGACATTTAACTTGTACAATCTTTACAACTAAAACAATGTTGACTTTTCATCTTTTTAGAAAGTGTGAACACACAACACATGACACAATGTTTTCCTTCTATGACCCAAAATTGCAGTTTCAGTAGTTAACTACCAAAATGTAGGGTAACTACTCGTTTACATGCAGCTCACTACTCCTCAATACTGGAAATTTCTTGTAGAACAATTTGTCACACTCACTACATGGCATACAACATATGACCTATAAGTATCAAAATGAAAAGAGCAGGAGAGTTTTTCTGGTGTGTACTTATTATGACCATATCAAAGTACTTTGTATAATGAGTGTTGAATATGGGCAGTTTCAGAGATATTTTGTCCTGATCATACACAGTTAGTTCACCATGTTATATGTTTGGATTAACCATCAGGACCAAGCTAAATGATTCATGACGCTATTATTAAAATAATCTACTTGTATGGGTGATGGTTTCTACTAAGTCAAAACAAAAGCTGTGAATTGCATTGTGACTTTGTGGTTAACATCTGTACTGTGCCTCGTGTTTTTGTTTTGAGGCATGTTTCAATCGTGAAAAAGCAACCTGTGCTCGGCTTTTCTCAGCATGTCCAAGACACACAGTGTTAGGTTTAAGTGATTATTGTTTGTGAGTACACGCTGATATTGTTCGTGAATACACCCAGAGTTTATGGTTCAAAGTACAATCAGGGTAGGTCTGTTTAAAATGAGTTATTAACCTTGGATTGGTGATTTTATCACTGCTGTCACTAACAGCATTGTTGATACTTTTTCTAGATGACCTATCAATTGCAATAAAACACCAAATTGTCTTATGACCTAATACAGCATCTGTAGGAAGGTAGAAAAAACAACAGTGATGGCTGCCTCAGACGCCAGAAAGGATGTTAGGTGCTTTCTGTATTTTGCATACAAGTGCTTTTGTTTGGCAGAGCACGGTCAAATAAAGGTCAACCATGAAAAATATGCTTTCTTAAGAAATACATAGGGAATATACAAATCTTACTGCTAAACTTTTTTCTCTGTTTGGTGTTCATTTTTCCTCAAAATGTGGAAACACTGAACCACACTTGTCACTCAGCAAAGAATGTGCCAAAGAGGTAGTGCTGTAGGAATACAGGCAACCAGGCAAAAATCAGCTGAAAGCATCTGGCCTTTAAAGTTCAAGATATGTCCATCTGGGACATCCTGTGCAGATGGAAGTTGCATATCCTGGGAGGGACACACAGACCTCCAGCTAACAGTCCCCTGGCTGCTGTGAGGTACTGGGATGAAATCCTCAGAGTGAATGCCACATGTGTTTATAAAGTCCTGCACGCTGGTCGTCGCCCATAGTTGATTTTTTGCAGTGATGTAGTTTTATCTAAGTCCCCCCTAAATACACTGCTTATGCTTATACTTCCCCTCACAACACCTTCTCACTTCTTTTCCTCGTGCACCATTTTAAGCATGGGGGATCTGTTAAACCCGCATGAAGCCATATTATACAAGCGCGTAATGGAGTTTACTCGCCTTATGTTGAAGTTTGGAGAGTAAATTCATGACAAACATCACAGTTAAAGGATAGTTAATAACGTTTTGGGCTCGATTAAATTTATTAAAAAAGAGAAAAAGAAAAATGTCACCTCCAGTGCATTTTCAGTAATGCAGTTTTGTAAATCTTAAAACTCAGTGATGGATCCAAATTGTTTTATGTGCGCTTAATTCAATTAAACAGTTAAAAATCAAATCACTCCCAAGTTGCAAAATTATTCATATAAAGAGTCATGAAAGAAATGTAGGTGAAGGGGAAATCCCCGATATCTTTTGCGTCCATGATCTCGCACTTTGGATAAACGCGCCAAAGCTACCCCATCAGAGCCGGGATAACACTCACCTGCTGGTTCAGCCTCACTGGATGATGCGCTTTAATCCCTTTTGATATATTCCAGTGCGATAAACTCACAGCAGTGGAGCGCTAAATGAGCTTCATATATCCTCAGATGACCTACACACCTAGCCAGGCGCTGAACCTGCTCCTCCAAACTCTTTTGCTTTCACTTTGCCATAACTACGCATCTAGAAACGCCAAGCTGCGCCACACTGGTTACCAGAGATGAAGGAATAAGGTGGCTGTTCACTTCTGGAACAAACTGCAGTTTCAGTTTAGGTCTTCATGCAAATACTTGTCATTAAGAAAGTTTTTCAAAGTCTTTCAGAGTCTATCATCACGCCTTATATCACGTCTTACAGCCATCAGGTGAAACAGGATACTACAGCCACCAAAGCTGTGTACTACAGTACTTAATGATGTGCAGCTCAAAGTCAAAGTCAAAGCATAAATAACTTAATGCAGATTGTCACATTGACCACATGCTGAAAATGGGGGTGTTACTGGGTGTGTGAATGTGAGTGTACATTTTCCAAACTAAATCAGTACTTGTCTAGTAAAGTAGCCTTAAAGGGACCTTTGTTGTCTGAATTTAACCTGTGGCAAATAAAAGAGCTCCTGTGTTTAGCTCCACGTCTTTCCTGGCTTAGATTTACTAACTTCCTTTTACTTGCTTACAGTTTTTCACTGACTTCTCCAGGGATGTCTTGCAGTGGCCAGAATCACTGCAAATAAACACATTTCAGTGTCCACAGTAATCACTACACAATTATGCAACTGTATTGTTTTTCCTCTTCGGTATCCCCCATTTCCCACTGCATTTAGTATTAAATACTGGAGATAGTTACAGTATTACATTGTATGATGAGTCCACTTTTGGTCTCAGTGTCTTGTTTTATCCCACACTGACAGTGGCGGATCTAGGAAAATGTACACAGGGTGGCAAAGGCGTGACAGGGGGTAAATGACTCCCTGTGAGCTACTTAAATATTAACCAGGTAGATTTTTCATTTGTTATGTGACACTTGTATAACAACACCACAGTTTGCCAGCCGTTCCGTAGGCGTGGCGACATGGTGAGTTGTGGCTAGAGCTGTGGAGAGTACCTGTTTTACCTCTTACCATTAAGACCTGTTGGTTGACCTGGTTATAAAACATTGTTCTCTTAACAATTAGTGTGCATGGGCATAAATATTAGCCGCTGTCAATTCTGTGAAAGATGGTACTGTATCCTGGGGAAGTATGAAAAACAAGCAAGCACGATGTTGTGGGGAAGATGACAGAAGGTGGAGTGAAGCAAAGACAAAGCAAGAGGCTGTTGTCTCTGTCTGGAGAGATGGAGGCAACAGGAAGGAATGACAAGTTCCACCCATGTAATCAAGTACAGTAATCTCCTCTTTCTTGTGCCAAACAATTGTATCACCTGTCCAAACTTTGTGTCACATACAATGATAGCACTTTCCCACAGAAAAGTCCGCCATGACTCACGCTTCTTCCAGTGGTTCACTAAAACTTTAACAAAACAAAGACATTTTGCTGATTTAAGCTGTAACTACTTCAACAGACTGGCTCTCAAGATAGTGTACTTTTTAAGATATTGTCTTTATTCTTTATTTTTAGCTAAAAGCATAATTCCCAACACCTCTGTTTCCACTGTGTTGCTTTGGGAGTATTCTGGGTTTGACATTTGGAAAACTATGACATAACAGGAATGGTGTGCCCCCACATTCCATCCTGTGTTTTCAAAGCCAAGAGTTACTCAAACTCAAAGAGAAACTGAAAGTAACGCTCACCATCTCCACCAAGACACTAACCAGACAAAGCCAGATATAATCTGCCTCAGCTTGTAATGAGAGAGTAAATATTGCATTTTGGAAAGCACCTAGAAATCTTGGACAGAAAAGCTGTTTCTTTCAGCGCTATGGTGATTGGCCATGTGCACATAAATGAAGGCTTTCACAGTACTCCTGTAAAACCAGACATTTCATGTAAATGGAAAGTTAAAGAAGGAAACAGAAGGTAGAACATTAAACACTGAGGGATACATGCGTTTAAAGAGGCATTACACAGTATGAGGATGTTTGACTGCAAACTTACCCCAGTGTGAAGCCACTCTCTGCTCATCCTCTTTATCCTCAAATAAGTCTGTTATAACATCAGCAATGCTCATTGTTGTACTAGAAAAAGTTCTGGAAACCTTTTCTAAGTTGTCTGTAATGCCTAATGTCATGCTATGGTGTGCGTTTGAATAAAACATCTTATCTTTTGCAATACTTAAAGTGTCTCCTGCATCTGTGCCACACTGAGCATCTGCAGTCAAACAAATTAGGTCCTCTGTTGGGCTCAGCTGGCCCTCCAGCTTGTCTGTAAGGTTGTTGTTTGTGTCTGTGGCTGTGCATGCCTCAACAGGTGAGGCATTTCCTGCTGCTCCAGTGATATTGAAATGATCCATGCTCAATCCAGTCATCACCATACTGCCATTTAAGGGGAAGTAGAAGTCTTCTGGGTTATCAGTGGCTCCTTCTGATTCCAGTGTGAAGTTAGTGTCTGTAACATCAACCTCCATAAGTTGATCAGTGTACAAACCCAGGTTCCTGCAAGCAACGGCAAGCTCTATTTCCTCTTCCATTTTCAAAAAAAGGCATTGTGCTCCATTGTCTATCGCTGTGTTCTCAGTTGTTGTACAGCCAGTATTTGGAGTAGGAACCAGTGGCAGTAACATCTTCCTCCCTCTGTCCCAGTGCTGCCATAGAGGCACAGCTATCCTCCTAGCTGCCTCCTCTATATGCTCTAACCACTCCCTCTCATTGTCTGAATTCCCCTCATCAGTTCTTTCACTATCACTTGCTGGCTTCTGCTTTGATTCTGCACTTCTCAGCAATTCTGGCATCTCATCGTCTATTCTAAGATTGCACTGAATATCACATACAATTGGTGTAGACCTGATCCTGTGATTGAGGTAGTGTTCATCCATTGCTGGTCCCTCCATCAATTCCTGCATAAGTTTGAGATCATTTCCATCAGTAACTTGGTGTTCATACAGTGGATGCATATTTGTCCAGGATGTTGTGCAGCCATGTTCATCCACTGACAATATAGACTCTAAATTTGTCTGGTTGTGGTCACTGATGTCAGATTCTCCAGACATTGATGACTCAAAGTTCCTCACTGATTGAGAATAAATCTCAACAGACCCTGATGTAAATGCTGGTTCGTTGTGAATACTCTTCGGTGCAATCCCCTCAATAAGTCGATGCAGACTCAAGCTTTTGCTGTAGGCTTCTGAGATGATCTCCTGCTCCACCAAACCCTCCAGCAGAGCTCGGATCTCAGAGAGAGAGGCCCAGGTCAGAGCCAGCCGCACACCGTTCAGAACCTCCTCAAACTGGATCATGGTGACGAAGTCTGCTCCCCGAACATCGAGGTCTAGCAAAAGAGACAGCTCCTAGTAGAGTTGATTAAGTTTGCTCGTCTTTTTTTGATTTTGATGATTTTGCTCAGAAGGCGTTCACATCAGTGGAGGGAGGTGTTTATGAGGTTGCAGGGGAGGTCTGTTCAAAGAATTACTTCAGTTTTTTATGTAGGAATGTATGTGGAAGAGACTTATTGCCTGTGATGCCTGAACTGAGGTGACCTTATGCTTATTCTAGGAGAAAAGATTAAGTAAGACATCCTTCGTTTCACACATTCACCTTACTACATCACCCCAGCTGTTTAATCAGACTAATTATTAGTATTAGTTTTGTCTATTTTTCATACACAATCATACTGAGTGCATTATAACACACATATAAACACAGCACACACATACATCTATTTATAAACTGTTCATTGCTGAGTTGCTTTTCATTAGGTCTTAGTTGATTGTTCTAAGAAACTTTTACACAGAAAGTTTTACTTAATCACCAGTTTTCTACTATGGAGATATCTTTAAAAAAAAAATTAATCTAGGGACTTTTTGAGTAACTAACAATATAGGAAATAAGTTTGCTCGTTTCCCCAATTAAAACCACACCCATCCTCCCACCCTCCCCATTCCATTTTATTAGTCATGGCTTAGCAATTTTGTATGTTTTCTAGTTTGCAGTTATGCTGGTGAAAATTTTTCACACCTAACCAAGCACAGATATACAGTGCATGCTGCCTTTCAGTTGCTAGTGTGTGCCACAAGCACTGATTGTGTTCGTTATCAATTTAAGGCACAAACTGGTTTGGCAAAACAAGGCTTCATTTACATAAAGCCATAACTATTTAATTTATTCAGGAATGGTTCTTGATACTAGCGTATCCTATTTATTCAATTCTTTATGCATCACAACTTAATTATGGGCATTATATTGTTTTATTTTTCATTCTTTACATTTTAAGTTGTACTTTTAGAATTTGTCTGGTTGCAAACAACACTATTCATAAAAAACAAAACAAAAAACAGAGCCATGTGGAATAAAACTGTCTCACTGTGCCTGCTGTTTTGTCTTGTAGCAGGATGCAACTGCAGTTTCACGTGTCTGAACCTTAAAGGAAGTAAGACTATTTACAACAAAGTACACATGAAGACACACACAGACAGACAAGCACAAACATGTGCATGCACACACGCAGACACAATGTGAAGACAGCTTCATAATACATTTACAGTAATAAAATGGAACTACTACAAACACAGGAGTATCTTTAAGTATCGTGGATTTATAAGCAGACAAAAGAAACCAAAAAGAAACAAGTGCTCAGTAAATTTAATAGAAAGATTACAAATAGGCCATTTATCAGTTGGGACAATTTCTTGAATGTGTTTTAACAAACCACTTATCACATTTCTTGAATGTGTTTTAACAAACCACTTATCACATCATGGAATTCAAAAAAATCATCTTTACAGGTGACATTCTTTACTGTAGGTCTGGATTTACAGGAATTGCTTAACTAGTAATCTACACAGGCCAATTATTAATACCTTCATTTCACTTTTTCTCCATGGTCACTATTGATTTACTCCAACCAGGGTCGGTGAGGGCCAGTGGATCCACAAACAGGAGTCAGTGAGTTACAACGTCCATGTAGTAAATAGTTAAATGGATGATTTCACACATGATCAGAGTTTTAACTTCCTCAAATGCCAGCTAGTGTGTAGTAGAATATTAATCTTTGTAAAGGGACTGTCTAGCATATGTACAATCCTAGCAGACTGAGCCTATGGCATTACACACGTCCCTCACCTATAGTTTAATTAACTTAAGTATAAGGAAAATCGCTGGGATCACTGGATGACATATTCCTTTGCTACCATTAACATGAGCACTGTAGTTTATTTTCACTCAGCCCTACATACACGGTTCTGTTGCTTTAAATACTCACTTGAGCACCAAATGTGTATTAATCTGCAATCCCCAACAAATCATTTACTCCTGTTTGACAAATGTATAAAAACTACGATGCCCACTGTATAAGGAAATTATTTAGCCTTTCTTAAAAATGCAACTATATATCTGTGAACAATTTTTTTTAATGTATTTCTCTAGTAGGAATGGTTTGTAACGCAAATTTGGGTCATAAGTAATTATTTGGCCAGCTCAACTAATATCAAAGCTGCTGCCTGTTATGAATTACCATGATGATGTTGAGATAATTCTGACAAGCATTGATAAACACACCTAGAAAAATATTTAATATCTATATATTAAATTTTTTTTCTGCATGTGTTTCTTATTCAGTAGTTAAGCATTTCTACCACACGCACATCCTGGGATCTGTCTCAGTGTTCTGGTCCAATATGGCTGCCGTCAAAGCGTCAGGTGGTGCTCGGCTTCTCTGTCAGATGGTTGGAACAGTAGTCCTGGATGCCTGGCAGAGGAAAGTCGAGTGTGACGATGATGAAAATGGTAGTTTTGGTGAACTTAATGAAGATTTCCAGGGATTCAAATACAAACATATACAAAAAAATATATCTATGCTGTTAGCGATCTTTGTGTATGCGTGTTAAAGAGCTTTTTGTTCACTGTCTGCAAAAGCCCAAATGTGAATCATTGTTTACAGAAACCGCAATTGATTCAACATTAATCTCATGCTATAGATATGGTTAATGAATTTCGATACAATGGTTCTTCCCCTTTATTTCACTGCTTCCCATTTGTAAAGTCATCACTTCTACATTTAATCTAGTAGTGAGCCATCAAGCAGAACATCTAGTCATCAAAAATAATAATGAATTTCATTGGAAGTCAAAACATGTCTATGTGACAGTCTGACTTCCTTACCCAGGAATGTCACTGAGTCCACACTGTGATCTAAGAAGTATCACAAAGGCCATGAGAGATGTGTATTTGTGTGTTGTGTATGCATTCCTGTGAAAACGTACTCTGCACAATTCTCCGGTAGACTTCAGCAGCAGGAGAGTCAGGTACTTCACTCAGGAAAGACTTGCCCTCGTCGCAGCTTCGTGCTATCCTTGGGTCTAGAGGTACCTTTCCTAACAGAGGTAAATTAAGATCTGCGCACATTTGCTCAGCACCACCAGTGGTTGGAGGGAAGATCTGTGACGTGTTCTACAAACAAGACGACAAAAGAAAATCATTCCTTAAGTTATTTTTAGATTCTATTGAGGCTAAATTACAGGTTCTATATGTGTTGTACAGTGTCACTTACACTAACTTGTGTCTCCGTCTTACTCTAAACAGTAACACTAACACTACACCACTAACTACTACTATCACTATGGATCTTGCACTGCTGAACTGGGTGATGTCCCATTCAATCCCTACACACATAAAGGGCTAAAATGAAATATTCCTGCCAGTGTGCACCATTCCTGGGTTGGTTTGGTAGAGCCATATAACTTGACTTAGCCTATATAACTTATTCTGCCGTAACAGATAACACATTGCTCGAGAGGGTACTGGCTGCAGGACGACTGGTTTGGCCTTAGCTTATCTCTGATCTCAGACATGTCATTTTTATTACACAGCTTTATCATTTGCATGGTAAAAATGCCTGAATTAAAGCACCAGGTCCTATTTCATTTTAGAAGAACCAAGTATAAGTAAAAGCTGAGCTTAACTAATAATACTGTTTTGTAACATTATTCTTGATATTAGGGAAATTTGCAGTGTTTAATTCTGGCTTATTTTCATTGGTTTTATCCCATTTGGTCATACTTGTATACATGTGTCTGACAATTTGCATCAATTTGAGTGGGTCAGTGACCTTGCATTTAGGACAGACAAAACCGCTCATGTTCTCCACCACCCCGATGATTGGCAGCTTGACCTTCCGACAAAATCTGATCTCCTTCCGCACGTCCTGCAACGACACCTCCTACAGAGCGAGCGAGAGAAACAGAAATACAAAGGGAGAAGAGGGGAGGAGAGACGTCATGGCAGAAGAATGGGTGGAAATAAAGACAATGATGAAGAAAAGAAAGAGAAAGGATTAACTTTAGTTGTTTCCACACACCCCCCCCACACATCCGCTATCAGTGTTCCCTTGAGAACAGCTATTCAGCCTTGATAAACTGAGCAGCTCCCACAACAAAATTCAAGGTTGAGTGTGGATTAAAAAAAGTTTTCTACAGTTTTCCTTTTTAATATCAAGAACTCTGCAACCCGTTTGTTGATACCATGTGAACTCGTGTCTTTGTTGGGTAACTCCTAGCTCAGCCGTGGTTAGTTTTGGTTAAGTGAGAGCTGAGGGAATGAGGAAGTGATTCCACTGCTGACCTCACAGGGCTTAACTTCATTCCAGTATCAGGAAATGTTTGCTAACAATCAAGGGCACAAATCGCCTGTGAATACTGTATTGAAGTTCATAGCTATGTTGTCTTGATAAACACTCACCAAATACTCACCAGAGGTCCAAGTCAAACAAGTTGTGAGAGACAGTCAGCAACTAAAGCCTGATAATACTGTGTTCTGTTTATGAGTTTCTGTAAAAAGATGCATGCACCAACTTGATTCATTCCAATACCAATAAAAGAGCATTATGACTTGGGGCTCCTTTACTGCCACATATATTTGTATGACACACACCTTCAGGTATATAAGAAGCTGTTACCTAAAGGTGTGTGTCATACAAATATATCAGAGGTCAAAATCAAACAAAGTGTGAGACAGTGCAGTCAGCAACTGTCTGACAGTACTGTCGGGCTTCAGTTATTCTGTATATGAGTAGTTCCTGAATTTATGAGTTTCTGGAAATGATAATTGCGTCCCAACATGAAAACATAATTTATACAACCTTGGTATATAATGTAAGTAATGTGAAATCACCAACGAATCCTTAAGATTTATTATTCCTCCTCCACAGCTGTGTTTTTATATGATGTTGCTACCATTTCATTTCTTTTACTGTGTTTTGTGTGAACAAACATTAAATAAAAAGACTGAAGTAGAACTTTATATGGTGCAGTGACTTTGAACTTGGAAGTCACTGTTGCATAATGTTTATAACAAAAGAGCATCCTCTGTTGGCTGCCAAACAGTAAAAAACATTTGTAGAATAAAAGTAGTTTATCTTAAATTACACTATCACAAAATGTACAAGATAACCACAGCTATATGATGATACACTGGGATTGCTTTACTGCCGCAGGATAAGGTGGTTAAAAACTTTTATTGAATATTTTTGAACCTACTCATCTTGTCTACTTGTTTTTGTTCTAACACACAGTATTGTTTGATCTTATGTAATGGCAACAAAAAGTAAGTTAACTATCTGCACTTTCCTGGTTTTCTGTCCAACTTTGTCAGAAAATGTGATCTGATCTTCACCAAAGTCACAAATATAAACAAACACAACATTCCTAAGCTGGAAACAGTGAAAAACAGTCCTGAAACAGTCATAATCTTTAATGCCTTTCTTTTTTTCTGAACACTCTCTTCAAACATACAAAGTGATGGTGGAAAAAGGAAGTGAAATCGTTTTTAAAGAAATGGCTGAAGCACCTTTGGCAGCAATAACACCAGACACCCTGACAATGTGTTAGGAAAACAGTCTTTAAAAGTCTTTAGATTGACTAGGGTAATCATCCCTACATTTCTACCGAGCTTCAGCTGGCGGACAGCAACTCTGACCTTATCCTGTAGGAAACCTTGAAAAACTTGGAAATTCATTTTCCCCCCGAGGGCCTGAACAGCCAAGAATCATGATGCTGCCACCACCATACACCACCGTTGGGATGATGTTTTCATGTTAGTGCGTCATTATCTTTTTATGCCACACACTGTATGTAGTGCTGAGTGTTCTCTCCCAAAGAAAGACATTGCTGCACACCTGACATTTGCCAAAGATCACTTTGACACTCAATAGTGTTAACATTTGTGAACTGATGAAAATGTCGAATTGTTTACAGCAGAACGCATGGCGTAAAAAGGGAACTGTGAATCAATATGAAAACATCATCTCAACTGCAAATTATTATTTTTGTTTTGTGATTTTGTTGAAGATCAGATCACATTTCATGACCTATTTATACAGAAGAGCAGGAAGTGGCAAATAGTTCACTTTTTCTTGCAACTGTACACGCAGGTGCCTTTCTAAACTATTTAGTCAGATCAATTTGTCACAAACAGGTTTTTAACACATTTCAAGCAGGATGAACCTGACCACACACTGGGGAAAACAACTAAATACTTTTGTTGATGAGTGACTTCAGTTTTTATTTTTTATAAATTTGGCCTGTTGTAGAAGTCAGCAAATTATTTCCACCCCCTATACTTTAAGTTTGCTTTTCATTAAATGGAACAAGTTTTCCTCCTTTTCCGCATTTTTGGCAAATCTTCCCATAAGTTCCTTTGTAGTCCCATGGCAGTTTTGCTTCACCCTTTTGGCCAGAAGATGTAAAAGCTAGGTTTTCTTAATCTTCAAGTTGTTTTTCTAAACATGTAACATGCTTAAATTGTTCCATACTGCTCTACATATGTAATGAAGTGTTGGATTTGAGCTTATTTTATAGGCAGGCTGTCTTTCTCTCAAACTCATGCGACATAACATATCACAGATTCTTTGTGCACAAGCCCCCCTAAAAAGGGTGGTAACTTACTGTTTTTAGCTATGAGTTAAACGTGTAGGTTGAGACATTCACAGCAGACACGGAAGTTGGGGTTTTCCCAAACGATAAGATACCATCATTATCCAACCACTTATAGAAACACTTGCAACTACACTACATAATGTGCAGACCAAGATTAGTCCTCTTCCTCAGTTGTTTTCTTTCTTTGTTGTAAGTTTTTTTTAGCATTGTATCTGCTAGAAATATTTAAATATAGCATTGTCACAACAAAGAGACAGACCCACCAAGTTCACCATGTAGAGTAGCACCTGCAGTGCACTTAAAGCATTATTTGCATTTTGAGTAATGGGTGTGATTCTTGCTTTTTAGCTGACTGGTTGATGATGATTAATATAGCTGTGACTGTAAGTGTCACTATCATTATTAGTGTCTAGAAGAATATAAAAACCACCAAACAACTACAGGTGGCTGAAATTTATTCTGGGAAACACAGGAAATTACCAACTGAAGCCCAATTCAAAGCAGTTGGAGTGAAAGTATTCACGCAAAGACGTTTGTGGGTTGAATTCCCCTTTACTGTTGGTGTAGATGCCGTTAATGTAATTAATCCAGTAACTGTCACAGTTTACATGTTTCAGCATGTGTGTCTGTACCTGTGGTGTGGTAATGATGACAGCTCCATCAACGTGGGTGGAGCTTAAGTATTGGACAACTGACAGGTGTTCATCAGAAGTACCAGGGGGTGTGTCCACAATGAGATAATCCAGGTCTCCCCAGTCAACATCCCTCAAAAACTGCTTAATCATTCCTGATTGATAAGAAAGACCACACAGTTTGTAGTGGTACGATATTTGAAAAAATAATATTATTTAACACACAATATAATTTAACACACACACACACCATTCTTCTTGGGACCTCGCCAGATCACAGCATCATCAGGGCTGCTGAGGAGGAAGCCGATAGACATGACTGCCAAGTTGTCGTCCACATACTGCAACGTACACACACAGACACATAAAGGCTTATGATTCACACAGTTCCTTTAAAGGATTAATCACTAAAAACTAAAGCATTGTTTGAAATTACTCACCACAGCAGACCAACCGGAGCCACTCTGGTGAACCTGTGCAACAGACACTAACAAATTACACACCTGCTTGTTACATCTAAAAAAGACTGACCTCAAAGTCAAAACAATTATTACTGTTTCTTTCATTTTCTGATTAAAAAAGCAAGGATACACAATGTGTATGTGGAGGAAAAAATGTGGCCTGACTGTGGGAAATGTATGTGGGAAGAAACTCCTATCCTGCTAAAATCAACAACATGTGTTTTTTTCATAAATCTTTTACAAGTAAGTATGTGTTTAACTTCAAAAGGTGCTAATTATTCTTATTTAAGTTACATTACAACTTGTTTCTGTTGCGACTAACACAAAACTAAGGCTACTACTCACCTGTTCTCCCTCTAAGCCCATGATTCTAGGAATGGATGGACCACATATATCTACATCAAGCAGGGCAACCTAAAAATAGAAAAGGAGAGAGAGCAAAAAATAAACACCCCTGACTCTCTAATGCAGGAAAACTGACCTTAAACTCAGTTTTGTAATTATGTAGAAATGTCAGCAACAAGCCAACATTTTGGCATTTCTCAAAGATTATACAGAGGACAACAGAGACAGGACAATGGCTGCCAAATCTCTGTCTGTAGTCTTTGACTAGTGCAGCTACATATGCAGCAACATGGTTTTGCACACGTTTCAGCAGAGGAAATGTTGTGAGATGTTGAGTTCTACTGATACTTAAGAGACATCAGAAAAATTCAAAGTCAGAGTGAGGTTAATATAAGGATAGCAGAGTAAGAAAACATGCACAAAAATCACAGGTGTGCTGCATCCACACCAAATCAGATCTTAAAAATATGTTATATGTCATTCCCACATGAAGTGTGTCATTGCCCAAAAGATCCGCAATCTCATCTCATCTCAGGTCATAACTGAGCCATTAGGAATTGTTTGGCAGGTCAGAAATAGTCATTAGGAAAAGTGGTAGGACTGTAGTTTACAACTTGGTAATAACATGGTAATACTGGTGTAATATCTTGGAAATAACAAGGAAATAGTGTGGTAACCACAAGGTGATTCATCAATAATAGCCTGGTAATAACTAGGTAATAGAGGGTGTAATTGTTTGATAATAACAGGGTAAT
>JAUMHL010000029.1:17394685-17409193 GCA_032362345.1 Sandelia bainsii
TTACTTAAATGTTACTCCCTTATTACCCTGTTATTATCAAACAATTACACCCTCTATTACCTAGTTATTACCAGGCTTTTATTGACGAATCACCTTGTTGTTACCACACTATTTCCTTGTTATTTCAAGATATTACACCACTATTACCATGTTATTACCGAGCTGTAAACTACAGTGCTACCGGAAAAGTCATTTGTTGACATTTGCAAACCTGAAATTCTTTGACCTACTAAAATTGTGGTATCACTCAACATGGTCTCCCGTCAGTAACTGACTGAAAATCAGAAAATGAAAAACTGAAGCCAACCAATGTCTACAAACCAGGAAAGGATACAAAAGTGCTCCCAGCTTGAAACTTCCACAGTCCACGACACAGTTTAAAAATAGCAGTTAAGGAGAATTGTAGAAGTCAAAACAAGGTTTGGAAAGCCAAGTAAACTTTCAGAAAAAATACTGCACATCAGCTGGACGGAAAGGCAAAGAAAACCACCGTATTACTTAGAGAACATCTGCAGGATAAGTGGGTGAAAATTACTAAATCTAGAACAGAAAGACTATTGATGGCCGCCAAAATTGTTTGCATGTTTCCATATCTCACTAAGGGTGGTTACTAAGAGCTGACATAGTTGGGTAAACAAACTTTTCCACATGCCGCAATTACTGTTTTTTCTGTTTTTAAGTTTATTTCTGTTTGCTGCAATGATTGTATTTGCTTCTATTCACTTAAAAAAATCAATAATATCTGAAATTTGCTCAGAGATGCTCAAATTTTAATTTAAAGGAGTGTTGTACAATAATATTGAAGCTTAAAGTGGAAAATAGTAATTAGGGAAAATGCTAAAGAAAAAAATGACAGATACCACTAGAACAATACAGTACACAGTGGTTTTATCAACCAGCCAATAGCCTTGTTGCACTTTTAATTGTCACAAAAACACACATTTTGATCAAGAACAAATTTAAATCATATCACAGAAAACTTTGCTTCTACTTTGCTTTGAAATTTTAAAGATTAATAATATAATGTGATCTATAGAAGTCTGCCCTTATACTTCACTTCGTTAAATCATGTCTTCAGTGACCTCTAGTGGCACTTAGACGATTCCTGCAGCACACAGCGATTGGGTTAAGCTGATAATTTACTCAATTACAGTGTAAACCATAGTTTCAAAGGACAAAACAAGATTTTAACATCACATCATTTTGTTCTAGACAACATAGTTTAAGTAAATATACTGATAGTTTTGTTTGCCGACTTACCAGCTGGTGCTTCACTGTTCAGAAATGAAAATATTACCTCCTTTGTGCTGTCACTTGCCAGGGCATGGGCCAGGTGTGCGCTAAAGGTACTTTTCCCCACTCCTCCTTTTCCAGAAAGCACAATGATCTTGTGTTTGACTGTTGACAGCTTCTCTGCTATCTCCGCTATGGCTGTGTTCAAAAATAGAAGGAGAAGATGAAGGATTAAACACAAGCAATAGCAGCTCAAGTCTCAAAACAAGGATTCACTGCAGTATTGGATTTTAAATCTACTAAGTTGTCCTGTTGAATTCAAAGCAGCTTGATCATGAGCCAGTAGATTAAATTCTAAAAGAGCCATTCAAACTGCCCAGCCCCAGTGTGTACATGAGATCATAAAATGTGATAACTCTCTTACCAGGGTCAGGGGCCTTGGTGGCTCCAGTGGCACACAGTGTCTGGTTGGGGCAGCCCTGACATGACGCCGACTTCCCAGCTTGCTCACTTGTTGTACCTGGGCAGTCTGAAAAGATTCAACAGGATGCAAATAGACAATTCATGATCACAATTCATGATCTTTAACATATACACAAGTCAAACATTTCTATAATCTCACTGAGCCTGCTGCTTACTGATAAGTCACTACAAAGTCATGCTGTGCAGAAAAAGACTGAACAACAACTTTCTTCTACATTCTTTTGGGGAAATATAATATATGTATAAAATGTTTCTCAAGGCATCTGGGATATTTTAATTTGTTATACAAGTGTAGTCATTAAAAACATGAAGTGTTCAATTTGATTATTTCCCTGTGTGCAAATATCATAGCTAGTTGATTTAAGAAAGCCGATTTAAGAAAGCCGATTTAAGGTGGGAAGCAAAGGAGAGGCAAAGTTTTGGAAATGGCTGTAGCTCAGGATGAAGAGCTGGTCGTCGGTGGTTCAACCCCTGCCTACTCTGGGCCACGTGCAAAAGTGTCCTTGGGCAAGACACTAAACCTGAAGTTGCTCCAGCTGTGTGTCTGCCAAATGACTAAATGTAGACTAAATATAGTAAACAATAACAAAACATTCTTACATTAACTACGTAACTTCAGTTTCATATGATTAAATGGGACTTGTTATCATTATGTCACAATGACTCAGCAAATTTTCAGGCAGTATTACATCATACAACTGCATTTAGCAATGTATTATTAACATTCATTAATTATCTGCGTTAACTGTGTTGTCTATAACTAAATCGCGATCTGTTAAAACCTTGATGCGTCATATGAAGTTGCTGTTTACACTGTGTCTGAAGTGAGTATTTATTATATCTTGTTCAGATAAAAATAACAATAAAAACAATTTCCGCCATGACATTAATAAGCTCTTTTCTAAATTGTGAAATTAGAAAATTAATGTTAATATTAGGAAACAGGCATCCTGCCTGGAGACAAAAACTTAAAAAAAAAAAAATCCAACAGTAATGTTAAGAGAGACGTGCTAAAAGAGACGTTTGTTCAAAACCTTATAGTAAGACAAGATTACAAAACGCCAAATTCAGACCCAATTATTCGTGCAGGTAAATGTACAAATTTACTTTTAAAGTTTTAAAACTCACGTTCTGGGGCATTTTCAGGTACGTCTGCCATCTTTCAAGTCTGTGTCCTCCCGTTAAAGTCTTCCCCCTTCGAAGGTTCCGGATACGCGCAATGTGAAACATTAATAGCTTACAGAGTGTATATAAATATTTATATACAGTCTGTTGTTAAAACACTTATGTCCCTTTATGTCATAAAGTGTTTATATACTGTTAAATACAAAATTAAACTTTATTGGAAAGTTTCTTTTTGCAAAAGCAGATAACTCCACAAGGCACATCTTAGTGTCAAACAATGCCATACAATAATTATGAGCTTCTTGCAAGATGAAACAGGAAGCTAAGTGCAAAAATAGAGGAAAAAAACAAAACAAGCAGCAAAGCATTTGCTGTAAGTACTTATTGTTACACATTTACAATGGTATACATGGAACATTTGTAAATTGATTACAAAGTCTAAGAAGTTAAGAATGAGAATTCATTGAATCTTATATGTCTGAAGCGATGTATGAGAGATCACTGTAAAACTGTATTTGACAGTATTTTGGCATTAACTCAGCATTCAGTATTCAATTCCCGAGTATTGATGTATGATGATCATGATTCACTATAGGTATCTACCATTAACCTGATTTAGCAGAATCCTGCATCCTCTAGGGAGTGCTGTTGATTCACTTCACAGTCGTACAGACAAACCCAGGGGGCTTGTATCCAAGTTCAATACAACTAGAACCGATTCTGTTAATGTATAATTGACACAACACACAGTAACATAACACAAACCTCAAAAGGTATTTAATATAAAATTCAGTGAGTTATATCCTTGGGATGCATCAACAACTCAGTTGATATAAGTTACCTCACAGCTCACAGTTGTGCAAAAAGCCTACTGTATATGATAACTAGGTACCAGTCGAGATATATAACTGATACTTAAATTTTTTGATAATGCATCAAATAATATACAGTATTTAAATAGTGGCAGAAACCTCTAAATTTTGTGTCCAAGCTTTTTCATTGGCCCACTGGTACTATAGTTAAAGACGATTGGTTGACAGGGTATCATTTGTTTGGCTTTGTGGTCAGAGAACAAATGTGCATGTTTGTGCATGTGTGTCTTCTGTCTGGGCACTCCATTGTATTGCGTGTGTGTGAATAAAACATCCCATAATCCCCTAAAAATGTACAGGTGTGTCCGTGTGTTTTCGTGTGCATGTGCCATCCCTCTCCCCCAACTGTTTGCCCTGTTGAGAGTGAGTAATGTGATATTTTCTTTGTTTTGGCCCATCCGTCATTAACAGGCAAACCCATTCCCACAGGCCATTAACAAGGTTTATTCACTGCTCACTACTGTTTTGTTGTCAACCAACAGTGTGTTAAAATTACACTGTGTTGTTTTATTGTATGGGTATTGATATATGCACAGGGAGAGTACATTTCCATTAATTTGAGATATCATGGCAATTTGTGGGAAAAAATGGGGATTGAGGATGAAACGTTATTGACAGAGAAAACTAAAAATGTGAGAAAAGACCTTCAGTGACAGCTACAGTAGGTATTTTTGTAAATGAGATAAAACTAGACATTAAGATAAAACTAGACAACAAAAAGACACAAGGACAAATAATGAGAAACACACATACAACATACTGTACATACATAAACAGAGAGCGCAGAGGGTGCAGCACAGAGAGATACAGTGAAGACGGGGTGCCATTAGGTCTGTAATTCATCCCTTGAGGCTACGTGAAAGTCTATGCAGAGAAAAACAACAGTGCAGTTTGAGACTTGGCTTTGGAGGAGTCATTTATGAAATGGCTTTAATATCCTTCCTATTTCCCCTTCACTATTCCTCCCTGGTCTCTCCACACCCTTTAATGGTAGCACTAAAAAGGTTGAATTAGGTTTTTTAAACTGACAAAGGAGACACTCAATGCTGACATTATCCAGTGCACAATGCAAGGCTCTGGTTGTAGAGAAAGTACTGTAGCTTATCATTTAGAATGATGATGAGATGCAGGAGGAGATAAGTCTTGACGTTAGAGTGTACAAGTAAACATTCCACATTTTGGGAATATTTGCCTTGTGGCAGTGGGATGAGAAGCTTGGCAGCATCCTGCTTGACCTGATGATGGCACTGAATATAAAGTTAAGGACATATCAAATTTATAACAACCCCACCTGAAAGAGATAGATGTTTGTGCAAAATGTATCCATTCACAAAATCAATCCATCTATGAATAAAGTATTGCACTTATGTTCCTCATAATAAAACAGCAGGTTATGCTCATGTATCAAGTGGGAATGGTGTTCACATAATCGCTTGATGATTATTTATTTTGGTGCATCTACACACAGTGTCTGTGAACAATCAAGTAGCGGTATGTCCCCAAGCCAACGACTGTGGTATCAGAATGCAGCTTATGTGTTAATGCATCAGTAATAATAATCATAATATGTTATACATCGTATTATAATATTACGCTCTGCCCCCTGACTACCTTTACTTTCTATAATTATGACTGGAATAGTTTTGTTTTACCTTAAGTACATTTTAAAAATACTTTCAGCATGGTGTCTTTTTTTTCACTCAAAATAAATAGATGGTGCTGGTGGTGGTGATTAATCTACTATTGTAGAAATGACATCATCTGTCAAATCTCTGCCACACACACAAAGATTACTTCAATAGCTCATCATGAAGTCAATCACATTCTGTCTGTTCAGCAAGTACCCTGACTCAGGTCAGATTTTGGTCACAGAGTTACTCGGCACAAAAGTTAAGCCTTGGCTGCACAAGCAGTTAACTCACTGAGAACAATGACACGCACACACATGCACCAGCTTTAACATAACTCACACTTTTTCTCTAAGGATTAACATAAGGAGGTTTGTGTGCATGTGTTTTCCGGAGAGTGAGTGTGGCAGGGCAGAGATGTCACACAAGTGAAGAGGAAAGAGGAAGTCGTTTATGGAAAAAACATGGGTGTGATGTGGACATGCAACTGTTACCAAGCTGTATGTGAAACAAAATGATGCACATTAACAATTAGGTATTTGTATTTATTTGTATTTATATTTGTACAGTATATTTAATTTTAGTCTTACGAAGATCTTAAAAATAAAGAATATTAAAAATAAATGTAATATACATAATTTGCTTTCTTTAAAAATAACAGAAATCCAGTAACTCAAATAAGTTATCTGCCATTACATTTCAACTACTACCCAAAACTGACATTTTCTTTATTTATTATAGTTTTTAGCCTACGTTGATGTGCTATGTGATAGCCTAAGTGATATCATCAATTATACTGAAGTTTTGTTTACCACCTTGCAAATGTCACTCAGGAATCTTAGACATGTACAATGTACTGTTGATTCATAGTTTATTTTTGAAATGAAAAAGCCAACGATTAGTCATTCTGGAGGAGGAGGATTCATTAGAAGCAAAGGAGGAAGTTAGATGACATTACTGTAACGTCACAAAGTCCACACACAGAGAAGCTCGAGGTGATGGAAAATATCAGCTCTGAGACCGCTGTTTCCTTCTGATTTTCAGTGTTGGTTTCTTTTAACCATGACAACAATTATTCCTGAATCTTAAACAGGTGGTGGTTGTCGTAACCATTATTTTGCAATTTCTAAACAAAACGATATTTTAACCCAAAGTTATTTTAGTTTAAGTTTAGTTATTTTAACTTATTTTAACCCAAACTGTGATTTTCCCCTAACCTTAACCAAGTCATTTCTGTGCATAAACCAAACCACATCTTAACCAAATTAGATCTTAAAGTAGCTAACAAATTTTTTCATTTTCCATATGTGTCATTCTGGAGGTCAGTTACAAGTAAGTTACGACTCATTTGCTCTCGGTGGCAGCTGTCGCTGTGCAGCGGTCTTAATAAAATAAATGAGCACTGGAGTGGCTTGGTGCTTAGAGACACCACCACAAAAGCAGAATGACAAAATCTCATAAGTTCACTTCTTTTAACAACCATGCCTGTGCAGTTTTGGTTCCTTCTCGATTGTTGTTGTTGTCAGATACCCATCTCTTCCCTCCATCTTCCTCCCTCCGTTCCTCCTCTGTCTTTTCTCTCTGATGAAATTCTCAGCTGCTGCAGTCATGTTTGCTCATCTCCTTGGAGAGGCTTCTTACTTTATTTTACTGCGCCTTGGCCTACACGCTGTTGTCTGACCATACAAAAGGTTAATGTGTGAAGAGTCTGACAGATCTTTGCACCAAAGTTTGATAAAGTACTACATGCAGCTTCACTTGTTTTAAAAGACACATTTTTAAAGTTTCATTTGCTCTCTAGAAACAGGAATGTTTGTTCTGTCCAACGAAAATGCAAAGTAAAACACACCCTCATGGATTAAACATGGGCTATGCAAAATGACTACACACTATCATAAGTAACACATTGTGTATGTGCATCCATTCTCATTCGTGTGTGTGTGTGTGTGCGTGTTTGAGTGTGGACACTCCCTGAATGATAAAAACACATGCTTAGGAACAGACTCATAAAGATGTCACACTAAAATGTGAAAAAAAGGCTGGAAATATGCTTATTTGTTCTCTTGCTGAGAGTCAACACCACTGGCATTCCCTAGAATAAATATGTAGCGAAACCAGCAACCTGCACATGTTATTTTTCATTTGTTTAATGTACAGGAAAACTGAAGTGTAAAAACTAACATTGCCTGATTATGTCTTGACTGAGAGCAATAAATAACAGGCAGATTGTACCACCTTTGGCCACTGTAGAGGTTCCCCTTGTTTTAACTTTATGCTAAGCTAAGCTAACTGGATGCTGACTGTATTCATCCTACACACTCGAGAGTGGTATCGATCGTCTCATCTGATCTCGACAAGAAAAATTCCGTCCCAAATAACCAGGAGTCATTAGTGCAGGTACAAGGACATAATCTCTCACCAGGTTCCCACATACACCACAATAACTGCTTGGAGATTCATCTGGGTCCTACAAAACTAGTTTGCCGACAGACAAGTCAAAATGCAACATAAAATCAAGATGAGTAGATCACTTATAGTGTTGTTTCTCTCTCTTTCTTTTCACAAAATGCAAGCGGGTGGATATTTACAATATTGTTGTAAATATACTAGCAATAAGAGCATGTGTACACACATGTGCAGTTGAAGTGGGAAGGGAATTTTAGGCCGCAGCCAAAGGAATCCAAGAAACCAACTCAGTCCTCATGCTTCCACCTCCCAGCCTCCATCTCACTTGCCCACAACTACAGCCACTGACCACACACACACCACCCCGCTTCCCAGCTCAAACTAATAAAACAATCTCCTTCACACTAAACAACTAAAGGGGGTAGTTTTCTACCTCAATCTTTCAAATCGCAGCTCAGCATTATGATGGCGGTGGTCAATTTTCATGGATTTGCATTTTTAATATATAAGTCAACAGCATCTTATAATGAATGTTTGAATGTAGTTAATACTGTGGGTTGATGTGTGTGTGTGTTTTGGTTTGGGGAATGTACAGGAGTCACTAGAGATGAGAGGTCACATGTTGGATGATGGCCGAGCAGCCCCTCAGCTGTCTTAATTCACTGCCTGAACAGAATAACCCTAGAATAAACGCTGTTATCTCTCTGTCTGTGTTTGTTAAGTGTGGGTGTCTGAACTCAACCGTTGGGGTGACAATGAAACTATCTTGGTTCCAAGGATGGGAAGGCAGTTGTGTGTGTGTGTATGTGTGTGTGTGTGTGTGTGTGTGTGTGTGTGTGTCTTTGCATGTCAAAATGTTTGTGTACAGTAAAGGAAGGAAGATTAGTTGGGATAGCAGCCTATTTCTGGTCACACGAGATAGACAGAAGTGTCTTCCTCTGCATATGTGCACACTGTAAACTTCAGGAGTCAGGAGAATAAGCTAAACACACCATTTCGTACAATAGAAATCATGAGTATAATAACTATTCTACAGTGACTAATTGATTATGCACCACTACGAACAGAAGCTGATCTTCTACAAAATGGGGCTATTTATTCTTTAATTATCTATTTATTTGATTTGTTTCTGTAAAACATTTTAAGTGACTTTTTGCAGATGTGACTAGACACCAAATGGTTCCATGCTATATGTTCTGGGTTACTTGTTTGCAGACAAGTTATGTTTGAGTCAGTGAAATGGACACAACACCTACAGTAAATATATACAGTGCATGAAAACCTCTTGAGAAAAAGAAACAGTCATTATAAATGGCTTTCATGCTCAACCTACATCCACAAGAAGGACAGATGGTATAGATTCTTGTTGTAATTAGATGACCTGCAGCAGCCATGATAATTGTGACTGGAGCTAAATTACTGTTGTAAAAACATCAACAGAGTCTATATGGGGAGGAGTTTGGGATGGAACAATGGGTGACAAAACACAGGACTTTAAAACAGGATAGCTGTTCATTTCCTGAAAATCAAAGTTACTACTTTGGTAAACCTAACCAAGTTGTTTTTCTTGTGTGTGGTGTGTGCTCTGAATTTGTTATTGTAACCATGACAATGAAGGTTTGACACATAATTGACTGGGAGGTGGACTAGGTCCCTACTAACCCACATCTATATGCTCCCGATAACCAAATGATAGCAGCTATTTAATTAGGTGATAAAATTTCAATCTGGTGATTAAAGGAGTTCAGTATGTTGTCAAATAGGTCACATATTCCTTGTGTGAATTTTTAAAGAAAAGTTTATAGTTACTAAAGGTGAGTGTAGCTAAATATTTCCTGAGGTTTCAAGTGCAGGGATGGTTGGAAAACAAGCAGCACAGTGGCCCTTGAGGACCAGGCTTGGCCATCCCTTTTATACACTACATACTTAATGGCAGCCTCCTTATCAGTAGCTAGTGGCCATTTCTTTGTTGACTTGTGGGATTTGTGTGTGTGTGTATCTGACTTCAATCATACAGTCACTCCCAGTTTCTTTTCTATCTCCATTTTGCAATTTTTAAAGTGTTTATTCCTGTGTACTTCTGTTTGATTGTTCTGTGTCCATCTTTGCCTCCCGTGACCAGGTGCTTAAGCAAATGAATGGAAATCTGGGGATGCAAATGCAATGAAATGGAAATGGAAAGTAGCATCTGTGTGTGTGTGTGTGTGTGTGTGTGTGTGTGTGTGTGTGTGTGTGTGTGTGATTGTATGTGTGTGATCTTTTTACCCAACCGCTCTGGATACACACAAACATGCACACATGCACACAGTTGACCAGTATTGGGGGTGGAGATAAAGAGAGAAAAGGAAAGTAGAAAGTGGTGAGAGGTTTGTAGCTGTTGAAAATTTTACTCCTTTTGTCTTCTTGTTTAATTCTTATGTCTCCCTCAGGCTGCTGATAGAATCAAGGATGTGTTTGAGTCAGTTATCAAACTGTATTGTTTCTTTTGTCTGAGATTGCGCCCACTTTAACATGCATCATTTAGACCACGTCTTTTATAGAACAACAGTTTAGCCCATCAGTATCGTATCATGTAGGGAAATCGGCACCTTTCCAAACAGTCTTGTATGCCACTATACTTTTTATGTATGTATCTCAATGCACGTGTTCATGACCCTCCATAAAACCAGCATTTTACTCATGCAGCTGTTTGACGTCAACACAAACAATGTCACCACAAAAAAAGAACTGAATCATAGAATAAATACACATCTTTCAAGTTGAATGTGGATTTCACATATTTAACATAGTTTTCAGTGAGAAAGGAAAACGTTTAAAAGGCATCCCAAAAATGTAAACATATGCACATTTATCTGCATCACTGTCAACACTGCCTGTGTCTGCCCCCTACTTAGCAGCTGAAAGGAAGGGAGGGAGGAGAGAGATGTAAAAAACATTTTGACCGCCAGCATTGTTCCACAATCACATCGTTTGGACTTGGTCACTATCTCAGTTTGTTTCCCTCTGTATAATTTTCTGTAGATTTTTTTTCTCTCCAATAATAATGCTTCTACCCTCTGCTATCGTTTATCTCATGTCTTTGCGTAGCTTTTTTCCTGTCCTATACAATCTGCCTCCTGCTGATTGCCTACAGTAGCAGCATTCGAGCACAGACACACTCTCACACACACATGCATGCATGCTGTGAGAAACAGGAACAAGGGAAGTGTGTCGGGGGGTGCTTCCTGTCTCGCTGTAGATCTCTGTGTGCGTCTTTTCATGTGTGGCACTCATCCAGGTGGTAGGAGTGCCGGAGGAGGAGAAACGTTGGGGAGGTTTTAGTTTAATGGTCACAGAGGAGGTACTACTGTAGATCAAAGAAGCAGGAACAGCCCTCTGCAGATGGCAACAACAGACTCCAGTTATTGTCAGCATGAAGCAATATGATAATAGATTTCTTTTTACTCTTAGGAAACCTTTGAGCAATCACATTTCAAAAGCAAGAAAAAGATCTTATATGCCAGTAATACATTTAAATAACATTCGGATTTCCTTCCTACACAACTGCTGCTCTGATCACAGGAAGTTTCTTATGTACTACCCTTACATTAAAGTCACAGGGTTCTGATTTTAGTTTTCTGGATTTTTTTTAATTCAACAAACTTTAGAAAACACTGTTCTGAAAGTTGCTAGAGATTTAGCATGGCCTTAGTCTGTTTGCAAAACAAATTATTAGAGTACAAATTGTCTGTTGTGAAACTACAGCATATTGGAAACATCGACAGATACACAGTAAGCGACAAGAAAGTTTTAAATTTTGTTTCACACAACTTGAGCAAGGAGATGTGCTATTTCAGACCACAACCAAGGAAAAGCACATGGCAGACAGGTGAAAATCTTGGTTATGTTGCAACATATTGAAATTTTTTTCATCCAGATGGTCACAAGTGCCTGTGCAGGACAAAGACTTTTCTAACCAAAACGTTTGAGGCACTGGGTAAAATCACAACTTGTGGATTCTGAAAATGAATTCACAGCAGCACTAAATGTTGATGAATGACTGTATGAGGCTTTGGGAGATCTCACAGTGTTATTTCTCAGAGTGGTGCTTATGCTCTGTGAACTGAATGTAATGTGTACATAAAAAGGCCAAAATGGCCTTTAGGGCAAGAGGAATTTTTTTAAGAGATACATTTTTTCCACCTCTACATATATTTGAAAGCTGTAGTTAGTTGTTCTGCAAATTAAGATTTTACACAAAACACGAAAACCTTAAAATAAAAATGCTACACAATAAATTAGCGTTAAATGCATGAGGCAGCAGTGATCTATTTCTATTTCCTGCTGTACTGAAAAACGTTATTGCTGGGTGGATACGTGCGTACCTTATTGTTTCCACCTACACTGTAGGTTTATAATAGCAGGTAACTGATATGTGTCTATGGTGATGAACGGTGTACTGTGTGTTAATTGTGTGAATAATCGAGCTTGCCTGTGTGTTGGACACCCGACACCTGACAGAGAGGTTAAACCTGTTCCCATCACTCCTGTGTGTGTGTGTGTGTGTGTGTGTTTTTTGTCCATAAAAGTGTGTTTGGGTCAGGGTGGTGGTACAGGGGTCAGCTGCCTTTGGAACTGAGGATGATGTGATTGCAGTGTTGTTTAAACAGGCACTAGCTGTCAGTCTACATGCATGTGTGTTCTGTTACGTGCAGGGATGCGATGTTGAAATGAACAACAAGCAAGCTGACGGACAGATGAGGATCAAGATATAAAGCTAATCTGCAAAAGGCCACTCTACTTACGAAACTCCAGTAACTGGTTTAAACTGTTTTTTTTAATTATTATTATTTGTAGATATTATTTTGTGAGAGAGATAATCCTGAAATCTTGAGTCATTTAGCAGACGTTTACTACTTGGATGTAAAAAAAACACTGAGAGCAAAGAAAATCGAAGATTAGAGAGAGAAAATGCATTAAAACGTGTGTGTGTATGCAAGCATGTTTGAACAAAACAGAGAACGAGAAAGAAAATCCATTGTATTAAGTTACAATGTGACATCATCAGCTCAACATACAGAATCCATCTATTTCCACATTCTACCTGTAAAAAATTTGATATTCCTAGTTGCTAGTAGTAAGCACATACTATGTGATAACTCTGGCAGTCTTCATGTGTTCAAACATGTATGTGTGCAAATATTCTGTGAGTAATCCACAATCTAATGAGAATTCTTTCTAATAAATCTTTATTTCATTGTAATCTACTACACTTATGCAGAAACACGAGCAGGGTGCCCTGAGATCTTTTTTTTTAAAGAATTCGGTATATTCCCACCTGCTGTCTGCAGGGGGGTTGAGCAGTTTGTAAGTAAATGCTTTTTAAAGCCTTACAGTCTCATTCTATTAATATTCTAACTACCATTTCAGTGTAACCACAAACATCTGAAAGTTTATAGGAGTTTTGGTGAAGCATGCTTTTCATGGCTCATTTATTTAACATGACACTTATGTTTCATTTCCCCCTTAATCTTACATACCTGAACACTTGAATGTGGCATTTCTGTGCCATCCAGTAGACCTGTGTGTAACTCTCGCTTCACTTTAAATGTGAACATTTTAATGTGAACTTGTTGACATCATTCCTGGCAGCCAGGAAAATGCAAAGAATTATGTGCTACATAAGCCTGGACAATGCTCTCTTCATTACTAACACTAACCATCTCCATATGACTGCAGAGAGAATCCCATCCAGCCACACTGGTAATCTCGGAGCACCTAGAACACAAGACAAAGAGTTTGACGAGGCATAAACACCTATTAGTGTTGATTTTTCATTTATCCATTATTTGCAAATGGCACGTCTTGATGGGAGACGTGTTAGTCGACTCAGAGCCAGATCAGATATGCCTTTAGAGACAGGTGTGGCACTGTATAAACACAGGGTTTTTACACCTTCGGCTGTAAATTGGTATAAAAAAATTATGCTGTGACACCAGAGGAAGTGAAAAAATGTGGGAATTACTCGGGTGGAACAGAATGTTAGTAGAGCAATGGTGGCTTAAAGGTTGGAGAAGCGAACTTGTGACTGGATGGTCACCAGTTCAACACCACTGTGGTGCCCTTCAGTAAGGTCTTTAATGCCAGATCCTAACTGTGCACAGGTCAGATTGTTGTGATTGTACTGGGCAGCTTCCAGGTGCGAATGTGATCAGGGCATGAATAAAGATTGAACAATGTCACTGACTGACAAATAGTAGCAATATATTCTATTAACAGCATTAAACACCTAGTCAGCACACATGCTGATGTTTATTTCTGTAGTTTCAATGCAAAACCACCAACCAATTGCGATCAAATCACTGGAGCAAACAGATAATTCTACACTCAGAGTGAACAAGTAAGTATTGGAATACTTAAAATGTTCCACTCATTACTTTTATGATCAGTGCATTTTTTAGGCACAAAACAACTTTTCATGATCTTCTCGTAAGGTCCCAGTCATTGTAGCTCATTTTCTGCATCATACCTGCCTGCATAGCTCACTGATTGTGTTTAACCAGTACAAAGGAAAAAGGCTTTAAAAACTTTACAGTTTCAACCTCACTTCCTGTAGTCTTGTACTAGTCTTGTTAGGTGATAGGTGAACTTTGCTAACTTTGGACAGGACAGTCTTGTGTCTTAGAATGACTGCAGATGGTGCTTTAATTCAAGATTCAAGATTCAAAGATTCAAAACACTTTATTAATCCCAGAGGGAAATTATTTTGGCATGTTACAGCA
>JAUMHL010000029.1:17409293-17429647 GCA_032362345.1 Sandelia bainsii
ACACCAACACAAATACTAAATACTCAATTTACAGAACAAAAATAAGTAATAAAAATGAATCAAGACTAGGTAATTTTTTTTAAAGGAATTTTAGTGCAATAGTGGACGGTGCTGGACAGCGAGAGGACAGAGGGTAGAATGTTTGATGAGTCCTTTTTGCTCTGGATATGGAAGTAGTCCATGTGGAAGTGATGTGTTTTTAGTCAATCTAAATTGACCCCTCATTCCTGGACATCCTGTTCTGAAAGGAATGTTGCAGAAACACCAGAGCCATGAAACAGGAGCACTCCCAGGAGAATAAGAATTAGACAAAATACAGACAAAAACACTTGTAGTAGAAGGGAAGTAAAGTAAAGTAAAACTGGTGCTGAGGAAAGGGTGTAATAAGATTTTACAATGATGACAAATATGTAGGAAGGTGTGTGAGTGCAGATAGAAATATGTGCACAAGCTCATACTCTCTGCTTGTTTTCATCTCTACACTTCTCTATTATCCACATGTCCTCCTGAGCTCTTCTCCTGACCCACTTTCAGTATTTGTTCCACTCTCCATGCCTTCCTCTTCTTGACTTTTCATCCCCTTTATCTTTTTAATTTCCTTTTCGTCTGTCTCTCCGTCTGACCTCTGCCATTTGTTTGCTTTTCTCCTTTTCAGTCTTTCTGCCCTGTGAGGACACACAGCAGAACTTCTCCCCTGACTCCCTTAATGATTTTTTTTTTTACAGACACTTTTCCCGCCGAGTTAAACACTCTTGTCACCAATCTTCTCGGGTGTCGAAGTCACACACACACACACACACACCTCCCTGCATATTCAATCCTAAACCACACCCAGCTCTAGCAGAACGTGCGCGTCTAACTTTTTTTCTTTTTTTTTCTGGCAGTGTCTGCTAGTGAGATCTCCAGCTGCCGTTTTGTCACATTTTGGAGGCTGTTTTCTTTCTTTCCTTTACAAATCTGTATCCAATTATTTCCGTTTCCACACAGCCACATTTAAAACTCCACACGACTTCATCCTCTGCCCCAAACTCGGTAAGTAAAGTAAGAATTCTTTAGTTTGAAAATAGTTTGACTGCGGGGCGCATCTTTACAGCGCATGCGGTTCATGTTCCATTAAAGTAGAGTGTTATGTGATTATTTATCATAGAGTATTTTGACTGAGCTTTTCCTCTGTGGGTATTTTTACACAGATCATAACACAGCTTCTTGCTAAGTTTCAGATGCTGGAAATGAAAGGGGCGTTGTCAGTCAGCAGTGTGTGTGTGTGTGTGTGAAAGGTATTTGAGTGCAGTGAATGAATGTTTAGTATAAATGTCATTTATTCAAAGGATTCTGGAATTGTGTTCATATGTGCTGTCTCATGGGGACTTTTCATTGAACAGAATGTACTTAGCACTAATTCAGGTGATATTCCTGTGGGCTCTGGATCACTGTAGCTTGCACTGACCTTTGATTGCTGCTGTTGCTTTTTTTCTTGATGTTTATCACTGTCTACGTAGTGTTTACGTTCTTTTGGATTTATTTTACAATAGGTTTACACGATTTTACGTGTGTTATTAACCTGAATAGAACCAGTTTATCATATGTCTTAAAACAGGTCAAAATCAGTCACAATCTCTGCGATATAAGATAATCTTCTCCAGACTTTAATTGCTGGCTGAGTGTTTATCTTATTTTATATGATGAGGCAATTAATTAGTTAATTAGAGTTGATTCCTGCCTTCACTGGGGGAGCCCCCTTGTGGTAGAAAACAACAACTTGTCCAGGTTTCCCATTGTTAAAGTAGATTTTTCACACTGGTCAGCAGAAGACGAGATGTTTGCATCGAGTCTGAGGGAGAACTACGTCTGTGGAAATGTAATAAATAGGTTACAAATATTCAACAAGCTATTGGAAACTAGTAATATGCACCCCCATGTTGACATGCATTTATAAACTGTTCCCACAATGTATGGAAAAGAGGGGATAGAAGGGAAAAAAGAATAGAAGAGAGAGTATGAAACATGAAATTTGCTCTTCATGTTGCACATTTTTTTCTCTTCACGTGTCTCAAAAATACAAATGTGTGAAATGCATTAAGCAACCTTGCAGGCAGCAGAATGAATGGATGGATGAATGAATAGTTACTGTATTGTACTGTATGTTCCAGGGAAGACAAACTGTTGTCCATTCAAACGACAGGAAATAGCCTTTGTGGTGCACTGCAGATCTAAGGTGGTGCATTTCACTTTTGATTGACCCTAAGAGAGTTAGGATGGTGGTGATGGTGTTTTCATGCATTGCGTACATTGGGCCAGAGAGTGAAGGCAGAGCACCAGTGTTAATTTGAATGTATTTTGAGTCACTCTGAATGCGACAGCAAGAGAGAGGTGAATGATATTTGATATGAGGAGGCTTAGTTGGGGGGTGTTAGTGTGTTTTAAGAGGTGCTGGCAGATGGAGTAAGTATCAGTTAACAAGTGTGAAGTGACTGACAGTAAAAAAAAAAGAAGAGAATGAGATGAGGATAGAGATGTGAGTGGAGGTCTCCTTTACTGTTAACCTCTGTGTCAGGTGTTTCCCAGCTTCTCTCTGCTGTGTGTGTGTATGCATATAAACACGTACACATGATAAAAACTGTTTTAATGTCAGGATAAAAGATTGATTGAGTCATGGGGAAATATTTAAAGCCAGTTGTGTGTGTGTGTATGTGCGTGTATTTGTTTTAAAGCTTGCATGTAGTAACACACACACATACCATATGCCCAACAGTGTAGGCTTCACTGTGCTTGGATTCTCCATTCTCCTGGCGTGTTCAACAAAAGTTGACATAGCCAAAATATTTTCTGTCAAAGCCTCAAGGCAGCCAGTCTTTATGATTTATGCAGAGGGACTGAATTGGGGTTATGGTAAAAGATCTAGGAAATCAAGTTATTAGGTTCGTGCTGCTTGTAATAAAACTGTCTCATGACCTTTACGTAAAATTCCATTTACAACAATGGCGTTGTTGTCAACTTGGGTTGTGAATGCATCATTTGTTTGAATTCATAGCTGAACTTCCATTTGTGGAATTTCCCATTTAACATATTATGTTAACTTGAATCTAAACAAATAAAGTGACAGTGAAGTGTACTAGCTGACTGGAGTTGTCACAAACCTTATGTTGAGGATTCATCCCAATCCAGTTATTTCACCCCAGACCATCCCAGGCTCCATGTGAGATGGTCTTGTATTGGTTATGTCCATAAAATTCAGTTAAAAAGGAGGCAGGGTTTTTGAAATTGGACAGCTATGTTGGCCTATGATGATGAGGAAGTTGGCCATCCTTCCGTGACACCCTCAGGCCAAACTGTCATTTCTCTCACTAGTGGTAAAAGTGTGCAAATAGCGAAATTGTGCCTGCATCTTTTATCCAATTTTTCTTTTTTGCCTCTGTGCATAGGCAGCCAGTTCTGGTTTATAAAAGCCTTCTCATAAATCTGTATTGTACAGTAAAATATTAAAACTGTCACAGTAGACAGTATGGTTTTGTATATAATGCTATACTGCTATATATATGTGTGTGTGTGTTTGTACATTTGTGCATGTGTGTCTACAGGTTTTTGAGGGCTCTCCCTAAACAAAGCTTTGTTTGGACACTGGCTCTGTTCCAGGGTAAATGAGCCTTTTGTGTTTTCTCTAAAAATAAACCTTAGCTTTGCTGTTGTTGTTGTGTACACACACACACACTCGCCTGGGGGGAAGCGAAAAGCAAAAACAAGAGAGTTCATTCCTGACCTGTCTTCAGTATTCATTTAAGGTTCACTTGTTATTGTTCTTTCCCAGAGCGCTCGTGGTCGTCATTAGTTTGTTTTGTTTTTATGCAGAAGGCTCAGTGTCACCTCTGAGGACATTTAAAATCTACAGTAAGTTATAACCACAAATTGTTATCATTTAATTGTTTTTATCATTTCAGTTCCATGCTGTGAATACAGGGCAAGACATGCAACACAAGATAAAGCTGCCGACCCCTTTCAGTGAATCCTGACAAGTATTCTGAAGCAGAGGTTTAGATGAGAGGAAATGTTGCATTTCAGTCTCATCTATACAACTCATAAGGGACCACAGGGTTCCACTGGAAGCCTTCTTGCCTTTTCTCTTCAGCAATCAGTTTTTCCATGGCTAAAGACAGAAAGAGAGACACAGACAGATACACAGAAAGAGAGAGTGGGACTGTGAGAGAGACGGGGGAGTGAGATTTGGAGGCCCAGTTAAGTCTGTGGCTTTGTATTTTATGAAAAGAGTTTAAAAAAAGGACGTTAAAAGTCAGCATTTTCCACCAGGCAAGGGAATCAGTCAG
This sequence comes from Sandelia bainsii, assembly GCA_032362345.1. NCBI lineage: Eukaryota > Metazoa > Chordata > Actinopteri > Anabantiformes > Anabantidae > Sandelia > Sandelia bainsii. The sequence goes on from JAUMHL010000029.1 coordinate 17,413,613, forward strand.
CACACACACACATTCACACACTTGCACCCTTGCACCGAGTCCCCCAGCCTCCTATTATAAGGCTGAGTGGAGAGGAGGAATGGCAGCATTTGTGCCTGTTTGTCAGATTGTGTGTGTCAGGCGAGGTGGCTTGAGTCTTATACGGAATTTGTCAGACCACATACGTGATTACACCAAACTACAGTGTCTTTCTTTTCTTTTATTTCTATCCACTTATCCATCTGTCAGAAAGTGCCAAAGTTGAGCATGAGTGAAAACTGTGACATCAAGTACAAACAAAATAGAGCATAATGCTTGATGAAAAAGGGTAAAAACATCTCTTGATCATTTTTAATGTGTCATACAGGTTTTGTGAACCTGAAGTCCCTGAAACCAGATATAAACCCACTTTGTATAGCTCCTTTATGTCTTGTGTTACTTTTTTTCATTTGTTTAATAATACATCATGATCCAGATTATTTTATTAGGTGCCAGCTAGTTGACTCTCGGGAAATATCCCTCAGTGTCTGAATATCGGTATTATGATGAACTAAGCACAGAGATTTGGGAAACATCAGTGTTATGCATACCAGATGACAATTAGTAAGTCTAATGTACACAACATGCATGTGGATATGTGCTATATATGTGTGTATATGTGTGTGTGTCTGCAGCTGTTGCAGAGGTCAGAGGTGAATATCAGAGCTTTCACACGTTAGTGTCAGTGCAGAGTGAAACCCCCGCAAACCAACATTGTTCCCAAGGTTCCCTGGGAGAATAAGGGCTCCAAAATGACATTCAGTGAATGTGTGCGTTTTGTCTGTTGATTGGCAGCAAGTGAGTGATGGAGATGGAGGTTAGTGACATTATGACCAAGATTTGTAAATGAGTAATGGTTGGTAACATGTATACATATCATTTACACAATATTGTTTATATCTGCTGTCAATATAATTTTAATTAACTTCATCTGAACTGTGTCAGTCTTTTGTGAGAGTTATTTGGCAGGCTGTTCTCTGTTTTTGTGGTCTTGTGTACTTTGCCTGTGCTACGCTTATGTTTTTGTTTATCTAACTCCCCTCCATTTCCCTCCAATGAGGTTGCCTTCTTTCCTCTTTCTCTTCACCATCCTCCTTCTTTTCATCCTCTCTTCACTGCGCCGAGAAGGTGGTTACATTGTTAGTCTGTGCGTCAGTTTCCCTGTGTTTCCAGCTCTTTCTACTTCATTTTTGTCCTCTTCCTTGTATCTATAAAGAACGATTCATCAAACCTGAACTCTGATTGGCCACACTGGTAGCACAAGAAATGCGATATATTTTAACTGGAAATTTATAGCACCTCTGGAGCCTCAAAAGTCAGACCTCTATACTGTTACCGGTCCAAAAAATAAGTTTGTGCCTCTTATTTCCACCCAGTGTGAGCTGTCACTCACACACCACTATTCTATATTCTGTCAGGCAGAAACGACAATTTAATTCATTATATGTATGTGATTCAGGTAATTTTTGTGTCTAATGACTTTGAACGCTTTTCATTTCATAGAAAACCCTGCAATGAGTTTTGGAAGTTAGTGTGTTCTCATGCATACAACACATGGAGATCTAATAATGTTTTCTTTCTAGGCTAGAATTTCTGCACATTATTAATGTTAAGAACATATTTTTAGATGTAGGCTTATATGAAAGCAGTTTCAGATCTTCTTATTTCTGTCAAGGTTCAGGTACAAATTACAGTGTGGTGCAGTTCATCGTCTACTTCGGTTTCATTTTCAGAGCATTATGATTAGGTATATTTGATTAGAAAAACTGTTGCTGTTTACATTCCTATCTAAATGCTAAACCCCATGTCTTACGAATCAAATGTATAGCCTACTTTTGATGTTTCCCAATCTCCTTTTTATTATTTGTTGTATTTGTTATCTTGTTCCCCCTTCCCCAGTTCAGACATGGAGGGCTTATCCTCTGGCACACCCCACAGCCACATGCTCACACACAGAAACTGTGGCCTGCTTCCTGTCCATTGGGAGGGGCTGTTTTTACTGTGACTCCATTTTGGCAGAGCGGGCTAATTCCTCTGCTGTCTGGTTCTGTGCGTGCGTGTGTGCATGCCTGCGCTCACATGTGCTTTTAAACACGGGTCTTTGCCTGATTTGCGATGGTTCTAGAAATCAAAATCAAATGTGCCTTTGTGTGCACGTGTTTTTGTTGGAAAGAAATGTAGTCTAGTTTTCAGAATCATGCCTTGAGTATTTATAGCACTATGAATATTGTATGAATGAATGTGTGTGAATGATGCTGACAAAGCATTCGGCATGCTGAGCAAAACCCTTTCCTGTGTCTCTATTTTTAATGTTTTGTTTTTCTCTCAAGACAATTCCTAGTGGAATACACCCAGAAAAGCATCACACAAAGTCAAAAAAGGGCAAATACTTACTATAAAGAGGAATACTTTTGCTGTAGGCAACTGAAACTGAAATATACAAACAGAATCCAGGTCTCAATAGATGGCAATATCTTAAACGGAGGCTCACACATCTGTTATGACTGTCAACAGTGTTTTCTGAAGCCCTACATTTCTGGATATTTTCTTTGCGTCATAATGCTACAAATGCCAAGGTCATGCTGCAGAAAACAGAGATAAGCTGGTATCTCATTCAGCACTTTTAGTGTCCTATCATACAAACCTTGTATCAATGACAATGCTTAATAAATTAGCTTGTTTCACTATCTCGATGTACTGGTATTCTTGGTACCAGTACTGGTGCTGTCACACTGTTATATTTTGGTTGATCCTAAGACTCAACAGAGCACAGATTGCCTATTTGAATATGTAAAAAGTCGTCTCCTCGCTTCAGCAAGTCATACACATCATCGTACATGATCACTAGAGAGTAAATACCACCCTCCAGCGTAATTGTGCTTATTGTCACACACACTGTTTTTGATATGCATGTAGACACAACATGCACACTTGATCTGACATCTTAGCAGCATTTTCTATAATTTGAGGGAAGACGTGGAGGCTACAAACATTTTTCTGGTTGTTCCTTTAACCCTGGATTTTTCACATTTGTTTCGAAAAAGATGTATTTTGCTAATTACTTGCAGATGTAGAAGTTACACTATGAACTCTACTTGAATGGCCTTTGCATCATTCCCATAGATGCTGCTTTTTTCTTGTTTGTTTTTTAACCTTTCAGCATGGTGAGGGTCAGAAGTCTTGTGGCAAAATGTTAAATATAAGTATATAATAAAATATATAGTTACTATATATAGTAGCTGTGTGCTGATGTATTGTAACCTGATGGAAAACAAGGGAGTACATTCTCAAGTGCTTGTGTGTGTTATTAAAGTTTTACATTTATGTTGCTTCCAACAGCCTTCTTTCATGTGAGAGACCTTGATCCACCCCTTACTATCAGCCTGCAAACAAGCCTGTGTGACAATACAAAAAAGCAATCATCCTCCACGATTGTCACCCACCTAAGGTTAAACATTTATTTTGCACACTGACAATCAGCCAGTGAGACACAGACAGCTACTGAAGCAGCCTGCAAGATTTTTACAACCAACTGACAGGATAACCGGACAGGGCAGCCATGTTGATCATCTTAGCCTTCATCATCCTCTTCCATCTGACTGGAGCCATCCTGCTCTTTGTTTCAACCATTCACAATGTGAGTAGAAACCAAGAGTAAACACGAGTATAACAATACAGGACAGATCATTGTTTGAACCACCTCTCTGTCCTTCCCTTCAGGCGTGGTGGGTGGTATCACCAGCCGGAATTGATGTGCTTTACAGTGACCTGTGGTACTCCTGTAATGCCACCTGCTACCCCGTGGAGAACAGCCATACTGCTGCTGCTAGTAGGACAGTTTGTAACTCTGTGCACAATACGTGTGTATAGGTTTGTGTTTCTGTATAATGTATAACACCTCCTTTCTTCTTCTCTCTCTTCTCAGCCTACCTGCAAGTGATCCAGGCGGCTATGATCCTAGGAACAATTTTATGTTGCGTCAGCTTCTTCGTCTTCATCCTTCAGCTGTTCAGGCTCAAACAAGGAGAGAGATTCATTTTCACTTCTGTTATCCAGCTATTAGCCTGTGAGTGACACATACATTTCAATTTTCTGTACATTTCTTAATCGGTTTCTACTCATTGTAAAATCAGTTAATATGGGAATGTCTAGTGATTTAAATTAAAGGTATGTATGTTGTTTTAATATTTATTAATTAATTTGTAGCCAATAAATAAGCATTTTGTTATATTTTTTTCGTCAAACTGTTCCTTTAAGTGGCTGCAAATGGAGACGACTGATTGAATAAGAGTTTGAATTCTATTCACTCATAATTTCCATCCTCACCCTTCCCTCTTCTTCTCCCAGCTCTATGTGTGATGATTGCAGCATCCATCTACACAGCTCAGAAAGACACCTTTCATGTAGCCAGTCTTCGGGAAGGCTCGTATGGCTCTTCCTATATCCTGGCCTGGATCAGCTTCCCCATGACTCTCATCAGTGGCCTTATGTACCTGGTGCTCAGAAAGCGCAAATAGATGGATGCAAGAACAGGCAGATATATAAATATATAAATAGGACCACTTGTACACAAATGCATACAGACATACTGTACACTTTTCCTCAGCACACACACCTGCACACATTTTCTTTCTAATCATCAGATTTCATGTTACCAGTGGGGATAAAGAAGCATGCCAGAAACTTCAAATCTATTTCAATTTAAGTCTCAGAGTCTGGGACAGACATTGCGAATAAACATTCAGCAACACATTTTTGTCTATCTTACACACTCACTTAGTCTCACACCCTTCTTCTTCCTGTTCTCATGAATGTAGCAATGAAGTGTTAGGATTCCCCAGACTCCCACAGTGCTGAGTTGATGGACCATACTATTCTTCATACTATAGTCCCTACTGTTTATACTGTAGTAAAATAGGTTTCTGGTAAAATGTAAGTGCCTTATTCGGAAAGTGTCATGTCATTTTTGCCAGCTAAGAACAATAGGTTCCTTTGCATAAAGATAAAGTCATATCTGCTCCATGTAATATATACACTGTGCTGGTGCTACATTCAACATGCACTTACTCATTGTTCCGCACAGAAATTAAAGAGGCTATGTCAAGCTGAGAGTCCTTGCTGCATTTCATGAGAACGTACCTTCACTATCCTCCTCCGTCTTTGCCCCTCAGCCTTCACACAGGACATGAGCTCTGTTCCAACACACTGATTTGTCTTCTTCTCTTGTCTAATTGTCTGCTGATGCCCACACCATTTATTGGAATTTGTCAAAAAAAGAAAAAGAAATAAATCTGACCACAAAGTATAAAAATTGAGTGGGGGAGATTAGTCTCACTGGGACAAAGCCCTTGGACTTTACAAAGGGGCCCATACTTGTTTTGTGAAGCTATGGTCAGTTGATTTTATTTTGTACATATTTGCTGTGTATGTAAAGTGAATTAATTGCCAAAAACTTTAGATAATAGTATGTTAGCATACAGGACATGTAGTGAAGACATAGTTAATATAATATGTAGGATTTTAACCCACAGTTTGTATTCTTATTTTACTGACTTGTATTGTAATGATGATAAAGGAACCAATGATGTGCTGTGATATTTGGGATTTCAAATGACAAAATAGAAACATGCAAACTTGAAATAAGAATGATCATTTATTTGTTATTATTGTGCTTTTTTGTTCACAGCTTCATTGAAAAAAAAGACAAAAGCTATTTATTGTTTAAAACCGCTGATGTTTAATGTGACTAAGAATGTATGAAGTAATTAAGTCTTGCAGTTTCTTTATCTTTATACCCAGCCTACTCTTAATCTGGTCATTGACTTAAAGGGTGACTTCATCAATTTTTTTAACTCGCTTTCTATGGTTCTCCTCTGGGAAATACATGCATATGGTGTGAAACTCCCTCTGCCTATATTAAAACAACTTTGTATCATGATGTCATCTCCTTCTCATACTACAGAGATTGTAGTCTTGGTCAACATGCTTTTGCATCTAAAGTTTTTTTTTTAGCAAGAAGCTGATATTTCTATATAGAGAAGGCAGAAGGAGGTTTAATACCATTTAGTACCATTCATACTGTATACACATACTCCCTAAGCTAGAACCATTGCAAGCAAGTTGAAAATCTGTGATATTGCTGTTTAGACTTATGCTGTATGGACGTACAACAAATTCAAAGAATCACATCTGATGACAGCCATTTTTCTATTCCTTTTTCTTAGTATTGGTTTCTGGGAGGAAAAAGACCAGTTGGGTATTAACTTGGTAGCTGCTAGGAAACATTTCTAGAAAACAAATAATGCAAAGTAGTGAAGTGTCAGCAGTGCACTGGGTTGTTTATGTTACAAAAATAAAATGTTGGACACACTTTGGACCATAGAACCTGGTTGCATTCCAGCTCACCAACAATCAAGATTCAGGGACTAGAAATGAAAGTGAATATTTTGCACTAATAATAATACTTGAAAATGATCAAAACAACATACTGGAGGCAAGGATTACAATATTTTTCATATATTCTGTGACGTTGTCATCTTGAGAGGGTTTCACTGAATATTTAGCCTCCTGTTTGCATGCACGTTTTTGTCTTTCAGTGAATCCCTTTAACTTATATTGAGATGGGAAGTAAGTTGCTACAGCAGGCCAGAAAATGACATTGTTTTGCAAAATGTAGTTTATTGTAAATTATTTAGAATTCAGATCTACTTGACTTAGCTATAATGATTTCCAAACAGATATGCATTTTGAATGAATCAGTTTGGTATCAAAGATTCACAACCAAAACCACAGCAGTCTCTCTTAAGAGATGACTAATTGGAATTGGAAATGTTTTGTGTTATGGTTACGGTAATCTTTCTATAGTGTGTTTTATGTCATTGTAGGTGTACTGTAGCTTAGCAAGTGTAGACCTATATAGATAACTCAAATAATCAAATACAGTACATTGCTGAAACCAAATCTGTATTTATGGATTTGTTTTTTTTGACCATTTTTGTAGTTCAAATCTTTCTGATGCTTAATGAAGTATTAATACTGCACTGATTCAAAGTCAGTGTTCTGGTAAATTAAGCAACTATTTCATTTCTGGCTTGGGATTCATCCCAAAAAAATTTGTCAGTTTTATTTGTCATGGTAAGTTAGAGCATTTCCGCTTGTAACATCTTTCTATGCTTTTAATGTTTTAGGCAAATTAAAGTACAGTATGGTATTTATTTTTTACCCCTGTTACAATTGTAGTGACACATTTTCTAATACCTACCACATTTTTCATGCATTCACATGATCTAAGTGAAATATTTGTCCTGTACTGATATCCAGTGGATGGATAGAAAACTACTTAATGTGCAGGTGTTAGTTTCATATCTTCAGGCTACAGAACTGACTGCTGCAGTCTTCTTTGATGTTTCGATTGTTTATCACTACTGGTAATCTCTACTCTAATCCGGGGAATCTTCTGACAAATCCAGAAACTATCACTCATCTCCCTTGCAAGAATTTGTGGTTATTTTTCCCATCCATCAGAAGTAGATCTAATACAATGTATTTTACAACAAATAAACCTTCTTTGTTTCAAATCTGTTATTGAGCCATTACTCATTTAACTGCTTATGCCTTTCCCCTCACATCCACTTTGCTGTGGAAAAGATCAGTATTTCATTCTCTTCCATGCTGCAGTGCCTTTTTTATAATTTCCTTTATTTTTATTATTCAGAATCTGAAATAATTCTGTCAGACTGTCTGGAAATTCCACTGTATGCAATGACAATAATTTATTGTAATTTCAGCGCAGGAGACTGTCTGGAAATTCCACTGTATGCAATGACAATAATTTATTGTAATTGTATCTTTTTCATATTAATCTTGACGCTGTCCTCGATCTCTGTACGTGTTTTATTCGCGTTTTTTTTTAAATCATATTACCGATATTTTGCAACAATTCAAAAGTCACCACTATATGGTGGTTGTTTAAGGGTCTTTTTAATTTAATTTTACGTAGATATTGAAAATTACACCGGGAAGGCAAAGTGTGGGTCAAGGGGACTATTTCAACACAAAACAAAACGTAACTGACAGTTTATGGACACTACGCTTTTATTCTGAAAGAATTAGACCGGAACCGGAATTCAGCTTCTTTGGAAAGGCGCTGGATCTTTTGTTTGAGGTAATTTTATCACTAGTTTTACTTTAGCGTCCTTTTTTATTGTCTCTTTGGAACACAAGAGCCGCATGATATTATGTCTTAATCGGCAATTAGCTTAGTTTTTATTTCTTTTCTAGTCAGTGGGTGGACCATTTCAGCTTCGGCTAACAGTTAGCTTACCCGTTTAATTACCAGTATGGTTGTTTGCAAACTAATCCATAACAGCCGTCATTAAATCTTCTGATTGCTGTTATTCTGTTCACAAGTCAATTTGTGATGATGCCAGCTCAAATTACAGTATGATATTCAAGAATGAGAGTGAATAAAACTGTCATTCGTAGACCATAAAGCGTGATTTTTAACAGTGCTGGACCACGGAGATTAACCAGTAACTGGAAATTAGGAGTGGTGGTGGTGGTGGTGGTGTTGAAGAAGTAGATGTAGATGTTTTCAACACATTTTTCCTAAGGTAACAATTTGTAATCAGCTAGGATTATGACACCTATTTTTTTTTTTTATTGCAGGATACTGACATTTTGTTTTACAGAATTTTAGCTCATTACCATCCACCAAATTAACAGTTTAAGACATTAAGCCAGTTAACTAGTGTCAGCTAACTGTTTTCATGAATTGCTTGTCAGAAAAATATCTGTAATTCTTTATATGGATACTGATTCGATTCTGTTTTAAAATGGCTGTTTTTTGTTGCTAAATCCTTCTTGTCTCAATGGACCTCAGTCACCCACCTGGAATTATTCAAGGCTACATGAATCATGTGACCCGCTGTCATTTTTGGCTCCCAGTGTTGCAACTCTTTTGTCTCTAGGTTGGTTGAAACTAAGAGTTAGTTTCAAACCATTTAATTGGCCAAGAGACTTTACATGAGTGCTGATATAGAGTATACCAGCACTGGGATGTTTAACTCTATTTATCACTCTGTTTCAAAGCTGTTCTAATAACCATTAAACACACTGACTGTGGAGACTTGGCTAAATCTGAAAGAAAAAAAAAACCCATTGAACTTAAGTCAGTTAACCAGACTGACCTGAAAACTTTTTGAGGCAGTTTTATAGATCCATCTGGACAACTAAAGGGGAGCTCTACAGCATTAGCAGCTACCTTAGACTTTGGGAAGGTTTAAAGTCTTATATCAACAAGCATCCGGTTAGCCATTTGTGGAATTTAATGTAGGACCCAGAGTTCACACCAGCTAATAATGTTTTCTGAGGTGTTGTTAAAGAGATCAGATGAGTGGGGAAAGGTCAGAACAACACAACAATATCCCCCGATTACACCTGAAGACCAGTGCATCTTAAAATACTCTTCTATACTCAGTTGCACTTTGACACAGGGGCAAAGGGGAATAGGGGTCTCAGACCTGAATCATTCAAACTTAAACGTGACAAGAATGAGAGAGTAGTTAATCATGACATTCAACAAAGAAGCTAAACATAAATATCCACTGAAGAGAGAGAGAGAGAAGTAGGAAATTTACAGAGCAGTTTGCAACACTGAAATTAAGATTTTATTACATGACAAGCAAAGTCCAGCAAGGAGGAACATATTAAACAACGGAGGTGGGACAAATGTGGCATTTATTAGCCTTGTGATCTTATTAATTCTACATCACACTACTGTGTCACAAAAACTTCTCATTAATGACATTTGATTCTTTCTTTTGTAAAATGATTCCGTTGTAGAAGTTATATTTATTAGTACCGCTTCAGTAGTCCTTTACTATATCTGCATAGCAACACAGTACAGTATCTGTTATAATTTATTGTAACTTTGTGTGGAGAATGTTGTTGCTATGACCAACATTTTGTAATTGGATTGTGTTAGTTGGAGTTTTCCAGGCCCCTCATACACCTTATACAACCTCTCATGATCTCCCTCTCTACAAATCTGTCTGCAATGCAGCTTCTGTGTTGGCAGTACACTTCAGGTTTAATGAAAAATGGAAGAAGGTGAAGGTGAGACTCAGGGTTGCAAAGCCATCAAAACACCAGGTCGAGACGAAGGAAACCTTTCCACCAAACCCAAGAAGGGCAAACATTTGACTCAGGAGCCAACAGACACATCAAAAGTGAGAGCTCGAGTGAATATTGGAGCGTCAATTGCAAGGTGGCGTGCACTGAAAGCAGCAAAAGGATTGAAATCTGACAAAGCAGTGGCCCAGTGTCTTCTGGATGTGTGAGTTAACCTCCAGCAGTGTCACGTCTTCAGAAGAGCCTCATAAATGTTTGTTGCTTTACATATGTAGCTGCTATTGTTTGTTCAGTTTCAGCAAGCCTTGCTGCTAATTTTGTTAGAAGCTAAAGCAATCAAGGGTTTCGGCACTGCATAATAGATGGATCTGGGGTGGATGGACAGTGGGGCAGCTATTTCAGAGTTAAATATCAATGTGGGAGCATCTAGTAATGTTTAGATTCAGTAAAGTATGGAAGTGGGTTGGTCATACTTTTCATGTTTCTCTTTGCATTTTTTGTTATCTTCTTAGTTTCTTTCCAGCTTTTGACACTTGGAGAACTTTGTCAAATCTGTTGGCTGTTGCTTCTTCTTTTCTTTTGTTAAGGTTGAAATACTGCTATTGCACTTTTCTTTCTGGCTTTTTGCTTTTTCTGTCGGGAGTGTTTTTGCTTGTATACTTTCAATTCTAATGCCTCCGGTGTGGTAGTCCTGTTTGTGCACAGTGAGTCATTTAGACTACCAGCTTTAATGTGACTATTAACATAATAAACATAATAATTTAGAAAATGTAAAATATGGAGTCTTTTTTTTTTTTTTTACATCTATACAACTAATATTTTTACAAATGTTGTCCAGAGTAAAAAGACAAAGGTGTTTGTGTGTCTGTATGTATATGCTATGTGTGTGAAGAATGAAGAGGCAGCCCTCCAGGCCAGCTTCCTCTGGCACCAGTGACAAAAAGATGAGAGTCTCCCAGTCTGAAGTAAGAGACAACACAGGAAGACTGTACATATATACATATATTTTTCTTTGCAGGATAAATGCAGCTCTGCTGTGTGATTTATACGTCTTTGTGTGTCCACAGGTACAGACACTGATTGAACAGGAGGTTCATAGGACAATAAAAAAGAATGAAACCAAGCTGCAGGGATTAATAGAAACGATTCAACAGATGGATGGTGGAGTTGATTATGAAAGCTACATCCGAAAACTGGAGGTAGGTGGAAGTAGTGGAGCACATTTTTACCTCCTTTATATACCATATTAGGTGTGTGTGTTTTTCAAAGTAGAGTTGCTCCTAAAATCTAAATTATCCCCAATAAAGATTTACATAATGTTTTTCTCTTCCTCAGGCTCAAATTAACACTGTGGCTAAGAGAGCAGAAGCAGCTCTTGCCTACATGACAAAGACAGAGAAAAAGGTTTGATGCAGACAAATATGAATGCATGTGAACTGTGATTGTTATGTGTAATTAATCAGAATAAATTTATTAATTTACAAACCCTTAATGTTTCCTTGTAGAGTTCACCTCTTTTTAATGCGGACAAGATCAAGTACGTAGAACCGGGCTCAGTAAAATTAGTTCTTAGTGAAAATGTTAGCCCGTGATGTTAAATTGTGTTTTGAATTTATTTTGATCTAATGACAATTTGATTTTTTTCAGGGCGAACTTAGGGGATAAAATCATGGAAAATGTGTCACAGAGTAAGAGCCTAACAAGCAAGTGTATGCTAGTAAATATTAGCATTTTCATATGAGTATTCATTCTATGCAATTTTATTTTCTGTAGATAAAAAGAGCATGGATAGCATGGACAAGCGTGGAGAGCTCTTTCAAATGATGGTAAATATGTAGCTTTTGATTTTCTATTTTTCTCTTTTTCATTTAAAATATGAATTCATAAGCTGCTACAGTGGGACTTTTAAAGTGGGTTGAATACAAATGTAAAACTCATCATAATAATCTTATTTATTCAGCAAAAACTGTATTCATGTTTCACAGATGTCATTGTCAATTGTAATTTGGACAATAATTATTTATCAAAGTTGAGGCTTTGGTTGTCAGGAAACTTGTAATACACACTGACGGAAGGATCAAAATTGGCTATTTGGCTATTATTAACTTAGTGGCTTACACTATTTTCAGGAACTTAAATTGTTTAAGGTTTAATTTAATCTGTTCTTTCTGTGCAGGAAACCACAAAAAAGTCCCTCAAGAAGATGCGTTCAGACAATGAAGGTGAGATGATTTCAAGGGAATGTTTGAGCACCAAGACATCCTTCTTAAGTACCGTAGTAACAGCACTTCTAGTAACATTATTTCCTAATCTTGAGGAACTATCATGATAAGCTATTATAATGATCCAAATTCAATAATTTGGATCAGTCAGTGTATGAATAAATAACCACATGCTTTGTTCTACTCTTTTCTGTCCCTTCTGCTCATATTTGCTATCGTGCATTACCTGTGTTAAGCTTTGACAGCTGCCATAACGGAGTTAAGTGAAGCGTCACCTCCTCCGGTTCTTACTCCTTATGGATCTCCTAATAGGGTAGGACACTTTGTTATTTTATATATGAAATAATATATATCGCATATTACATTCCACATGTCTAACCAATGACTAATGATTACTCATGCAAATAAAAAAAACAATCTAGAGTTTATTCTCATTTATCACTATTGTGTGTTTTGTTCCTGTTCTTACCAAAACCTTTAGGGACATGTCAGGTTCATAAAGAAAGAGCCAACAGACGAGCAGAAAAAAGAAAATACAGAGGAGTCAAAGGCTAAGAGGGTGAAAGTGGAATGTCCCTTTCCAGGCAGGAGCAACAGTCCCACGCACACAGACCCACAGCAGGTAATACACTCACACAAGCTCACAGTAATTCACTTCACTGTTTGCAAATGCCTCATCCACTGTCTCTCCTTTTTTAATCCTAAGGAGAAGCTCTCGTATCCTCCTCTTCCTTCCACCACCTTCCCCTCCATCCTGAGCATGGAAGCAGCCTCATACAACATCCCCCAAAGACCAGTAGTACATTTGGCGCTCATCAGGGACCCCCCTGGCCTCTCTGTGCTTTGGAAGGTGGAGAAGGAAGATCCTAGTGCACCGCCCATGGATAGTTACAGGTGAGAAGCACCACAGGGCAAGTGACAGTGAGTTGAGCAGGCAAGTTTCAGCCTGTGCTATCCCCCTGTGTATTGTTTGCAGTCCTCTGTATTCACCATTTTATGCTGCATTCACTTCTCATTCTCATCTGAATCTTCTTGATGAGTTTGTTGTCAATCAGTAGATAGAAGGTGCTGCAATCATTATAAAAATCCATCTGACCTGAACCCAAAAGCAAGAAGTATTTAGTTTACTCTGACACAGTATTACAAACAAAATCAGCCTGGACCTGAGAATGTGTAGCGTTGTTTCAATATTGTGTTGCCATTTGCCTTTCTGTCTGTAGATTTCAGCTCTAGTAGCAGTCTATAGTTATATAATTTTATATGCCAGTATTATCAAGACTATAAATGCTATTGCCATCTGTGGCAAGCTGTCTGCCAGATGGCAACAACATGTGGCATGCTGACGCCAGAAATGTAAGGTCAGTTTTTCTTAGCACAATTTAATATCTATTTCCCATCATCAGTCTGTTTGCGTTAGAGTTGCAGATGGGAATTATGGGATGATGGAAATCCATATTTACTCATGAATGTGCTGAGTCAAGCAGGTTTTTTACTGTACAATGGGGATATATTTTCACATATGTGCCTGAAAAATATTACTAAACTGCTTATGTCAACATACAACAACCAGATGACGGCAGAGTTCAACCCCTTACCCCTTAGCAGTCTTCATTGCATCTTTCCTTGCCTTTTAATTGCTTAATTTTTATGCATTTTCTTTGTCTCTGTCTCTCTCTTTCTCTCTGTTTCAGTGTCTACATGACTACGGAAAAGGTTAAGGGTAATGGAATCTTCCCAGCGTGGAAAGTTATTGGTGAAGTGAGAGCCATTGATCTACCAATGTGTGTGTTGATTAATAAGTACAAGCTCGGGCACAAGTTGTGTGTTGCCGTGATAGGTAAAGACATATTTGGCCGATATGGGCCCTATAGTAAAGTTGTAACTGCAGCCATACCTGACTAGTTGAGTGGACAGTACGAGATTAAAGGAAAGGCCATACAGGCAGCTACTTTGAGTGGGATTACTCCCTTGAACATGTTTGTACTACCAATTTGTAATTAATGAAACACTTATCAAGTGCCTCATAGCTGTTAACATGTTGGGAAAATGTCATGTGGATTCATGTGCTTGCTTGTTGTTTTCTTTTTTGTTTTGGGGGCAATGTTATACAGTTTTTAATCTTTGAAACAAAATAAAACAGAGTGGAACTGCACCCAAATGTAAATTGTACTCTACTGCTTGCACTCCTTTACTTCAGTGAAAAAAAAATCACTTCTTCCTGTTTGTTTTCCAATGGAAGGCAGAATTTGAATTCTGTATATATTTCACTGACTCAAACATAACTTGTCTGCAAACAAGTAACCCAGAACATATAGCATGGAACCACTGGGTGTCTAGTCACATCTGCAAAAAGTCACTTAAAATGTTTTACAGAATCAAATCAAATAAATAGATAATTAAAGAATAAATAGCCCCATTTTGTAGATCAGCTTCTGTTCGTAGTGGTGCATAATCAATTAGTCACTGTAGAATAGTTATTATACTCATGATTTCTATTGTACGAAATGGTGTGTTTAGCTTATTCTCCTGACTCCTGAAGTTTACAGTGTGCACATATGCAGAGGAAGACACTTCTGTCTATCTCGTGTGACCAGAAATAGGCTGCTATCCCAACTAATCTTCCTTCCTTTACTGTACACAAACATTTTGACATGCAAAGACACACACACACACACACACACGTGTATTAGTAAAAAACTGTTTAAAAGTTAAAGATGAATTTTAATGTCATTTTAAATTCAGTAGTAACTGGTTAAGCCATGAATAAACAGTTCAACTTGAGTCACAAAATTGTAATAATGTATAAAAGAATGTTGACATTTTTAAATTAGTTAATAAAGTGGTTCAAGTGTGTTCTGTATGCTTTTTTTTCTTATTTTTTATCATTTATAATGAAAGAATCTTAAACATTGGACATCTTCATGACGTTTCTCTCTTTACTGTGATTCAGTCATGAACTGTATATAAGTGATGGAATGTAACTAAATACGCTTAAGTACTTTACTTCAATTTCTATCCTCTGCTAATTCATACTTGGACTTGAGGCAAATGTTGTACTTTTACTCCACTACATATATTTGATATAGTTACTAGTTACTTTTCAAAATTGATTAATAAAACAAAATACAGTATACAAAGATTTTATTGTATGTAAAATTAACATTATAATAATATATATCAGATTCAAAACATGATCATCAAAACAGCATTTAAGGTGGTTTAAATAATCTCCATCTTTACCACTAGTAGCAATAAGGTGATGAACACAACACTATTTTTGGAACATTTTGAATGCAGGATTTTTAGTTGTAACTGGTATTTCTGTATGTGGTAATGACACTTAAGTAAATGATCCAACAGACTAAAAGACTTGTGACATTGACTTGCACACCTGTCTGGACTTGAAGGGGTCAGTTTACAGAAGTTGAAGTCACTGTGGAGAGGATATTTAGTTAAAGTTAGTTTAGTTAATTAAGTTCTGCCCTCTCGAATCATGTTGTTCGAGAGAGTTTTTCTTCCCATCTACATACTTGGGATTATACTCTCGCTCCTCCGTAAGACCGGTGCGCAGCAGCTCCATCACCATAGAGCCAGCTTTGTTTACTCACGGGATCAGCTGATCGCACTGAGGACGCCCGACATTACCGATCTAACTTTGGCAAGA
>JAUMHL010000029.1:17429747-17449655 GCA_032362345.1 Sandelia bainsii
ACAATAATTTTCCTCAAAATACGATAATTTTAAGCTGCTGGTACGATACTTCAACATTTAATATCTGGCAACACTGCTGTCCACGCACCTGATGACGACGACGACGACGACGACGAAGAAGACGGAGGGGAGGAAACGGTAAACGTAAAGTTGTTTCAGCAATAATTGTCTTTTGTTTGTTAGGTTAAACTGTTTTGAATAACAGCCCAACTCATATCGCATTGAAGTACTGTGTTTTGGTACAGAAGTTAAAAAGCATGTTCAGACAGACGTAGGGTTAGACAACGAAATATCAAGGTAACTTAAACATAGCCTTAATTTGAATTCAGCCATGGTCTGGTTTTAGCTAGCTAGCGTCACAAATTAACCTAATGCTAATTTGCTGTTAACTCTAAAGTTGACAAACTAATAAAATCTATTATATACAGACCTTCCATCAAAAACACTTTAAATAAGTATAGTTAAGACACAAAACGGTTGTTGATCTGAAGAATATTTATTAATTTCCATTATTTTTTACAATGATATTCAGCAACCGATGTGACGCTGCTTTTGTTTTTATTTGCCGCGCGTGAAGTGGGTTATTTATAAATGCATTTAAATGTTTAATCTTAATATTATGGTGCTCAAGTAAAACAACACTTCTTTTGTCATCTGGTGTGATAGACTGTATTGGCTTATAGAAGTTTTTCATATAGTTTATATAGAACATGTGTTTATTTATTGAGGTGAATTTTAAAAGCCTCTGCTTGTATTAATGGCGTTTGTGGCTGCAGGTTAGACTTCACAGTAGCCTTGGAGCTGTAAATGTGTGTGTGTGTTTCTCAGGACAACTATATATTACTTCTTATTTTATCAAGAAAATCCCATGGAAAAAAATGTGGAATTTAAAAATGTTATGTGTCTAATAGTATCAGATTATTTTGATGAGGGAAATACTGTATGTTGTTATGTATGATTTATATATCAACACTTTACAGTCACAATTTTACAGTTCAGTGTTTAACAAATGCTAGTTTTATTCAAATGAATATTCAGATATTCAAAATGATATACATACGTTTTATAAGGGAGTTTTTTTTACTGATTGCTGTGATGAATCTGTTGTGTTTTGATTTAATGTTATAAACACTTTAAAAAAAATGTTTTTATTGTTTTAGCCCTGCAATAGAAGTTAAATTAAGCATAGATTAAGCATATTTTCCTTAAACAGAATTGTTCTAATATTAACTTTAGAAACATTAACTTATTCTGTGCTTAGTAAATTGTGATTTTGTGTGATGTTGCACAGTGTAAGAAAAAAAACAAAGAATAATGGGATCATATGCTTGTTTTTAAATGCAGGTCTTTTGTTTGAGTGGAATGCTGTTAAGAAGATCAAGTGCAGAAGAGTGGTTACTTCCCCGCTAGATCTCCTGGAACTCCACAGTGACAGGACCACTGAAACAACCAGATGAACAATCTGCCTCATGGTAAGATTATGCCAGTCTCATGGAGTGGTATCACTGAACACAGAAGGGCATATACAGACTAATCCAACTTCCACATGGCCTGGTTAGAGTCTTGAAACTGCATCGCGAAGCAAGTTCAACTTTGCATTACCTGGCATTATTTAGCCTAACACTGATCATTCTAGCCTCACAAATTATTAGCTGAGTCAGTTAACTCTGCATTTGTCTGTCTTTTCCTGTAACTATGTGAAAAAGAAGTGTAAGTACTGTTCTAAAGTTCTTGAAACTTCCAAAACTTCAGTGGTTCAAAAAGTTTTCAGCCCCCACAGGCATCTGGTCAAGGATGAAAAGGAGACACTTTTCTTTGCTGTAATCCTTTACTTGCAAATTTAACTGAGCGTGACAGTGTGTCAGAGGTGGTCTACAACATGCATCACTTATTCATGCAGTTGTTCAATTTAGCCAATAGAGGGCAGTCTATGACCACAAATGGTTACCTCAACTTTTCCTTGCTCATAAATATCAATACAATCTAGTGCAGTCTGCACTTTTCGTAATACGAAATATCATAACGTCACATCAATAAATAAACACTTTACAACAAGTATATCTGTGATAAGATATTAATAAACATATTCATGTACATCTTCTTCATAAAAGCCACATGGTATGGCATACATACATGGCATAACACTGCTGATATATAGTTCACAAATACACGTAGCTGTACAATATTTATGTGTGATTACACCTATAGTACAAATAAAGTTATATAAACATACTTTGTACAGATGAATCTACAAATACTCACTTTGTGTAATGCATTCACTCTCTGTACAAAGCTATCAACTCAAAAGGAGCAAGTAGTCACACTGCAGTCCTGACTTAGCTACGCTGAAAACACATTTGGAAAATCTAATCTAATTGGTTAATAGCCTATACAAGGAACCAATCCCAGAACATCACACAAAGCTGGTGAAACAGCTCTTAAAGGGGCACACACATAAAGTCTCTTATGCATTTTTAACAACATCCATGAATGAAGAACTTACTATGAAGAGATGAAATGATGACACCTCCAGGAAACATTGGTTAAAGCATCAGCAAAAAATTATATTAATATGGTGAAATCTATACAATATAATAACTGAACTAGAATAGAAGAAGAAACTCTCCCACATGTTAAAAGAAAAGCAAGATGAGTATTTTATAGTTATACATTGTTGGATGAAGGACAAACTATTATGGATATGTGGTGCAGAGAGATTGATTTTGATTTGGTTGGGCTGTTGGCAGGTTTTGACCTAATCCTGAACTTTAAGAGTAGGTTAGGCCATATAGCAAAGCATTGCCATGTGATCTACCCTCGTAAAAAGCAAGTTATCTTCAGCTGATATTGGAAGAAACCTGACTAAAGCTGGAAGATGGCTGACTAATCCACTTAACTTGCTTCATAGTACAGGGTCACTGACTTGAAACCCTCGTAATTGTAGAGAAAGCTCAATAGAAAGATAATACACAATGACTAGCATGGTACCAAACTAATCCTAAACTTTAAGGATCTATAAATGTTATATATTTGCACAAGTTTGGCTATTCACAAACAATAATTAATGCAGAAAGGTGTTTTAAAAATGGTGTGTCCCACAGTAAAACAATATTATTGAATGCTCAGGGACCACCTGCAGTGTCATCACAGACCGCCAGGGGCTTGAGACAACTAGTTATAAATATATATAATGCTCCAGACCAATTTTTCTTATTTTAACTTTAATGTAAATGTTATGCAAACTAGTTTATAGCTGACTGCATTTATTTATTTTATAACGTTACTCTTGTGCTATTACAGTCGTTATTTTCAGAACGTAGAGTGAGCTGAACTCACCCAGGAGTGACTCACATTTGTTGTGCATTTAATGCTTCTTGCTGTAGTTATTTCTACCAAAAAGGCTAGAATATGTTTAGAATGAATGCACAGATGACAAAATGTGTAACCATTTGGAGTTATGTTTCATAGGAGGTCTGCTTTTGTGTTTGTACTGTTGGTCAGGCATAGTTTGATATTATGCTGTGTATGAATGAGTGGGAGTGTAACTGTAAAGGGAGTCTTTAGACCCACACTGAATGTCTGCTCCTAGCATCAGCAATAGTTTGTGTGTATGTGCGTGTCTTTCCTCAAACATTGGGACCCAGTAGGAAAGCACAGCAGAGTGATGGGCCTCTCAAGACCACTTAAAAACACGCACTAATACGGACACGCACAGTGGCCTAATTAGAACTGACAGCAGAGAGCTTATGAAAAGAGAGTAAGGAAAGGAGGTGGAGGGAGATGGTGTCGGGAATCCACATAGCAAAAGCAGAGGTGGAGCAGAGAGAGTGATTAAGGGAGCAAATGCGTTGCTTAAAGTTTTAAAGTGAAGTGTTGGCAGATTGGTGGCATGCTTCCTTAGTCCCTTCCCTCCTGTAAATTGATGACGTGAATGGCGTATTACACCTTTTCGAAATGAGTGCTTGTCATCTTAATTTTACAATTAATGGTTTTTATAATGATCAGTTATCCTCTTAATTTAATAAACTTCCATTAGCAAACATAACATGCTATTGGAAGACAATACCAATGTTTGATGATTATAGGCCTCTGTATGTTTATGTAAATATTCCTTTAAAAGACAGTTTCTATATGCAATAGTCATTTTTAATATTAACAATGTCTACATTGTATTTCAGATTAGAATTTCTTCTTTTTGGGCATCAATAATATTTTATGTATAAAAAAAAACATTTTTTTAGCATGTGAAATTGTGCCAGGCTGCATAAACTTTTAATTGACAGTTTTTAAATAATTTTCAATTAAAATGAATGGCTTCTAGTTTCCATTACATTAATATTTAAATGATCAGGTTGGTTATAAGGAGGATCTGAAGAAAACATAACTCCTAAGCATGGGTGTATAATTTGTCGATTAACAGACAGGAGCCCAAAATTCAGGTATGGAGGGAGTTTTAAGGAGACTAAGTTAAGCTCCTGGGTTAACTCCTCATAGGTGCATTACTGTTAGACTAAGTGGAAAATGGTGTAATTGGAAAGGTAATAGTGGTAAAAGGGCTTGTTATTAGATCTAAGGAATTTATTTTCCACAAAACCTTATACCAACTACTAACAGGCCACAACATATGGCTTAGTTTCCAATAACAAGAAAGGATGTGGTTCTTTATGGGTCTCTGTGAGCTCCACTAGCTTTCTGTGGTAACTTAACTTGTCCCCTGCAGTAATCCTCATACCTCCTGCAAGGCCATACAGGCCTGGTTTGTGATACTTTAGTCATCATGCATTGCAGTTTTGAACAAAACGTTCTTTTTTTATTTTATCATTGAGATAATTGGAGACCCACCCTCTTGATATTTGTTTACCAGCCCTTGTGTTTAACCTTCAGTCATCAGCCTTGAAATCTTATGTTTATGTCTAGATTTTGGTAAAACTTTGGTTAAATTGCATTACCTACCCCTGATCTAGACTAATGTTCTCGTTGAGGAATAGTAAAAGTGGTACTCCTGGTGAACAATCTCCACTTTAGGAGGTTGCAAAAATCTCTGAATGGGCAGATTATCTACTTGTATCTACTGTGCACTGATTATTTGTTGGAGGCAAGAAACTAAAAATGGTTCTTGCACTTGACAAGCAATTCAGCAATATATTTCCACATGATTTATAAAACGTGAGGAACACTGATAAATGTGAATAAACTTGAACAGACTTTAGTCTACGCTAAATAGTTTCACTTTCCCTTTACAAATAATTGATTTGCATTTTAAATTATGAAACTTACAAAAAAACTGGCTGCACGAGTAATGAATAATTCTGCATGTTTTATATGATAATCCTTGTGCTGCTTTTATGTCAAATAGCTATTTAGATGATTACTAACACCATACACCTCCTTGTGTTTTAAATACAAAATACAGCCTAGCCTAGTGAACTCTGGCTAATTATTAACAAAGACCTCTTCTCCTTTTTTATTGTACTAGTCACTGCAATTCTTAGTTAGTCATTATTTTCCTCTGGAATAAAGTGTGAGTGTGATCCACACTGTAAAGTGAAAAAGATAAATAGGCATTTGTACCTCTCAAAAGAGAAAGCAGACTAAACATGGAACATTGTGAATTTTTTTCTCTTTCCTTCTTTTCCGTCCTAGATACGCACACACACACAGCTTCTCAACTGGGTCCGCCCACCAAATGCTTTCTTCCTCTGAATTATAAACATCGTCTCTCAGTATTGTACGTTGATACACCCACAGGACTTCAAAATGAAAGTCAGTTACTGCTACAGCTTACTGCAAGACCTCAGACACAAAGGTAAAACAGCACAACATACAAATGGTTTTATAGACTTATAAGTAGAATAATAATAATACAGATCAAACAGGCACTGCTTTTAGTTGCAGCACAAAAGGTTTGTACCATGTTGTTAAAAAAGTAAATGAAGATGAAGAGGTTGTTCTGTGTTGTTTTTCTAAGATAGATTGTTCCGAGGACAGCGATGTTTGAAATGGTGCATAGTTGCTGACATTTAACAGCAGATTGCCTGAGCTGACACTGAAAAAATAACATCATGGGGAGCCAATGCTCTGTACCAAGGAGAGGTAAAATAGAAGAAAATGACCAAAAGGATGATGAGGTTTCCACCATAGAGAAGACTGAAGAAAAGTCTTCTCTCCTCCACAGAAGGCCATCTCTGCAGGAGCATCATGGAGCCATAAAAGTGACCATAGATGACAAGGCTTTGGGAAGGCAAGAAGAAACATACTCTAATAAAATGGGTTGTAGTGACAACAGTAGCTTTATGGCACATGAGTATACTACTGTTGAAGTTAACCCTCGAAGGTGAGACGTGCATAATTTTTTCCCTGATGTTGAAAGTATTATGTGTACATAAAAAATAAATACACAATAAATATTAAGTTAAAAATATTAAAATATAATATAGTCATTAGCACTGCTATCTGTTAACACTGTCTTTTGTCAGCCCTTGCCTCTCTGGAACACATGATCGTGCTTCAGCCAGTTCTGTGGAGAAAGGTGGGTTAAAGTTAATAATTTAAGAAGGCAACACTATCTTGATTCATAATAGTAGTCATGAAATGCTAATCATAAGAAACTGTAAGTACATATGTTAGCCACTATTAGTTCTGTTGCATGTCATGTCATGTCAAGGTGATTTTATCATGGACTTTTGTGTGTTTCTCTTTTTAAAGAAGCTGATTGGGTGGACAATAACAGAGCTAAACTCATTCAAAATGTCACTTCAGTGATGCAAATAGCAGATAAGATGCTTCAGCAGCACGTAATCCATAAAGAGATGTATGCCAACATTGAGGCTGCTTCGACCAGTATGGAGAAGATGAGGGTGCTGTACAAGACACTCACATGTTGCGAAGCCAAATCCGCCTTCTTCAGAATCCTTCAGGAAGTTGAGCCAGTGATATATGAAAGTATGTTTCTTTTAAAACAGTTGGCTTTTGTTGTGGTTTTTGTTTAAAATTATAATAATTTTGTTTATAATCATTAATCAAACTCAGGTGAATAAGTCAGATTATATACTGTATTTTTAAAATAATTTGTGGTAAAAGTAGCTTGGTAGTTAAACGTGGCAATTTTAATACAGGATCAAAATATTGTTTCTCAACTGCTTTTTAAATTTCACTGTTTTTGTAACACTTTCAATGCAGCACAAGATGTCATTGAAGTTATAAAGAAGCACAAAGCATATCTGAGGGAAAAGTTTGGATATCAGTTTGAAGGCAATGAAAAAGATCGCAAGGATGCAAAATCATTGGAAAAAATTTACACAGAGCTTCACATTATCCAGGGGGAGAGTAAAAATGTCAATGCAGAACATGAGATCTGGGAGATTGAAGAAAAGATGAGAAGTGAAACAGCTGATGGTACTAAAATCAACTGCAATGAGATCTTTAAAAGTACACCAAATGCT
Source organism: Sandelia bainsii (assembly GCA_032362345.1). Classification (NCBI taxonomy): domain Eukaryota; kingdom Metazoa; phylum Chordata; class Actinopteri; order Anabantiformes; family Anabantidae; genus Sandelia; species Sandelia bainsii. The sequence goes on from JAUMHL010000029.1 coordinate 17,437,190, forward strand.
GGCATGTCATCTGGACAATACAGAGGAGAAGTAAGGGCTATCAGAACTGTGATGACAAAGGGAATTGCTGGCATTGGAAAAACTGTTTCTGTAAAGAAGTTCATTCTTGACTGGGCAGATGGGAAAGCTAATCAGGATTTGGACTTCATATTTGTGCTACCATTCAGGGAGCTAAATCTGAGTTTACATGATGAGTTTAGCATGGAGACACTTGTAAAAGAATTCCATCCAGAACTTAGGAGCATAGCAGTTTCAAAAATATTTGCTAATCACAAAGCTTTGTTCATTTTTGATGGTCTCGATGAAAGCCAACTTAAGCTGAATTTCAAAACAACCAAAAGATTAACAGACGCTACTAAGAAATCATCCGTGGACACTTTGGTGACCAACCTGATCCGGGAATATCTTCTTCCCTCTGCACTAGTATGGATTACTTCAAGACCAGGAGCAGTTCACCGTATACCTCGTGAATATGTATACCAGTGGACTGAGGTCAGAGGATTTAATGAACTGCAAAAAATCGAGTACTTTAGGAAGAGGGTTGAGGACAAGGCAGTTGCTAAAAGTATTATTGACCACATTGTGATGTCGCGAAGCTTATTCATTATGTGTCACATACCAATCTTCTGTTGGATTGCAGCAAAGGTTCTTGAGTATTTGCTGCTAAAAATAGACAACACTCAAGATGAAAATATAAAGATACCCACAACTCTTACTGAGATGTACACACATTTCCTTTCTATTCAAATGCAGTTATCTGCTGAAAAGTATGACAGTCAGAATGAGTCAGATACAGAGAAAATCTTCAAATTAAATGAAGAATTCATTTTGAAATTAGGCAGGATGGCATTTGAACAACTGAAAGAAAGCAAAATCATATTCACTGGCACTGACCTGAGAAACTATGGTATTGACATAAACAAAGCTGGGGTTTACTGTGGTCTGTGCACAGAGATATTGAAAGAAGAGAATGTGTTCAACAGTAAGAAACTCTACTGCTTTGTGCATTTAACAGTACAGGAGTATTTTGCTGCGCTCTTTGTGTACCACAGTTTTGCAAGTAAGAAAATAGATTCTCCAAGCCTCAAAGATTTCTTGCTAAAAGGGTCTGTGGAAGAGCTCAAGTATACCTTGGATGCAAATACAGTTGACCTGCCTTTAGAGGATCTAATTGAAATTTCAATAGCTAGTTCCACTCTGAGAAAGATGGGAGAACTGGACATGTTTCTCAGATTCCTTATTGGCATGTCTCTGCGATCAACACAAGAACTGCTTCAAGGCCTGATTCAGCAGACAGAAGAACACGTTGCAGTTGTTGAGGAAATAAGGACAAGTCTTCTGGAAATAGATTTACTTGACTGCTCACCTGAAAGATGTCTGAACCTTGTTCATTGCCTGATCGAGCTGAAGGACAGCTCCCTGCATGACACAGTACAGCAGTATCTGAAACCAAATTATGGTCCAGAAACAGAGCTCTCTCCTGTTCAGTGCTCTGCTTTAGCAAACTCAATTCTAATGTCAAATGTGCCTTTAGATGAATTCAACTTGAAGAAATACAGACCATCAGCAAAAGGTATTTTTAGGCTGATCCCAGCCGTAAGGAATTGCAGAAAAGCAAGGTGAGCTGGGTGCTTAAACTGGTATAAATGAATTACAGTGAATAACAAAGTAAGCAAAAATAACACAACACACAAGGTACAGCATAGTGACATGAACTGTATACATAAACATTACCTGAAGTTGTCTTTTTAATTTTTTTTGCAGAATCTCTGGAGTGAGTCTTAATTCTTGGCTTTGTAAAGCAATCTCCTCAGCTCTTCGAATGCCAAACTCGGTGCTAACTGAGCTGCATCTCCTAAATAATACCTTTTATGAAAAAGAGACATGGATCCTGATTGATGGACTGTTAAAATCTCAGTGTAAACTAGAAGTTCTCAGGTTAGTAAAACAAATACATTTTTAATGCATTTATTTTTTCATGTCTTCCTTTTCTTCTTGTCTTTGTAGTACTTCCTCGTTAAGCCTTTGTGTTAGCAGTGAAATGCATACAATTGTTGATATTTTGCCATTTATCTCATGTAGAATCAAATCAAAATGAATTAATTTTGAACTCTGTGAATATAAATTGTATTATACTGGGAAATTGGTGCAGATATCCAGCCCTACCAGCTGCTGCTGCTGCTACTACTGCTGTTGCTGTTGGTAATCTAGTTTTTGTCCTTTGTATTTGTAGTATTGCAGGTACAGGAATCTCAGAACAAGTGTGTGAAAAGTTGGCATCAGCTGTCAAAGATATCATTTCAAATATAAGAGAACTGGAACTGAGTGGCGACATACTGAAGGACTCATTGTGCTCTGTGCTTTCTGTGGGGCTCAGCCAACCTAAACTTGAGAAGCTCAAGTGAGTATCAGACATGTTATTCCTCTAAAAAATGAATACAAAGTTCTACATGTTATTTCTTGCATATGCCATGTGGCAGAAACCATATATTTGATCTACACAGATTTGCCTACATGGTAGGACTGGTTTTGCTGGTAAACAGCCAATTTAGTTGTCTTGGAATTTGATGCTTCATTATTGTTGTAAGTGGTATTGTTATTGTTAAATTTTACTACGCATTTCATTGTATCTGACATTTCTTTGGATCAGTTTGGTAGGGTTATATGATTTATTTATATATTTCTAATAAACTATAACATCTTTACCAAAAGACTTAACCGAAATCCTGAGACTGCAAAAATCTGTGAGGAGTTAGTGACAGCATTCACATCCAATCTATGCTACCTGCGAGAATTAGACCTGAGTTACACCAGCTTTAATGACTCAGAAATGGATATCCTCTGTACTGGACTAATGAGCAAAAACTGTAAACTGGAGGTATTAAGGTAAGACTATATTACATTACATTGCATTAAAAAATTTCTCAAAAAGTCAAACTGATCCACTGTATGTTAAGAAATGCCTTATAGACAATATAAAACTAAAACTTATTTATCACTGAAACTTATTCATCAATGTAGTGAACATTTTTCACATGTAAATATTTTTCAAATAATCTGTATGATGTCAAGCAAATAAATGATATACATACATTTTTCTTCTAGTCTCAGTCACAATAAGCTCACTGTGAAAGGTTGTGAGACCTTGGCCTCAGTACTCAGCTCCAGAACTTCCCACTTAAGAGAGCTGGACCTGAGCTATAATGACCTGCACAACTCAGGAGTGATGGCGCTTTGTAATGCACTGATAAAGCCACAGTGTTGTCTTAAATCCCTGAGGTCAGTGTAACAAATTGTTCTAAAATACATTGGATTTACAGTTCACCTTTTAATGTGCTTTAGTTCTGTACATCTATTCAACAGGTATGTGCTTGTGCTCCAAACTTACATTAGAATAGCATGACTTTACTATTTTAGTTTCTTCAGCAAATTAATTGCTAACAATATATAATAATATAATGCTAGTGCATGGCTTCAGATACTTAGCTTATTTTGGTCTGCCTTCATCTCTCAAAGTGTCAACTTGCTTGATGTATGATGCTAAATGTCAGCAAGTCCAAGGGGGAAGCCTGATAAATGGGGCTCATGTCATGTTAACAAGTGAAAATTCCTGCTGATAAGGGCATCTACCACACAACTAAAATGTCAGTTGTTTGATTTCTGTAGGCTTTCATACTGTAAGGTGACAGGAGATGGATGTGCTTCTCTGGCCTCAGCTCTGAGTTCAGACCACTGCAGCCTCAAGGAGCTTGACCTGAGTTTTAATCACCTCACAGATCAAGGAGTCAAGCTGTTGACTGAAGTACAAAAGAATTCACGCAGCAATCTGGAGAAACTCAAGTATGCTCAAAGTAACTTATTTCAAAAATAATTTTGCAATATTGACTTCATTTTATTTAAATTGCATATCTGACAAATCTCATATGTTTTGTTCCACTATTTCTCTTTAGTGCTGACCAAAATGAAGTATTTTGGTTTGATTTGAAGCTCTTGAGAAAGTGTAAGAATGTGTTTTATAATTATATGCTAAAGTTGTGTATAACAGTAAATTAAGTAAAAAAATCTTTAAATATTTTTCAGTGGTGCAGATATCTGACAAAGTTTCCTGTCATTATTAGATCAGCTTCAGAATAGTTTTGGTAAAGTAATATGTGACACTTGACATCTGTCAGCTAGCCAAAAATGTTAATTTTCCATGGCCACAGACTAAGTAAAACTGAGTTCTTCCACCTTGCATAACTCACCTTCTATACAATGCGATTGAGTGTACAGAGATGATTAGATACGGCATAGCATGTACAGACTAGACTGCATTCCTTCTTTGCTGGAGACACACCTACAGTATCACATCAGGGAATTAACTAATAAGACCAAATATTCACATAAGTAATTTTAACAGCATGTCAACTAAATAGTGTCTGTTAAAGCATTCACACATTAACCTTGTTTTAAAATTGATAGAACATTTTTACTTTATCCAGAAGGCTTTGAGAAATTAAATCTTAATGTATCTGTAATGTGATAACAAAACCAATGAGAGATCAAGAACCACACTAACACACAATAGTACAACTCCTCTGAATAGTTGTTTCTTCTCCATCTGAATGCAGATGCCACTGATCTGACACTGGACTCCAACACAGCAGGCGTCAGTATGATTCTGACCAAAGAGAAAAAAATGGCAACCTATGTTAGTCAGAAGCAACCATATCCTGATCATCCAGAAAGGTTTGAAAACTGTCAAGTACTGTGTGAAGAAGGTCTGACAGGTCGTCATTACTGGGAGGTTGAGTGTGTTTCAGCTGATGTTGGGGTGGCATACAAACGTATGAAGACAAATGGAGACTGTTCAAGTGAATTTTCTTTGGGAGAAAATGAAAACTCTTGGTGCTGGACTAATGAGGGACATTTTTATCACAATGACATTGGTCTAGAATTTGTGGCCCTTTGCAGATACAGTACAATAGGAGTATATCTGGACTGGCCAGCAGGTATTTTGTCCTTTTTCGAAGTCTTTCATGGTACACTGACTCACCTTTACACTCTCTGCACAACCTTCACTGAACCACTGCATCCTGGCTTTAATCTTTATGATGGATCAATTTACCTCTGTAAAATACAGTAGTTAGAAATCTTTATGAAGACATCTTACTCTATGCAAAGCCAAAAGGACTTCTCATGGTGATACAGTAGTAACATATAGCAGTAAAACATTTCACACTGGTAAGTTGAGGATTTCTTGAGTTGATAAACAAAAGCACTGAAAGCACTGCAGAAATATGACCCACAGTAAATGATTGAATTGATTGAATGATGATTGATAATAATGAAATACAGCACTTTGGTAGTCAGTGCTTTACAGAAAATACCAGTTTGACAGTCTGCATTTCTGTTTATTATTGTAAATACAAAAGTGTACATTTTTCATAAACATTTTTATTTGCTCAAAGTTAATTTTTACAACTACAGTGTAACCTTGGATTGAGAGTAACTTGGTCTGCAAGTGATTTGCAAGACGAGGAAGATATTTTACTAAATTTTAACTTTATGAACGAGCGAGGTCTTGCAATACGAGTAGTATGTATGTGCTTTGTCTGCCTAACATGATCACAACTTCTCTCTGCAGTGTATTAGATGAATGAGACTCACCAATATTGTCTCCTCATTCCAGCGTAATCTGAGTTGTTTCAGGACTTTAAGTCACTAAAGTTTAGTTTGTAGCTTCCCTCATCCTGTGAGTTTGTGGACATCGCTCAGTAAAAGGAACATCTCCACGGTGAGAACTTCTGTGCGCATTTCTGCAGGTGTCTCAACATCTGTAACTTCATTAATTATTAATGGTTAGTCAGGATCGGTCAGAACAGTAAATTAGATTGTACGCTCTCCTCATGTGCAGCGTGAGAGATGTCTGCATATTTATATTTGCACAATAACCGCTGCAAAAGTACAGAAACAGATTTCATTGATGAGAGAAGTAGTGAAAGTAAGGTGGCCGGGGCATTTCAGTCCAGAAAGCGAATGCTGGTTCGACTGGTTTTACTTTATATTTGGTATTAATAATTTTTATACAAATAATTTTGGGTTGGGAAACAAATGATCTGAGTTTCCATTATGTCTTATGGGGAAATTTGCTTTGATATACGAGTGCTTTGGATTACAAGCACGTTTCCGGAACGAATTATGCTTGCAATCCAAGGTTCCACTGTATAGGTGAAAAAGACACTCTATGCCTCTTTTATGTTTTATGTTTGAATGTAGATACGAAAATGTTCATAGATAATGATAGCCCAACTTTTTGCCTTTTACTTTGTAGTCCAATGCACATGGATTAAATTTAAAGTTGCTATTAGTTTTCATTACTGTTTTATACTGTTTTTAATATACCTCCAATAAAAAGTGACAAAAAAGAAAAGGACAAAAAAGATTATTTTTGTGATGAAATTTGTGACGATAAGTAAATTTGCGACCTTATTAGAAATCTTGATAGATGGAATAAACAAACACTGCAAGAATTAACACAGTGAAAATGAAAATAAGAAAAGACACCCATGCATGATTCATGACTGCAATCATAAATGATATAAACCAGCTAAAACAGCTTTAGGAACAACAATGAAAATCAGGTCCAAAACCAGATTGACATTATGTATTGTCATTAAATCACAGTTCTTGATACCCTTACTAGCAGAATTGTATTTTCTGTAAATAGAATGGCATTTTAACATTCTACAGAATGGCTTGCAACAGTCGGTCTATAATAATTAAATGTATATTGCAAATACATGAAATTAAAATAGATGATAATTGGTTCTACCTAGCTTGCTAGATTGGTCCAATTGGGGGTAAATGTATCCGTGTAACTGTGTGTGCGTGTTAGGTTGGTGGGAGTTGTCACAAAACTGGTTTTGATGACAAAACAGTTTGTGAAACGTGTCAGCTCTGTGGAATTGTTTTGTCACCTTATCTTTCTGCTATGGTTCCTTTGAGTTGTCAGTGGAGTAGAAGACTTGTTAGCGTAACTCACTCTGAGGTGCAATGACACACACAAACAAATACATCTCTCTACCAGGGCTTGACATGAACACCCGTCTCAACCCACCAAATGTGGGTGGATAACAGCGGTGGCGTGGAATGCAGTCACTAGCCACTTTGGCGGGTTGAATTTTATACAATATATAAGTATATAATAATATACATTTTTCTCAAAAGCCATCTGAAATGATAGACTAATTGCAATTTGACAGTAAGACACTACAACTCCCATGTACAGAAGAGGATTAGGGTCACGATGAAAATATTATTTGAGTTCTATGTGACTTTTTTCTCCGAATTCTGAGTTTAAATAATACTGACTTTAATCGCACAAGTCTGAGAAAAAAGGCACAATTCTGAGTTTAAAGTCAGAATTCTGAGAAAAAAGTCAGAACTCAAATAATATTTTCATGGTGGCCCTAATCCTCTTCCGTACCCATGAGTACTACCTGCACACAGTGTTTGCTCATTGGTTGATTCGTGAAGCCTATTGCCTTATAGGCTTAGTATGCTAGTAAGCAACAACACAAGACTGTGGAGAACAGGGTGGAGATAACTGGAAGAGCTATATGGCGGTACATAAAAGGTGTAACAAAACCTGGAGAACAAGAAATACACAAGACAAAACCTGACAATGAAACTGAAAAGGAAGAGAAGACAGAGAATAAGAAAAGACTGTTCAATGAAAAGTAGTAGTCAGGTTGAGAATGGTAGATTTATGAATCAGCCAAGAAAATCATGTACTGCACTGGTTGTAGGACGTCTGGTGGTGATAAGTGAAGGGGGTCTCTTTTGTGGTTGGGACAAACAATTTTAGAGTTGAAACTAAGTACCTTGTCCTTCTGAAGTTGGCCGAGCTTGAGAAGATGGGGATGCTGTTTTGGAATGAGCATGCTATAGGAAAGAAATGTTGACCCTTCTTGGACTATGTGCTTGTTATTTAAAGCTTATGAGACAGCTGCTAGTCTAATGCTAGTCAATTTGTGTTGTTGCCTGGGGTGATGAGAAAAAAGGCCTGAAATGTGTACTTCACAAATAGAGCTAAGGAACTCACATTTTATATCGCTGAGGCCGAAAGAAAAAAGTGAAAGAAGCTTTAGCCACCACAAAGTTCCCGTCAGTAATAAGCGATGGTTTTACGGACAGTGCAGTGGTGGAAGAAGAGGTGGTCTATGTCAGGTAGGCAACAGCAGGGAGGAGGTGAGTTTTGTGGGTGACCAAACGGTGGACAAAATCAATGCTAGAGAGATAAGGAATGAAGGAATGATTCTGATGATAAAGGCTGTGAGGACATTTAATCTTTCTCTCTCCTTAACTCTCTTATTCACATTTCTCACATACACAGAAAATGTTAAGGCAATTAATTTTTCTGAGTTTTATTAATTTGAAATTTTAAATGTAAATGAGCATATATATATATAGTACAGAACAGAAACCAATGTAAATTTTTACATACAGTATAGAAGCTTTGTGTTTTTGTTAATGCAGAAGCATCCACCAAATTGTATAAGGCTAGTGATGTCATATATCTTGTTTGATGGAGAAATGGACATAGAGGCAGATGATAGAACAGAACCTGACCTCAAATGGTGTTGCTGTGCTCCACATTCTATATCAGTGCCACTGCATTCTAGTGGTGTAACACCAGAGGGCGGTGCTTGACAAAATATGGCACACCAGGCCATATTTGACGCAGGCATGTTGGTTTAGTGTGTGTGGTTTTGCTGCTTCTTGTAGATAATTTGCCTGCATGAAGAAGGTTATTTATGCATACTATTTATTCATGTTCTGATTTTGTCTTTCCCATAATTTGTAAAGGTCAGGGAACATCAGCTGTTTTAAAAGTTTAAAGTTTAAATTAGAGAATCACTAAATTCAAGATTATCTAGGCATGCTATAATTGATCAGATATCATCTTAGCAGCTATAGGACAGGACAAAGTGATGACAGAGTAAAGGTGGGGACACGCCTGACGACTAGCTAAGACTTTCAAAGACAGAATTCTAGTCTGTGACAGTCTGGAAGCAGCTCTTCCTTCGCAGTGTGATAGGCTGTATCTGGCTGTACAAGGTGTACTATGTACAGTATACAGCAGCAGAAGACATACTGTATATATGAAAATCAGTACATTTTCACATTTGAGAAGCTGATCCCACAAAATGTTTTGAATTTTAAAGATAAAGGACAAATATGATTAATCAGTAATCAAAGCAGTTATAGGTAAGAAAAAGTTGCCAGTTCAGCCTGCACAATTGATGCCTGTCGGCTAGAAATGGGAAACCTGCTTTAGTCCATCTCTGACAATGAACGTTTCTATTGTTAAATTTTCCGCTCTTGTTACTGTAAAGTGTATTTTGTAAGAGACATAATAACAGCTATTAGTAGTTGTTGCTTTATGCCAAAATTAGTTCCTTATTACATTTCCAATTGCGTAACTGTATGTAAACTGTATAAATTAAATGTGTCCGGTCCTTCCATGTTTCAAAGATACTCCTGCTAGAAAAGCAGCAACACACATTGACAATTTTTAAAATTTCCTTGTTGTCATGCTTTTCTTTCTCTTTGTCAAATTCAGTTTTAACTTTTACATCTGAAAACTCCAGCTTTCCGTTTTAGTGTGGATAAGGAACCCAGAGCTTGTGTGACAGTAAACTATTTCGTTTCCTCTACGTTTGAAGAAAAGATTGTTTTACTGTTGTGTAAAGGAATATTGAAAAATACACTACACTTCTTTGAGAAAGTTTGATAAGAAGGTTGATACTACTCTCATGTCTATCCTTGAATATGAAGCAACACCAAGCAGCCAGTTAGTTTAGCACAAACAGAGGTGAAACAGCCAGCCTTTAGTTCTTTATTGGGTGCAATAGCTGCAGATGGTTGGTGGTAGTCTGGTACATAAGTCCCAGTTAAGATGTGTCATTTTCATGTTTCATTTTATGTAAGCTAAGGTATCCATCTCATTTTCAGATATAGCTTCTTTAGTTACTCATATTATTTTCTAGAAATTAAAAGAGGGTTGAAAAAATTTTTTTGCATGTGGTTTGAGTGTGTGCATTTGCGAGTACCCATTGTTCATTTAGTGTGCAGTCAAACATGGTTTCAGGGGGGGTTTTATGTCCAGAGGAACTGCTGGCAGTTGAATTAGCAGCTCATCAATCTTTTATGGTTGCTGATTTAAAGTTGCTGCTCTCTTTATTTCTTTCTTTTCTTGCCACTGGGGATTTCTTCTTTGATTGCCAGCCACCACAAACACGCGGGCAGCCGCAGAGTCCTACATATTCCTCTTTCTCCCTGTCATTATCTCTTCCTTCCTCTCTTCACACAGAGAAGCTTTAATCCAACTTAAAATAGCCATTACACTATTTTCGAGGTCTGGTTCAAAATGAGGTCAGTGTCTGTGCTTGTGTGCTCTTTCTGTAAGCGTCTTGAGTATTTAAAAAAGTATTTAAAAGTAACAGGATCAACAATTGCGGACATCTGTAATCTCAAATTATGAGGCTCATTTCACCTTTTGCATACACATACAGTTTCTCTCTTATTACCATACACACACTCGTATACGTACTATAACGTATTTAGCTGCTGAAGAAATCATTGCCAACTAACTTTCATTTCATTTCATCCCCAATGATTCAGCCTTTAGAGTGCCAGTTTTAGTGCACCAGCTATTACATGTGGTAATTACCCATTACATTGCTCTAATTTTCCATATATTTACCAGGTAAATGCTTAGTAATTAAGGGACTGTAAAAGAAAGGGTTACCTTTCTGAATCCTCTTTTAACCTATGTGGTTTAAAAATAAAACAAAGGATGGGAAAAATAAGGGCAGCAGCAACTTCCAAAGCTGACATGCTTAAGAATGTTAATGCAATACCCTTGTCTGACAATATTTCTCATTAATGTTTCAAAAAGGGAGCAAACCATTAAATAGAAAAGCCAATTTCTTCAGGTACTCTGAGCAAAGAGACATGGAAATCAAAAGGTCGAACTGAGTTTCTTGACAGATAATACACACTGGTGAAACTAATGAATGAATTGTGTAGGTTTGCTATGAAATGTCTGACAAAAGAGTGAAAAAAAACATGTATGTCACGAATGATTATCAGTTTTTTTCCAGTCTATCGCAATGAAAGAAGATTTCGGTAAAACTCGAATCTTAAAGTGCCTGTAAGATGTGGAAACCACAGTTATGTACTGATCATAATATGTAAGACTGACTTATGGGGTTCAAATCATAGATTACATACAGTGTTATAAGCACATTTTATTTCTCTGTCGCATTTTGTCTACCTACCACACTGTAAGTGTGTGTACACTGTGGTACTGGAAATAGGCTCATAGAATTTGATGTTTCCTTTCTTTGCTCTATGAATATTTGATTCACACCATCCCCGGAAAGTTCCATCCAAATGAAAGCTAAAATAACAGCATCAACAACAGCTGCAAGAGCCGTAACAGCAGCATAGCAGCCGCTATGGGAACATGCAACCTATCACTTATATCCGGACATACGTGATCTGTGTGTTAGGTAATTCTATTGCTTTCCTCTTCAATCACCCTCTCAAGCATTAAAAAAAAAAAAGAAGTAACATACTGAAGGAAAATTGCTTAATAGTTTTGTATTTTATAGAGAGTTCTGCATGAAAGTTTTTAGATTTTTTTTCTATTACTCTATCATAAAAGCAGATGAAGTGACCCAGATTAAACAAAAAATATATTTATTCATTTATTTTTCTGGGAAATTAATCAGTTTTACATATTTGTGTGTCACAAAACTGTATGAACTTGTGACTTTAGTGTGTTTAACTGATCTCTTTTGCAGCAATAATTTAAACTAAACGTGTCTGGTAAAGGTTTGTCTCTGACATCGCTCACATCTTGAGTTTCATTTAAAATTCAGTGTGGTGGTGCATAAAGGCCAAATGCCAAAAAAACGTATGTCTGTTCCAATTCTTTACAAGCCTAAGTGTATCATTAGCTGATGCAGCTTCAGTGCAGAGCTGTCAATAACACTGGTCAACATAATATTTGCTACCTGGGCAAAATTATGTTATTCTTATGGTTTGACCTGCTGATCACAACAATGAAATATATTTTGTTGTATCATGTGCAGTTTTAATGAAAATGATGTAGTTTTCTGTACCTGTAGAGTATGTTTGTTGGTTTTGGTGATATCGGTATACTCCACCAATAGGAAAGGAGGGCGTGTCAAACAGCTTCCTATTGTTTTTTTTACACGTGAACCACCCTACAGTTAAAATGCAGTTAAATACAAAATGCTTTTTTCTCTGTAAAACCTTACATGATAGACGAGTAAAGTTTAACAAAAGGCACTTTATTTTTTTTATTCTTTACCTTCCATCCATCCATCCATCTTCATCCGCTTATCCGAGGTCGGGTCGCGGGGGCAGCAGCTTCAGCAGGGATACCCAG